>CM035803.1:22166796-22574296 GCA_020466265.1 Siphamia tubifer | reverse complement strand
CTTTTTCATACTGTCACATCTGTTTAGTTTGAAAAAGTAACAAGTCTATTTTTAGACTGTAAGGAGTATAAAGTCCAGATACCTATTTAAAAAAATATAGGGAGTAAAAGTAAAAAGTTTCCAGAAAAATAAATACTCTAGTAAAGTACGGATACCTAAAACATCTACTTAAGTACAGTAACAAACTATTTATACTTAGTTACTTCCCACCTCTACTGGTTTTGAATATGTTTTCTGTATTTAATTTTAATTTAATAAGAAACCTTCTAAGAATCGTATTTCCTTTGATGGTGATTAAATATTAATAATAGATAGACAGACAGACAGACAGGTTCAGGGTCCATGTCCTTTTGTCCTCATGTGTTCATGTGTTTTAACTCACATATCTTTTTTGTTGTTGAGATGATCTTACAAGCATGTTCTGTTGTTCAAACCATGTACAAAAATACAACTGAGCTGCAAAACCATAAAACATAACAGGGTTTATGGTCACGCTGGGCCTCCACTGTTGAAATGCCTGAAACTTCAGTTCAGTGTTAAGCAAACATTGTTCTTATTTTACACCTAGATGTCACTTTTTCCAGATTTTTTGCAGTCATTCCTCAAAAATTCATCACCATTTTAGCTTTTAGGGGAAAAAAAGGAACAGTGTTATTTTTTTTTATTTTTTATTTTTTTTTTTAGATATTTTTGGCAGGCAACTTGGAAGTCTGGCTTCTTAAAGTAGCAGCGGTGACAGCGGTAGAGGTGACCATAGTGAGGAGGTGGTTTCTGTTTTGGGCCACAGTACCTCCTCCTCTGTCATCCATCACAGAACTACAGGGTGTGATTTATGAATAAAGTCAAAGAAAGGAAGGTTTTGAATGTTTTATTCAAGGACAGAAATCACAAACACAACCTTTTAACAGCATGTTTAGTCACTTGATGGCATTGTTAAATCAACATACAGTACAATGGAAGATTGTTGAAAGTGTGTAGTGTGTAGTTACAGATTTTTTGCTGTTGTTAATTTGCTGATGTTGCAGAAGAGCAGCATTGGGAGACCCATAGGCTATATTCACAAAACAGGTCTTAATGTACAATTGGGATTTTCTTTGTGCACTCTTTTATATTACACCTTAAATGCAACTTCTATTAGCCTTGAGTGTGAATGGAATACAATCCTGAAGTCACCCACATGTGCAAGAGGCAACGACGTAATGACAAATGACAAAATATGTCATATTACCTAACATATTTGGAAGGGTAAAAAGCTAACAGTTGCAACAGCATAGCATCGGCATGCAGGAACTAACCAAATTAATCAAGCTTTAAAGGGCTCCTTCCGCTGAAAACCCCTTTGTGTACCGGTACCTCTTTTTACAATGTGCTAGTTCACAACAAGCTCTACATACACACAGCACTCCAAGAAGTGAAATTTGACCCACATGGGTGCACTGGTCAACCCACTATAGAGACACAGACATATGAACGACTCAGAACAGGCAAAATCTACAAAACTATTTTGTGTATATGTATATATAAACAGTAAATATACGTACCAGGCAGCCTAACTGACATCACAACATTGCTCCATGACTTCGCTTTTAACCCTGAGTCGTGGTACCCCTTCAGTGACAGGTCATAACGAAGAGGGTTTGTCTGAAACCGCTCATGCTTGTCTAAATATGCCGTCATTGTTTTTAGTGGTTATTGACTGTGGTTGTCCCGTCTCTTCCTTGCTTTTGATTGGTCAGTAGCTTTTGATTGTGACATTGACGAGCGTAGCATTGTTCTAAAAGTTGAACTATTTCCAATTCACAGCGGTCTCGTAACCATCCAAACACATGCACTGATAGGTTAATTAGTTAATCTAAATTGTCCATAGGTGTGAATGTGAGAGTGATTGTTTGTCTATATATGTTCAGTCCTGAGATGAACTGGAGACTCATACAGGGTGTACCCCACCTTCACCCATTGTAGCTGGATTAGGCCCCCAGTGACCCCCATGACCCTAGTGAAGATAAAGTGGGTTCAGATGACGAGATGAGACAACTCGCAGTGGTCGAAAAACAGTGTCTCTTGGCTTTTTTTTTTTTTTTTTGTTTTTTTTTTAGCACTGAAGGCACTTATCACTCTTGATGCTGAACTACATAGGATTTGTATTGAAAACTGGTGCCGAAACCTCTAAAGACACATCCTGTGGACACAAGCCCTAATCCACAAACTTTCTGTGATGCTGTGAAATGGCAGAAAAAGTCCTACACAGGCTGCTGCAGGCTGGTACCACTCAGCTGGAGGTTTTTCCTTTCCTGTTTTTTTTCTTGTTTAGAAACCAATCAGAGGTGCCTTATTAACACAAAAATTCATGAGGAACACCAGAAAAACCAGTCGTTCAACCACTAGCCCATTCTATCTCACAGAAAACAGCTTGAAATAAACCAACTATAACCTCATTTTTTCCCAAAACTGATGAACAATGCATTGAACCATAGTGGTGACCACGGCAATATAAATGAAATAACAATAGAAGTTGACCTTTAAGATTTAAAAATGGATAAGGCTGAGGTGAAAGCAAGAGGTTCATATAAAGAGAAGCTCAACATGACTGAGTGTGAAGGTATTTGGAGAAGATCGGACATATGAAAAATACACCTATGCGACAAACTACTGGGGGTTAACCCGTACCAACTGGTCCTACCCCTCCTGGTTCACTGTCTGGTTTTTGGCATACGTTACTACACAGTGGAAGACGCTCCTTTAACAGCTGTGAATGGTTTTACTGTGACTGGTTCAAGTTTTTCTACAGCCGGATGACTCTGCAGTGTTAAAGGTTAACCTGTGGATAGTCACATGTTTACTTGTGTGTGTGTGGGAATTGTAAACACATTAAACTAGTCATAACCTCATCATGTTGTACCTCTGGGTCTTTATGTTTATTGTGTGAATCACAGAAGTAACTGGAAAAAGTCGGATAAATTAGATGTCGTAAATATTGGCAGGGCAGTGTCACAATAACCTTAATCATGAACAGAAATAAATAGATGTATATTATACGTATGATCTTTATTGATTTTCTATATCATATTAAGGGCTCTCCCCAGATATTCAGAGCAAGAAGCCCCCTCCCTGCCTCTGGAGGAAGTGGAGATGGTCTTGTGGTCAACAGGCTTCGTGTATGTTTTCTTGGTTATGATTTGTATCAGCTGGAGTTGCTTATGGAAAGGTTGACACAGAAAGAGGCCTTTTAAATGTTGGCATAACATCACTATTTTCACCAATGACAGGACTTTGTCGTCTAGCCTTTTACAACTTTTTTTAAATGAAGCCTTTCCTCATAGACGCTACGACTAAATAATAAAGATAACAGATAACTCCCCAAACTGTAGCTACTTTTGTACTAAAACTAATCCCTATGAGACTCTACATGAAAACAATAGCTTCAAGTCCATTCAAATGCTTCTACAGTTCTGTTCACAGAGTTCTTTTTTCCAGGTTCTGCTCAGATATGGGTAATGATAATGATCGTAAACTTTGAGCTCTGGTCACTGAAATAGTTGGAGTTCACCCTTTCATTTGAGGAAACTTTTATGCCAACTCCGAGCACATTCTGTAACACTTTCAACAGCCTTAGTCACTATGAGGGGAGGATAAAGGATACTCAGCAGAGGCAGCGATACACACAGTAGAGAGGGGAAACCCCAGCAGCTTATCTGACCCTCCATCCTCTCTCTCTCTCTCTCTCTCTCTCTCTCTCCCTCTCATCCATCCATCATCCACCTTTCAACTAGAACTACAAACCTGCTCATCAAACCCCCACAGCCTCTCCTCAACTTCTACATTTGCATGTGTTTGTTTTTAGAAGGAGGGGAAGGTGTTCTTTAAATAGATATTGAGTTATGTACAGTGTGTTTGCAGTGCAAAGTGCAGCTCTGACACCCCAACCCTGCACAGGTAAGAATAAAGCCTCCATGTAACACTCCGACCAGGGCTTTGGACACTCTCCAGCTCATTTTCTCTTTGGCGTCCAAGTCAATACCCTCTTCAGCTTCGGGTTTTCAATAGCCTGACTCCCCAAGCATGACAGAGACATTCCCTTTCAGACACACTTCAAAGGAAATGTCAGATGATATTCACTGGGACACATATTGATTCATTTGAGGAGAGAATCAGCAGCACACATTAGCTTTCCCATTTTCCTCTGACCTGAAGTCACTTGGCTCAGCTCCGTACAGGCATGAGGAGAATCTCGGCGTGTTTGGCAGCGAGGTGTTTTGACCCACTTTGGGGTTTTTGGGCCCAAACACGTGTGTTTTGAACTTATCATAGATAAATGTGTTGCTTTTGCCATGGATACCAAAACCCAAACACAATGTTTTTATTGTCGCCACACGGTACACTTCAGTGACAAAGTGGAACATTTCAGAGTTTGGAGTAAAAGCCTGCAGTGCAGTGGCAGTCGTGGTCAGCCCATGGCGTTTCCAACCACATTTCTGACACACCCTCAATTTAGTCTAGCCTTTTTTCTGCTTTGGATCTCTCTAGACAGGCTGTCCTTCACAACCAGAGGGACACAAAAGCAATCATTTTAAGCCAAAAATGACAACAAAAGAAGCACAATCTCAGTTTTAAGGATAAATATAACCTTCTGAAAATAGTGAAGAAGTGTTGGTTTCTATGCATCTGTGTTTGAAGCCTGTCAAACAGAAGCCATTGCTTTCATGAATCTGATGACATGATCAAAGAGGATGGCTGGGTGCTATCAGCCTTCTTATCAACATATGCTTGACACTTTCAGAGGACAGATAACATGGAACAATTGTTGCATACCTTTGCGTTTGTGCAGATGACCTACACTAGGCTGACTGCAGGGGATATACTTCAGTTTATATTTATGTTGGGATCTCTGTTGTACTGGTTGTTGATGTTAAGTCTATTTGTGAGCTAATAACTGTCTCATCTGCTCATATCCACGGTAGCAGCTCCTCAGCTGCAACATTTAATCACTCATTTAAATGACAGGGAGGATGACACTTCCAGATGTACTTGCTTTGCCTGAGTTAAAGTATATTTTCATCATTTTCACTGACTATTTTATTGAATTAATTTCTATATTGGGTATCGACACTATATTTCATGTATTTTTTTTACTTTATTACTTTACTAGCTTTTCGTATTGACCATATTTAATGTTTAATTTGTGTCACTGCCTGGATTATCTTACTTTTTTTTCTTTTAAGCCTTTTTGGTTAACTAAAGATCACATGTGAGTGAATGAATAATGGATCAAATATGTAAAATATTTTAATTCATTATTATTATTATTATTATTATTATTATTATTATTATTATTATTATTATTATTATTATTATTATTATTATTATTATTATTATTATTATTATTATTATTATTTGATTCTTTCCTTCTTTCTTTCTTTCTTTCTTTCTTTCTTGCGATCATACCAAATTAGGCTAACAGATTACCAGTGATCCAGAGTAGATCTCATTGCATTTTGGGAAAAGTAGGTAAACGTTCACATTTTCAATCATTCTTTTAACCCCTCCCATTTACACAATTTCAAATGTGTATAAAAAACCCATACATTTTCTTTCAATTCACTTCAAAATTGGCATGAGGCTATTGATATACTGACATCAGCACCCATAGACATGATGACATCAGCTGGATCAATGCCAAAATAAGCTAAAATACACATGAGAGGTGGGGTTTGTTGTGCCTGGAACCACTTGTTCATGTTGATTTTTGGCTAAACTTTAACTTGAAACAGTTTTTCAGTGTGAGCAGATGTCTTTTATTTCGATGGGGATATCATACTTTTACTGTGGAAGACTGTTACCCTATAGTGCACAAGTGTCAAACTCTGGTCCTGAATGTTTTATTTGTTTCTGTCTTCCATCAAATCTAGAAGCTTCTGCAGAGCTGGATGATGAGCTGATTGTTAAATGAATCAGATCTGTTGGAAGAGGGAAACATCTAATACATGAAGGATACTTGCCCTCAAGGTGCAAAGTTTGACAAGGCTGCTGCTGAATAAAATGGTTTTATCTTTAAAATCTGACACATTTTGCAGAAACTGATGAATATGTTTGATTTGCAAATTTGACCTCCACAGAAAATGTCCCATTTCTACAATTAGAGCCTCCTATAGCCTCTTCAGCTGCCACAATTGACATTTATTAAGAAGAAATCACTAATAATTTTCACTTTTTCAATTTAATATGTTCCAGACTTTGGAAATTGAAACCCCAAAATCCTACATCTCTACTTCCAGAGTCAACAAATCTGTTTTACTTTATCAGAGGTGTTCATTTTCCAAGTTTTAAAGGTAAACACTCCCACCCAGTTACCCTACAGTGACTTATACTGTAGCTGCAGCTATAAAGGAAATGTATCATGCCTCATGCCTATGTTAGAAAAAAAAAAGCGGTTGACATTCCACCTCGTCAGTCATGTTATTCTTGGCCCTGGGACTGCATTCTTACACCTGGCCCGGACCCTCTGCAAACTGCTTTACTGTAACGTATGAACACTCAGCTTCTATATGGCACAGACGGCCACACAAGGAAAACATGGGCTTTAAATGAAAACACTCACACTTGTAGGTACACAGTGGAGGCAGGAGTCTGAGCCAAACATGATGAACTGTCAAAATCTGCAAATCAGGACAGAATGTGACAGGAAGTTTGGTCTGTCTTCAAAATAAAAGTGGCATGATGCTTATAAAAAATACATACAGAAATAAAGAAATGCATTAAAGAGGTCTAACACAGGGATACCATGACCTATCTACTGATCTAAAATGTGCAATAACTTCTGAACCTATAAAAGTATCAATATATATATTGAAATATTTCTGGTGAAATTCCAGTTTTTTCATGTTTTCAAGATCCATTTGGATGTTCAGAGGTTATGTAGTTACTCTGGAAACACAGTCATCTTCTACAGATGTGTTTACAAGTACAGTGGAGTTTTATAAATAACAGTGGATGGAGAAACTTGGATTATGTTCAATTAACATTTGCAGAAAAAGTAACTTTCTCTTCACTTTCCTCTGTTTTGATATAATAACCATTGAATTTACTCTGAGCTTTTATGAACATCTACATGATATATATAGAAAAATACCTGATTTGCAATGTAAAATAAATGCAAAATAGCAGAATATGCTGAAAAAATGGTGATAAATCACTTAATAAAGGTTAAATAGAGAGAGAATTTCAGTTAGGAGCTGTGACTGAAGTACTGATGAGTCTTTATGTTAAAGTTCAGAAGGCACATTCAGCCTAATATGATCTGAAGTGAGCAATACCAGGAAAATAATAACACAAAAATATATCAATAACATCATATCCAAACTTTTTATTTTAGAGTAAAGCAGTCTAATCACATTATGAAAATGTTCACATATACAAACTATCCTTTGAAAAATGTATAACATGAACCTGGAATTTCTACTTAAGGAACCTAAATGGAATTTGAACAGGATTCTGTTTTGGTTTATCCTTTATGCATGAACATCATACGTTAGTAATGTAGTTTTATTATTTATTTCCTTTTTGTTTTAGTATAAAACAAAGTGGAAAAATGTAGTTGTGATTATTTCTACATTATTAGGATATTATTGTACTGTACTTTGTGTTTCATTCTACCCCAGCCTTTAATACACATCCTTTATTTGTTGATGCTTATACTGTATGTCATGTCCTGCTGCTCTCATAACCTTCTTTGATATTTCACTAATATGTTAGTCATGAAATGTATGTAATTAATTGCAATGTACAAAGCAAAATAGCAGCTTATATTTTAAACCTCCTGTTATGTTCATTTGTAAGGAACAGCAATGGTGTTCCTGGGTCAATTTGACCCAGTTCATGTTTAATTATCCACAAAAACAAAAATCCAAAATTAATTACAACTTTCCCTTTCTTGGTTCTAGGGAGGATATGTCTCAACATAACATGTCTCACAGTTATAAAGAAATAAATAGTCTTACATTTCTGGTACCCATTTACCTCCAGTTTGACTGCTGGGTCAAAACTGGCCCGATCAGTATCTATGTGACGTGAACATGAAGGGGGTGATCACAAACATGTGAGATGAACCGTTTTATTATTATATGTTGATTATACTGTACTATGGCTAGCAGAACAAGTTTCATACTGAAAAATGTCATACTATTTTTCCTAGATGTTCAACCTTTATCCCTTTGTTGGTCAGCTCAACCGTTTGGTCGAGGTAATTTTGAACCCTAATCTAAATTTACGTCATTTGACACCAAACTTCTCGGGCAGTCTTCTCTTTTTGTAAGAAGCATGTAATGCACAAAAACACCACTGGGTGGCACTGAATATTCATCTTATGCTAGTATACTACCAAGGAAGAAGATCGTAAACGTGACAATATTCTGATATGATATTTTCTTTTGGACACAAAATTCCAGGTAAGTTCGATTTGTTTTTTCATTTTATTAACTTTTAGGGAGTCCATTTTACACAAATAATCATCGTGTTTCAGAAATAATGTGGTATTCATGTAATTGTCATTTTTAAAAACATGTTCAAACAAGTGATAGAGATGATAGTAAAGGATTATGAAATGCTAATGCTAATCGCTAATGCTAATCACTAATGAGTTAATACATCTAATTTGAACCAAGTCACAAATTATATTGGTAAGATTGGTGAAAGCAAAACAAATATTTTTTATTGTGATTTTTGTAGTGTGACCAACAAAGGGTTAAAATGTTATGTTATTGGTTAATTTGACCCGTAAACATAACAAGAGGGTTAAATATACCGTAATAAATCCCTTAATAAAGGTTGAATAGAAAGAGAAATGCATTTAAGTGTTGCCACAGAAGTACCAGTGGGTGTTTATGGATTAAAGTAAAGCTTATAGACTAATGTAGTGCAACAAAAAAATGCATCACAAGTGTCTCTGAGATGCAGTTGTAATAAATATGTTTGTTTCCATCTCAAAATGAAACCAAAATAAATTTCTAGTAACAGAATGTGGGCGGCTAACCAGCTTTTATAAAAGTCAAAATAACATAAAAATGAAAATCGAATAAAAAGCAATAAAATCCATAAACGGTCTATACATGTAAATTGTACAGACAAACCAAACCAACAACCTCTGACAGATTTCTTGGTCACATTTTTTTTTATTTTATTTTGGAGAGAAAAACCGGAAGTGAGCTGTTGAGTCTCTTCTAGCTTCACAGGATCAAAGACAGTCTAGTGTTGAATCCCGGAGCTGAGCGCAAACAGAGCTCAGACTCGGTGCCACTGTGAAGAGCGCAGAGGACAGGACGCATTTGACCTGCTCTTCATCACTAGTCCTCCTCTTCATCATGGACTCTCCTCGGGCTTGTACCGTACTCTCTGCCGGATAAACTTTTTTGGACTTAATACGCATATCATGGGATTATACTGTCGGTGCGTACTGCTCCGTGGATTTATACAGTCTTGATGGAAACCATGTCACCACATGAAGGGACGATGGGACAGAACAGGTCCGACTCTCTGACGGGAGACAGCAAAACACCCCCTGACAACAAAAAGGTACATATATATGTATATATGTCTGGTCATTTGTGCTGATGGAAGAAACTAAAGAAGGAAGGGAAGGTTTATGTTTGGATGTTTGCGTTTTTGCGCATCAAGTCCCCCAGTGCGCTGCTTTGAAATAATGAAAAATGTAGAATAACAAAGTACAAGGTGTGAAAAGGTGTCAGTTCCACAGTGCTGCTCCATCCTTACATAGACTTTTATTATTGTATGTCTATATTTTCAGTGATGAGTTTGAAGAGTGGGTTGAAATGATGCAGTCTTCCAGGAAATCTGAGTGTTGTGTTGTGTTTTTTTTTTTTACTTTTCTACATTTGTTACACATTTATTTTTAATTTATATATTTGCATCATATCCATGTCATTTGATTTAAATTGATATTAAAGCTGCGTCGGGGTGTGAGTTCCTCTGTCCCTTTGTCACAATTGTGTTAAGAATAACGCACAGTTGTTAAAACATTAGTTTTAGTTTGAAATGTATTGACTCAGCAAGTTACTGTATGACATATAATTAATATCACGACATGGATCGATTACGCACGACACTTTTAAAACGTGTCAAGAAAATATCCCTCCTTTTGTAACTTGCCTTTTCATTAATCACGTTTATATTAGAATTTAACTGATGTTTGAATCCTTTATTTTGTTCGGAATCGACTCATACGGGGTGGAAAAGGGGAACAAATAACAGGAGAAGATAATGTGCTGATAAGGTTTATTAGTAAAAACAGACTGTGAGGAGTCAATAAGCAAACACACATGAAGGATGCGCGCGCAGCTCCGACTTCACTGAGCTCTTATTAGAAAATGGTTAGAACATTAAAAACACCACATCTCCTCTTTCGCCTTCACTTCTCCATATTATTTACTGTAAAAGCAGGAGGGTTTCTGTTTCCTTTTGTGTAGTTTTCGGGTTCAATCAACCAGGCACTGATCATTTTGCAGAGGTGATTTGTATTTTAGTAAACAGCGCCCCCATCCAGTGCACAATCGAAAGGCTTCATCTTTTCAACATGCAGTTCTGGACAGAAAGGTAAAAGCAATATAACAAATAATAATAATTAATTGGTGGTTATCAAAGTCTGTTTTTTTATATTCAAAACAGTCTTATTTATTTATTTATTTAAAATGTAGCTAAAATAATCATCATGCTTTGTTTGTAGTTAATCCTCAACACATCACCTCCATTATTTTAACACATATTTGGATGTTTCTTTTCTCATGTATAACACACTTTGGGGATTTCAGCACACAGTCCTTTGTTGCACCCCCATGTGCAGTGGTTGTTGGGCTTTAGCTCACTTTGTAAAGTTTTTGCTCTCTGATTTAGAGATATGATCTGTCAGCCGTCCAGTGAAACTTGAAGGCTCCTTTATCATCAGTCACTAAGAAAGCCTCTTGAATGTTGAATTTCCACATGCCTCCCCTCACTATAGGGAGCTTGTGTTTTAAGGTTTGTGCAATAGAATGGTCCATCTTGAGTTGTACTGAACATTTTTGACAGCTATGAGTAATATGTAGTACAGATAGGTGACAAAAACGGAGGAAAAACCAACATAAAGTTACTGTAGAAGGTGACGATCCAACAGAAATGCTTTAATATGTCTCGTCTGTGAACTTCCAAGAAATGTAATTCTTCCAAAAGTCATTGAGGACAGTGGTCTAACATCTTGGTTCTAAAGTTGGACTGAGATCTGCTGAGTGGGACGGACACAGCATGTGAGTCACCACAGTTTCATACTCATCATTCCAGGAAGAGAGCACTCCTGTCAGATTACCCTTTAATTTATCACCTGTCTGTTAACATGCCTGTCTGAGAATATAATAGTAAATGCAAATAGTTTAGGTTTCCGCTTTGGTTTTTGCTCATTCAGTATGAGGGGTGGGATTTTTATAAGTTGTCTGAACTTCAACCTACTCCTTTTGAGTGGATGGAGACTCTGAAATCCTTATTTTGTCCTTTGTTTCTTTTGTTCTGTATTTTATTTTATTTTATTTTTTTAAGATGAACTGCTCAAATGAAAAGAACTGAACTGAACAGTATAATATGAAACACAGGGTTTTATTTTCTTGTTCATTTGAGCTCTTAATTATTTCATGGTTCCAACTAGAGGGGTTTTATGTCAGTTTATGTCAGACAAACATGCAACATGTGTCAATATTTATACCTGCAGATTTGTGTGTTCAATTACACACACACACACACACACACACACACACATTCCATGCACAAAGCAGAGTTGATATGCCTCACAACAGGTATATAAAATAAAAAAACTATCTTTTTTATTACTTGAATGTTATTAATTTTCCCTTATTTTTAGAAGAGAAAAAAATCAAATAACATTTTTTTTTTAAAGGAAGGGAAGGAGAGATCATACCAAATATACCTTTCCACACCTTAAGCAGGTGTTCATTGCAAATACACTGAAGACACATGGACATTCTCCAACAGGATCATATATTAACCTCCTGAGTCCCAGCAATATATTTTTTGTCCTCTGTAGTGGACAAGAATTTCACACTTTTATTTAAAAATAATAAATAAAAAATGTCCACTGAAAAGGATATTATGTTAAAAAAAATTTTAAAAATGTATCTGAATAAACTGTTGCATCATGCTATTTCCAATTAAGGCAATTATTTCATGTAAAATGGCAAACAATGTTTTCCTACTGGGTCCCAGGAGGTTAAATAGTAAAGACAAAGCCAACAATACACCTGGAAATGGTAACAACAGTTGTTATTACTTAGTGAAATTCAAATTCCTCAGCAGGATACGTCACTGACCTGTGTATAAAAAAAGTAGCATGTCCATTTGTCATTGTATTCATCTACTCTATTTAACAGTCTATACAATAACCTTTCAAATGCTGCCATTTAACCAAGAGAGATATGGTCACTGAGGGAAAGCTGGAGTCAGTCAGGTCTTCCACTCCCTTACTAAGAGTTAGTACACAATGCACAAGAAAAGAGGGCACACAAGTCAAGGACATAAAAACTATTACAATGACAATCAAAATCATTATGAATATGACAATACACATGCACTCACAGTATTGAAAGTACACATCTAATAATTACATCCTCTTATTAACCAAAAATTGTGCTTTATGTCTACTTGAAAAGTTGAAAAAAGGTTGGTTCAACTTCCACCCAAGCATTTGCCCTCATATCCCATGATGCAGTTCATGTTACATTGATGAGGTGAATGAACAGCATAGTTTGAAATCCTGCTTCAGGAGCTCAGCATGAGAGGAATGATACCCATGAATCATTGTGAAATAAATATAGGATACAAGGTCATGTACAGTTTTTTTTTTTTTTTTTTTTTTTAACTTTCATATGAAATGACTGTAGTGGATGTCAGGAGCAGGATGTAGTTCTGGGACAAATGCATTTATTACCTACACCAAGGACGTAATGATTTTGTCAGAGTTTGTTTGTCTGTCTGTTAGTTAACAAGATAACTCAAAAATGACAGTAAGATCTTGATGAAATTTTCAGGGTAGGTTGGTAATGGGGAGATATAGAAATGATTAGATTCTGGTGGTGATGGGGGGGGGAGGGGTCTACCTTGGCAGAGGTCTGCACTCTCAGAGGGTTTTTCTAGTTACAGTACGTATGTCATGACCATTTCAAGAACACGTGCCTTTAAATATATTGTGTATTTAGTATTATTTTACCTCACATTGTTAAGAGTCACACGTTCTAGTGACAGCCAGTAAATAAATAGAGATGAACCTAAGGGTGTTCTTCTTTTAGGAACAACATGTCTCCATGTACTTGGCATTGATTGGTGGATGGATGCAACTGTGACACTGACTTGTTTTCATTAACTCATTTTTAATTTCTGTCATCTTGTTTTTCTTCTTTATTTATTGCCATCATGACAGACAGACAGACAGACAGACAGATCATTTGTATCTGTCCCTAAAGCAGTTTGCTCATCCTGTACAGTCAATATGGCTTACATAACATCAGACATAATAACAGACATGACATGAACCTCATATATGTGTCTTTAACTGAATTCATCTGAGCACAGGCTGTTAGTTTAATGTGGAGAAAGGATTCACATCTGCTAATTTGGTTCAGATCAAACTTAAAAGTCTGAAAGTCTGGACTAGACAATATATGAAAGTGTCTTTATTTTTCATAAGACACCCACTGAAATACTCTGAGATTCAAAATTTCAACCTTAGGGTATTATTGGGAGTCGTTATCTAGGTTGGAGTGACAACACCCTCGCTCCTCTTGCCAGGAAACATCTGAAGCAAACTTGCAAAAAAACTAAAAGTAAACGCATGCATAAAACAATGCTTATCAGGTCTTAAAGTGACAAAATCCACTCATACTCATTATGTATAGCTTCAAAATTATTATAAAAACTGCCTGTCTGTGTGTGTGTGTGTGTGTGTGTATGTGTGTGTGTGTGTGTGTGTATCTTGGGACTCACAAAATCCACAAAGTGCTGACTGCTGTAGTTTGACATGCTTACATATTTTTGGTCAAGGAAAACAATATCAAAAAGTTGATAGCACCAATATTTTGGGATATATTAGTGATTTTTAAATATAATTGACTTACTGTAAAATCATGTTGCTATACCCAGAATGCTTTTGCTAGACAAATATGATACAACTATGCATGAATACACAAACAGCATAAACATGGCCACATCTAGAACCTGTTGAACCCTACAAGTCAATATGCAAATACTTTTATTAAAAAAACCATGTCATTGAGGCATGATGGGATTGTTCGTGGAAATTACCAAAAATAGTCACTTGCCTAATAAAAGATTAAAACAGTTTGAATGTACTTTCCCATAGACTTTTATGCCTTCTTATAATGGTTTATTGGGAGATTTGTAACACCCTTTTTAATTTCAGAGCTAATATTTTATTATAACTAATGTTCCATTACTATACAACACTGGCACTCTGCTTATGGTTTCCATGGATACGTTGTTGTAAATACACCAGACTTCAATGCAGCCACAAGAACTGTCATATATCATCAACAAATATCAAAGAAGAATATCTTATGGATTGTGACACATCGTGTGGCATTTAGTTGATGTATTTCCTCAGTCCTATTTCCCTGTTTGTGCTTCTGTTACTTAATTCTCTGTCAGACTCTTTAATAAGCGAACTCACTTCCTCTTCTCCTTCTTTACTTCTCTATTCACTTTCTCTGTTTCCTTGTCTGCCAGTGTGTTCTCCACTGACCACAGCCAGAAACAAGCTGAGATTTTGCAACCATTTTGTCTGCTCTCCATTTTGTTCATAAATGGGATTCCAGTCATTGTAAGTGGGCACCCGCACTCACCCACCTCTTCTGTCTGTCTGTCTGTCTGTCTGTCTGTCTGTCTGTGTGTCTGTTTGCAGAAGATGAAGACGTTGGCCCAGAGACGACAGTCAGCTCCCTCTCTGGTCATCAGCAAAGCACTTACCAGATCGAGAAGCACTTCCAGGTACAACACACAGCCTCCACATCCATAATGCACTGCTGCTGTGGGGCTGGCATCACTGCTGGCTCGTACTTAACTCTGGTTTCTCAGAGCAGATGGTTGAACAGATGTAGCTGCTGCTGAAGGAGAGTCTAAGGTGGATGATGAGAAAACGAACGCAAATGTTTAAGGATGAAAAATAAAGAATCCAACTATATGTATTTACAGAATGATTCAGCGCAGCTCATGTCAGTAATGGTGGTTAAGAAACTCTCCTTATGGTATTTATTCTTCAGACCTTTGTTTTAGCCAGAATTGTGCAAAACAGTTAAAGAGATTTGAGCCAAAATAATCTATTAACAATGCAGTGCAGTAGGAAAATACAGATTTGTGTGGTTTCATAAATAACTTTCCAGTTGTGCATGAAATTTAATATCATCTTATTAAAAAGTGGCAAAGGTATTAGACTGGATGTTGCAAAACATGTCCCTGCTTTGACAAACAGAAGCTATTTAACCCATAAAAGACCCAGCACTGCAAGGGTGACAGTTCTCAAATAAATTATTCTCTCTATCTAATCTTAAGTGATTTATTACCACTTATTATCACATTACCATCCGTATTTAGGATTTTTTCTGTGTAAATTAGATATTTTCCCTCTATTTAATCAGCTAATTCTGTTGATTTTCATGAAATCCCAGTAAATTCAAATGATATTAATTCAGAAACAGAGAAAATTTTCAACAAATATGTCAATAACTGAGCATAAAAACAAGTGGGTCCATCTACTGACATTGATCCAACACTGGGTTTTACTGGTGAATCAATGTTGTAGAAGATGACGGCGTTTCCATGGTAACTAAAGAGCCTCTGAATGTCCAAATGGGTCATATATGATGGCCATGAAAAGATAAATTGCATTTTGCACCAGTTATTTGCATGTATTGATAGGATTAGTGGATTAACAGGTATTAAACAGTTTAGATCAGTAGTTTTGGTCACCAGTGACTGTTCGAGACTTTATGGGTTCAAGTTTTTCATTGTGTTCTTTCATTTGCAGAGACCTGAACACACATCGGCCCATGGAATTAAATGTGTGAAATTATGAAGATTAGAATAAAATTGATGAGGTTCCAGATATGAATACCAGGAATAGTTTAGAAAGGGCAATTCAAGGTGCTTTACACAAAAACAGAAGAAAATTAAAATGATAAAGATGCATTAAAAGACAATTAAAATAAAGACATAAAAACATTTTAAAGCAAATGAGAATCTTAAGTAAAAGCACCCGTGAAAAATAATGATTGTGGACAAAAGACATTTGTGCTTAAAGCTCTTCTGAAACCTCAGCAGTGAAGGATTTGACCGCCTGTTTCCATTCATAGTTTAGAGCAGGTTTAAATGCTTACTTCTTCCAGAGCTATCAGACTTTTCATCACCTTCATATTGCACTGATCCCTTCCTCTTCCTTTACCCCGAGTCGGAAATAAGCCATTACAAACCCCTCAGGGAGAGGGTTTATTTACTAGCCTTTACTTGCTGAATCTCATACATGGTGTTTACTCTAAGGCGGTGCCAGCTTTTTAGGATTTTAGAAAAACAAAAAAACAATTGAAGGTATTTCATGAACTCTTAAAAGTTAGATCCAAATCACAACTGCTTGAAGTAAATGAGCAACACAAGGAAATGTGACAAAATTCCCAAGTGGTTCCTTTAGTGAAGCAGGATGAAAACATATAGACTGGGCTGCACCAAAGATCTGTTTACTCTTGTATTAGCTCTAATCAGAATCGAGCAAACATACATTTGACACCAGTGTGTTCATTGATGTATGTGGTTTAAGTGGAGATGCTTACTTAACCAAATTAAGACAAACTGTAGAACAGATTAGTCCTGTTCATCCCACTGAGAAACATGTTATAAATGTAAATGACTCTTTACTTTCTTTGAGGTAGTTTGATTTTTGTCTCTGATTCTATTACCAAATGGCAGCCAATTAAAAATACAAAAGCTCGAGCATCTGTAAGTAATAGTTAATTATAGTTCTGAGTTCAAACAAAAGCAACAACGGTCCATTTCAATTTTATCCACATCATGTTTTGTAAAGTGTATTCATGTTATGTTAGTTGATTTTAATTATATGAGAGCCAGTAAACTTAAACATTAATGTAAAAGTTAGTAGAGGGGAAGTCATATAGGCAACTATATTTAACACTTGAATTTGAATAGTGTTGGAAACATTTTGTTAGTACGAAATCCCATGAAATAAAATAAAATAAAATAAAATAAAACAAAATGAAATAAAATAAAATAAAATCTGACACTGGCTCAGTCATTTTGACCCTTAGATGCAGACATTGTACAACTGTGTGTTTTGATGCAAAACGTTTTAGAATTTAATCAGTGGATTAAAGTTAATGTTGAAGTTTACTGCTGCAGAAAATATCATTTCAGAATGATTTAATGAGGTCTGAAAAATGATGACCAACTGAAATGTGGACTCTGCTCCATTTAAAGTGTCCTCATATTGTCTCCAATGGGCCAGTGTTTGGTGTTGTTGTCCAAATGTTCATGTTAGTGTGAGTATTGGTGTGTGTAGAATGTTGACCTGTGAACGTGGACATTTAAGACGAGTGTGGAGGAAACACACTCTACTGTTAAACAGATCAGTGCCTTTAAAGCCAAAGAAAGGATTAAAGACAAGGTCCACACTCAGCCTCTGAGTCTGACCAGTGTGTGTCCGTGGTTAAATCTCAGGAGCCATGCAGCGCCTCACACTCTCAGTGGTCACCCCTAACCTTTGACCTCTCATCAGGAGGTGTCAGGGCCAGTCAGGGTCTACTGGGGTCAACACCTTCCATGCTAGTAGTGAGTGCGATGTGTTCATTAATATCCGGATGTGGCTACGCCTGTGCATGAGCGTGATATGTCAGGTGACTCACAGATGGTAAAGGTCAAAGGTCAGCTGATGATTTTATTCAGTCCCGTCAAAGTATTGCCTATAATTGTTGACAGTCCTCTTTCTGCCTTCGTATTTGATTATGTTGATTTAAAACATTCTAGATCGTATAGTTGCTTTGGTAGCTATTATATTATATAAAACTATAATACCCAAAAGTCCCATTAATTCTGTTCAAACGTGCTGCCAACAATACTTGGAAGTGGTTTGTTGTTGCATCAGTGCTGCCCTCCTTAGCCAACTAAACCCTTTGTGTTATTACAAGGGGAAAATTCTTAAAGACGTATTGTTCTGTAAAACCAAAGATAACAAGGATTAATATTGGAGGAGATGTGGAAGTAGAGAACGTCAATGTATATTTATTCATATCTTCCATATCTCTAAATTCATTTTTTTTGATGATTGTTGTCTTCAAACTTTAATCAGTACAATGGTTTTGGCATGACTATTTTATTTGTCCTCTCTTTTCTGTGTGTAAATAATCACATTTATAACATGCTTTCAAGGAGCCCTTGCATAATCTTCACCACATATTCCTTTTCACAGTTCTGTCCAAATGTCCTGTGTCCTGCCTTTTCCATCAGTCTCAGAGGCGCTGAAAGGCTCTCTGGCCTTTAGCTCAGCCACTTACATCACCTTCATATGCACACAAGCACAGTGCTGCACCTCGTCCAGAAGTATAACCTCATTCCTGAGGCTGCAGCACAACTGGAGCCCACGTCCCCCTCCCTCAAAACAATGAAATCTATACTACTGGGAGAAAGGTGGCTGAGCTGTAAAGAAATGTATGAATAGCTCCTAATCTGTAACATTCACTAAAAACATTACCACAAAATGGTGCATATAAAGCAGAAACACACAGCGCCCACGAGTGCAATGATTAACTTGCATCAGAGGATATGGCTTTTTATTTAGTCATATACACTCTTCTGTCATGATGTACACACAAATTTATACACACTTCTTCTACGCATTCATGTACAAACATATGATTTCATTCTAAATTTCTTAGTGTTAGTAGTTCCTTCTAATTCTAACCTTTAAAGAAGACTCAATTTCATTAAATATCTTGGAAGAAAATACCAAAACATGTGGGTCTGTGGTTTCTTCTCCCTATATGTGGATATTCCGTTCTCAAAAATCACACATACATGAACGCACACTGACCTGTACTTCATGCAAAAGATATTTCCTGGTTTTAATAATGAGCTCTGTTAAGGATATCATGGCTGACAGCCCCTGGTCACTTCTCTTTTACTGACTGAGAAAAGGGAAGACTTTTAGTATTCTGACCTCATCCTCTGTGTGTGTGTGTGTGTGTGTGTGTGTGTGTGTGTGTGTTTGTTATCTTTGGCTACATGGAGAGCATTGTGTGTGTCTGCAGCCAGTGGTGACATTATAGTTTGCCTATGGAAATAATCTGTGTGCAGCCACAGAGTCTGTTGAGGCTGAGATGAGGCAGGTGGAAACATTACAAACAGAAAAGAAATGATGGAAAGCAGTTCATGTGGCTTCAGTGTCTGGTAGGTCAACTTTTACTGAGGAATAGCTCGCATGTACCGGTACATGTGTTCAAAGTGAACGAGAAAAAGAGGAAAAGCATAATACATATCAGATCTAATAAAAAAATCTATACATTAGAAGTAAAAGGATATGGGTTTTTCTAAGGATGATGATGTGGTCTTCTGATACAGGCGATTTTTGAGGCTGATATTTTAGGCTGATTTATTTATTTATTTATTTATTTTTTTAGAGCATATTGACTGAAATATTCAATTGAAACACTCATATAATTAAGATTTAATGTAGAAAAGTAAATAAGTAAAAGATAGTACTCTTTTAACATTTATTGAATTTAGAAGTGCTGCCCACACAGGTGCCTGATCAAATATATTGCAACATTTTTACTACTGATCAAATATTGGCTTTTAAAAAAAAAATAAAAAGAGAGAGAGAGAGAGAGAGAAAAAAATGTCAATAATCAAAATAAAATAAATAAAAAATATCTATATTTTGTCCTGATATATATCAGCCATTTAAATAAAGTGAATAACTTCTGGAAAAAAAATTGTGTGAAACCCATAAGAGTTAAACATTGTATTTAACTCATAAAGACCCAGTGATATTTTTGTGGCAGTTCCCAGAGGTTTATTTTTCCCCCATTCAGAATAATAATTTATTACAGTTTATTATTATTATATTATCCTCTATATGTTTCAGTTTTCACTGTAAATCATATATCTTGCTATATTTAATTTCCAATAATTGATTTAGACATTCATTAAAAGTCAGCGTCAAAGGTTATTATATCAAAACAGAAAAGAACTAAAGAAAAGGTTTTACAGAATCATTAACTGAACATAAACCAAGTGTGTCCATCCACTGTCATTGATCCAACTCCGATGAATTAATGTTGTAGAAGACGACAGTGTTTCCATGTTCAGTATGGAGCTTCTGAACGTCCAAATGACGAGTTGCATTTTACATCAATTATTTACATGTATTGATAGGATTAGTGGATCAACAGGGATTAAAAATTTAGATAGTTTAGATCGACTGTGGATGTTTGGGTCTTTATAGATTAATGACAGACTCTTAAAATCACACAGATATATTAAACAGCTGAAGGTAAAGAAATAAACAAGGTGTAGAAGGATGAATTCTAACTAAAACTATGAAAGTCAACAATTACTGTGTTAAATAAATGGCTGAACAAAAACACATATGGTTCACGTCTTGAATGAATTTAATCTGGTGCAGTTTCAGATTTTTATTTATAATAGTTGCGATGCTCAGATGAGCTAAAACTCATAAAAACAGAACTGTTTTCGGTGATATGCACCAAATGGTCTCCAATAAGTAACCCTCTGGGTTTACAGGCAAATTTGCTCATCTATGGACAACAGATGTGTGTGTTATATAATGCCATTTAAGGCCAGGGACACAAGTAAACACACAGTTTTCTAAGGGTTTTAAGGGAAGTGGGGCAGGATGGTGTGTGTTTGTCATTGTTCTGCCTGAGCCAATAACTGGACTGAGGTGACATTACCTTGTTGAACTCTTAAGCACACTGCAAAAATATAAATCTTATCAAGTGTATTTGTGTCAGTTCTAGTCCAAATATCTCATCACACTTAAATATCAATCAATCAATCAATCAATCAAACTTTATTTATATAGCATTTTTCATACATTTCATACACACATTATCCTGCAATTGTGCGAACAAGTTAAAAGATTTACAGAATTAAAAAGAATAGAACAAATAAATAAATGAATAATAATGGTAATACAATTCAAGTATATACATAAAATAGCAGAGTAAAATAATGTTAGGCGGCACGGTGGTGCAGTGGTTAGCACTCGTGCCTCACAGCAAGAAGGACCCTGGTTCGAATCCCGTACCGGACCTTTCTGTGTGGAGTTTGCATGTCCTCCCCGTGTCCGCGTGGGTTTTCGCCGGGCACTCCGGTTTCCTCCCACCATCCAAACACATGCACTGATAGGTTAATTGGTTAATCTAAACTTGGCCATAGGTGTGAATGTGAGAGTGATTGTTTGTCTATATATGTTCAGCCCTACGATGAACTGGCGTCTCATAAAGCGGGTTCAGATGATGAATGAATGAAAAAATAATGTTAAGAGTAAAATGTAACTAAAAGCTAACTTAAAAAGATAGGTTTTCAGTTTACCCTTAAAAATATGAACACTGGCAGCGGACCTCAGATCCTCAGGTCGACTGTTCCATAAACACTGAATGAGGCCTCACCATGTGTTTTAGTGTGAACTCTAGGGACAATCAAAAGCTTAGTACCCGAGGACCTCATATGCTAAAAGCAGATCCAATAAATAAACAGAGCCACAACCATTAAGACTCTTAAAAACCAATAAAAGCACTTTAAAATCAAGACACAATTACCTAAAGAGTAACTTTTCAGTGTGATATAAAAAAACTTATTTTGAGAAAATCTTATTTCAAGAAATCTTATCAAGATAAATGTAATCTGGCAGATTGTTTTATTTTGTTCAATTCAAGATGTATTTACTTTTTTTTGCTCAAATTGAAGTAAAAAAAAAAAAATCTGCCAATGGAACAAGTGAAAATAATTTTTTTTAATAAGATTCTCAAGAACTTTTGTCTAAAATGAAGTTCTTATACTTCCATGAAATATTACTATTTAGGTGATTATGTTTTATTATCAGATATTTTGACTAGAAATGAGAAAAATACACTTGCTAAGATTTAGATTTTTGCAGTACATTCCATCACTGTGGAAAAAATAACAGTACTGTAGGTTTGAAGGGGGGACACAAAAATGGGACCATGACAAAAATAATGAAGAAATGTGTTTTAGAAAATGACATAAGAGATGAATAGTGAGGAGTTTGTCCAGCTGTTGGCCTCAGGGATGAGCAGATATTTATGCACAAGTGTGTTCAGGGTTTGTCTGTAACCAATGGCAACATGATGGAATACATCCTGAGGCATGTTGGTCATAATCAAGAACATCTTTTATTTATTTTACATAATTTGATAGTATTCTTCATAAACTTTAATAGTTTATTTGGTTAAAAATGCACAGTTTCATCAGTTCTAATCTTAATGTCTTATTTTGTTGCCTTCAGATTTTCGTACAGTAGCACTTTATGGACGTATTTAGCTCATCTTCTTGTAAATGTTGGGTCAGAACTGATGCACCAGCTCCATGTACAACAGACCCCCAACACCCACACTGCAAAAATCTAAATCTAACCAAGTGCATTTTTCTTATTTCTATTAAAAATATCTCACTTAAAATAAGACATGATCGCTTCTCGAGTTAGTTGTAATTAAGATATAACAAGTCATTATTAGATAATAGATCTTGAAAGTCTTATTTCAAGAAATATTACCAAGGCAATTATGGTAAAAAAAAAAAAATAAAGAATGTTTTTGCTTGAATTCAGGAAAAAAATAACAAAAAATAAATAAATATTGGATTAAAAAAAGGCCAATGCAATAAGTGCAATGATCTTAGTAAGATTTTCAAGCTCTATTGTCTAAAAATACGTTGTTATAAGTTATAAGTTACTCTTTCGGTGACCAGGTCTTATTTTAAGCCTGATGAGATATTTTCACTAGAAATGAACAAAATACACATGGTAAGATTTAGATTTTTGCAGTGCAATTTTACAAACTGAGCTTTTTCTAATCCTGTTTAACAGATATTCTTCTGCTCTGTAACACTGTAGGGTTTTGTTATGCTTTTGTAGCTGCTGGTATATATTTACATTTTATTTCTAATCAGTTTTAAGGACATGGACCCATATAATGACTTGCAAAGCTGTGTGGAGAAAATGCATGATTTCATGTTATATAAATAACAGTGTCATGTCGTGACTGGTCAAGACCTAACATTGTAATCCAGGTTAATAGGATGCATTGACTTTACATAGACATTATGGCCAGTGCATATAAATATTCATGCATAGACATTAGTATGCTGTGTTGCACAATTCATTGTACACCAGCCCCTTGTTATGTGTCCAAAAAGTCAACAGTTCTGCTCACGGAGCTGCACCTCAACAAAGGTGGCCATGTATGCACGGGCAGGCTGAGCACTCAATTTATCAACATCACATGATGTACAATGGAGCCATTAGATGCACATCCATCAGATTCAAAGGACGAGCGGCTCAGCTGTCAATCACACATTCAGGAGGGAGGGATGTGTGCTGAATACGGAAGATGTTGTCTTTTTTGGAAGAAAGCAGTGTGAAAAGGGCTTTACAGGAGGGTTTGTCTGTGTGTGGTTTGGAAAGAGGAGGGGTCTTCTGAAAAAAAGTAAGTCCTGGATCTGCAGGGAGAGTAAGAATAGAAGATGTGCTTTGATTATTAGTTTTTGATTCATTTCTCTACAGTGGTTTTCACCCAGGGATTCATTTGAGCCGGATCCTGTACTGATCCTGCACCTCTCATGAATTATATATATATATATATATATATATATATATATATATATATATATATATATATGTATATATGTATGTATGTATGTATTTATGAAAAACATTTTAAAATGTATTAAATAAATTCATACATTTCATTTAAATAAAATCAAGTTTACTGTATTAACATTCAACATTATTTTGAGAGTTGGAAATGTTTTGCTTTGCACAAAAACCACACCCCAAAACAAGGAACAAAACGGAAACCTAGAAAATTTACATGTGAGAAGCAGTTGAATCAAGAGGAACAAACGAATGGTGTTTCATTTTCAATAACAAACAACATGTCTAAATGACAGATAGATGAGATGGAACAGATTTGTCCTGTTTTAAGAAGAAGATGGAGGGAGATGTCTGAAAATAAAAGCAATCAGTGATGGGGACAGCAGCACCGCTGGTCATGCTAGCAGTAACAAGGTAGATGCGAGATGGTAAATAGATAAATTTCACTTTTTCCATTGGCACATTTTTATTTATTTAAATAAAAATATTTTGTTAAACGTGATTTTCAAGATCTAATGTCTAAACATAAGTTCTTTATTTCTTACTTACAAGTTCTACTTTAGGTGGTTGTGTGTATTTAAAGTGTTAAGACACATTTTGACCAGAAATAAGAAAAAAATACACTATAAGATTTAGATTTTTTCAGCGCAGTCCTTTCTTTCTTTCCTGTTTCCATCGGTCTGAAAGGCTCTGGCCTTTAGCTCAGCATCTTACATCACCTTCAAATGCACAAAAACACACTGAAGGTCCTTGTCCAGAAGTACACTCACAAAAAAGTTATGAAACAAACGTGAAAAAAAAAATAAAAAATTGTAAGGAAAAAGGAAAAAGCAAACACATGTTAAAAAGAAAAAGTTGGGCAAAGGAAAGTGGGAAAAGAAATCTTTTAAATTGAGTAAAGTGAGATGGAAAATGAACAATTTGTGAGCAAATGCATGGTTGTTGAGACCAAAACGACTCGTTCACATTTGGATCCATATGTCACAGGCTCACAGACACTGACTCAGAGAGAAAGAATCCCTAATATATGGCTGTAAACGGGTAGAGGAGTTGCATAACTGCTCTCATAAGAGGTTTAAAAACCATAATTTTGCTGCATGCCATACAGGACTATTTTTTTCTTGGACAGAACTGTCTATTTTAGAAGTGAAGGAACCACATTCTTTCATGTGGTCTAGGACACTGTTTACCAAAACAATTCATATATTCCTTTTCCTCCTTTGTCTTTCTTTACTCTGAAGTTCCACTGTTGGGACATGTCCCACAGAGCATCGGTGCTTAATTGGCTTCATCCAGCACTTTTAATAGAATTCACTCAGGCCTTTTGGAACTAAGCTCTGGATGACACACAAAGACACACAAAAAGCCAAGCACTCCAGCGTAGTTCTGTGTTCATCGTAAATTAATTATATAACAAATCACTTACGCAATGTAGCTCGGAGAACTATAAGTGTGGAGAAAAAGAGGAGAGCTCCAGTCCAAATTCAGTTTTCTCCAACTAATGTCTTGTTTTTTTGGGGTAGAGTTGTAGTCATTTTCTTCATGTGTGAGGACATTTGAACTGTTCCTCACATCCAAGGATAATACTTATGAAAGAGAACTAAAACTATAGTGAAAATGTAGTGAAAATACATTTGTTAGCTTACATACTAAATAAAATAAATGTAGTTTTTGCATAGAATGAATGATGTAGTGTTTCATTTGTATTATCATGTCATATTTAGAGTTCACACTGGGTCTGATTTTCATGTCATGGAATTCTTTTTCTTTTCATTTCTTTTACAGCAGCTATAAATGAACATCTAATGGTTAAATCAGGGGTCTCATACATGTGGCACACCAATGGTTCCAATGTGGCCCATGGGATGAAGAGCATAATAACCTCTTAAATGACTCCATATTTTCTTCTCAGTCTTTTCTTTGTCTATAAATGATGGTAACTTAAATTTTTTTACCATTTATTAACTGCAAAAAAAAATTCATTAGGAAAACATTTACATTCACAAACTTTCCTGTAACAATAAAAAGTGAATAAATAAATAAATCAGAACAACCTGAAATGTCTAAAGAATTTGGACAACATTTTAACCATTTTCTGCTTCCGTTACTAAGAGTTTAGTATCCATAATAAACTGATCCATAATAAAAACATATGGACAAATGATAAGTTTAAGCAGAATATTGTTAAAATTATATTTATTTTACTTATGAAATGTAACTTTTTTTTGCATTTGGATAATTTATAAAAGTATTTTCATACTTTAACAGGTTTTTAGGTTGTTGTTTTTTTTTTTTGCACCAAAGCAATGACACAAATGTGGAGTTGTCATTATTTATAGGTTATTATATTTTCATTTTACTGGTCCAGCCCATTGGAGATCAAGTCGGGCTGAATGTGTCCCCTGAAGAAAATGAGTTTGAGACCCCTGTGTTAAATGAATGAAAAGTCAATTACTCAAAATCAACAGTCATTACTTTTACCTTTACACTTGTAGGACGAAATACAATAAAATACAATCAAATTATTTTATTTAATCTAATTAAATTAACCCATTTGACTCTGTAAGTGACTACCAATGTATTTCAAGTGGAGTTACCGTGTGGTCAGTTGATCCAGTAGTGAGAGGCAGCAGGACCCACCCATAAAGATGGAAGACACTAAACAACATCATGGCCTCTAGATGAAAATATGAGGCCAAACAAAAGCCAAAAAGAACAGTCAAAACACACAAAATATTTTGTAAACTCTGCACGAAGCAGTTTTCT
This sequence comes from Siphamia tubifer, assembly GCA_020466265.1. Classification (NCBI taxonomy): domain Eukaryota; kingdom Metazoa; phylum Chordata; class Actinopteri; order Kurtiformes; family Apogonidae; genus Siphamia; species Siphamia tubifer. The sequence continues at coordinate 22,547,556 of CM035803.1, read as the reverse complement.
TTTCACCAAAGCACTTCCACATTAAAAATCCCACATTAACACCAAACATATATGTTAGTCAGGGATTCTGCTGCTTAAACAAACAGAAATGTTCACTTCCTTCTTGAGTCTGTTTCCTCATGCCAATTAAAAAGGAACTAATATTGATGAAACATGATATTTAATCGCGAATAATCAAAAGTAATCTACAGCAACCATCTGATTAGTCTGATTCAAAATGTTAATCATTTCAGAGCTGCAAATAAAATAAATATCTAACATTTCAGCTCTGAAAGGTTCAGAGTGAAGGTCGGGCTCAGATAAATGATGTCAATAAGTGTCCTCCTAAAGATCAAGAGAAAAATAATGAAAGCGTGAGAGCACAGAGCATGTGTGCATGTTTGTGTACATGAAAGAAAAAACAGAAAGGCCGGGTCAGAGATACAAAGTGGGGATGTGTGTATGAAGTGGAGGTGTAGGTCTTTTATCTCGTAGTGAAGGGTAAACAGGAAAGGATGGAGCCCTCAAACGATTTCCTCTTCCTCCTGAAATTCCCCTTGGGTTCCATGTGTCCATCAACGGCGTGTATTGACAACATGGAAAGATTTACTGACAGATTAGAAAATAAATAAATTAGACATGTTTAAAAAGGGCTCAAAATAAATCATAACAGAACAATATGTATGAATCGATAGCCTCACAGGATGAGTTATGTAACCATGTTGTTGGTCCATCTGTGCTTCTTGTGACAGGTCATTTTAACACAACCATCTTTGTGCAGAGCCAACACATGCAAATAATCTGTAACAGACTTCCCTAGCAGCGTTTGCAACGTAACACATGTTTTGTGTCAGAATTACTGCATTGCGTGTCCAAATGTGTTATATTAACTTTATGAATCATGCCTTATGTTTATGTGTGCACCTTAAATGACTCTGGAGAGGAACCATTAAACCAAAATGTAGTAAATAACCAGGTACATATTCAACTTTTGGATTATTTTTGCACAAATTGTTTAGACATGTTAAGCTTTATGAATCCTTTTTTTAGTATTACACTGTGTGTTCAGTTACATCTGAGAGAGATTGAAAAAAATCCCCAGTGTTAATACAGTTCTGTAAAATCACTGGAAGATAAAACATATAGCATCAAAACTCACTGTATATTTCATATTATGGTTTTTGTAGCACGCTCAAAGCAACCCACAAAATATATCGGATCATTCCTAGATCATTTACTTCTCAGTCTGGATTGGTTTTTATTTGTTTTTCTAGAGAATATTCGAGCATCATACATCAATTTCTCGCTTCCCATCACTGTCTTACATAAAAACAAAACAAATCAATATTGTCCTCAATACTTACTGAGATGGCATGTTCCTCATAGTTTGGTAGATTTGATGCTCACTGCCCAGTCAACAGTGATAGAGCGCTTTTTTTGTTCTTTTTTTCCGCTTTCGTCATTAAAACTGTGGAGTTTATGTAATCTCTCTTTCTCTCTCTCTCTCTCTCTCTCTCTACATATATATATATATATATATATATACACACCAGTGGATATTTGGGTCTTTATGGGTTAACATTTAACACACCACTTTCCAACATTATAAAAATCCATCTGAAAATGTTCTTGACAATTTCATACAAACATGATCATTGTGGTTTGTGTTGCAGTGGTGTCATATCTCGATCTGATTATGGTCTCATTGTTGGCAGCAGTGTTTTTTTTTTATGGTGTCATGTGTCATCAATCCATTTACTCCATTCACTGATGAGTTGGATGATCAGCTTTCAGCTACCATCGCAGATAAATGATGAATAATGGAGAAGATAAAATGAAGAAAACAGCGGTTCTCAGTCCCATGATAAGTAGTAAAGTTCCCTCCTTTGCTTTGGGAATCCCACAGGAATTCTATGATGGAGGAAAAAATGTCAGTTTGTGCTGTAGAAAAAAAGTTTGATGAGGGTTATCAAATATCGAGCAGAGATTAGTGGTAGGCTCAGACAAAAAAGATGCCAGTTTGAATCGCTTTGAGATTGAGAAAGGAAATACACTTAATCCTAAATTATCCCAGCTACATGCTTCCACCAACAGGATGTAGCGTTTGATAGAAAATACTTCTAAATGTGCTGAATTAACTTTTTTGTTCCAGTTCATAGTTTTCAAAAGTACTTAGTGTATTGATAAAACCATTCTCTGAACCACATCATCCTTTTATTTCCAGTAAAAACTTTGACTTGTACAAGACTAAACGACTGAAACACTGCTCTACATACATAAGGAAATGTTCCTGTAACTGTCATAGATTTACACATCTATCTGTCATGTTTCAGACACTTTTTCCACTGGTTTCTACCTCATAATTACGGAAAATCTTTGAACAAATTAGACAAATCTGAACAATTGCTCAATGGCCCCTTTAGAGAAGTTGTTGAAGGAGGTGAAGGGAATTTCAGATTTTCCAAACATGCTTTGCAGACGCCTGTAAATCATCCAAACCACAAATTCCTCCTTTGGGGATCAATAGAATATTTAATTTTCTGTTTGTGTTGTGTGTTTGTCTTTGTTTTGTCCCAAAGGGAAAGCTGCCTGACGCCAGTCAGCCCAGAATCGTGTCCTCTTGTCCAGGCCTTCCTGGCTGAGTGTCCAGGCCGTCTGTTTTTGGGTCACGCCCAGACTCAGTTAAAGACTGGCCTCCAGACCCAGGAAAGACACCTCTTTCTCTTCACGGACACACTGCTCATCGCTAAGGCCAAGTAAGTTTTCAAGTGTAACTAGCGATGTTTGTGTGTTTGAAATGTGTAAAAGAATGAACGAAAAGGAAGACGAAGTGAAATAAATCATTCATTTGACAGTGTACACTGCAAAAATGTAAATCTTATTCAGTGTGTTGTTCTTATTTCTAGTCAAAATGTTAGTGGAACAAATGAAAATGATCTTGGTAAGATTTCTTGAAATGCGATTTTCAAGATCGATTGTCTAAAAACAAGTTCTTGTATTTCACTGAAAACTTACACTCTAAAGGATTGTCTTATTTTGAGTGTGATGAGATATTATAACTAAAAAGGAGGAAAATTACACTTAGGAAGATTTAGATCTTTGCAGCGAGCAGTGAAAGTAAGCAAGTAAGAATCTTAAAGGAATGGAGTTACATCTCTGTGCTTTTCCCTCCATTCCTCATCGTCTGGCTCTTGTGCTTCCTTCACTCCTCCCTCACCCATTTTTCCCAGCATATAATTATTTTCCAGCCAATTAAATCCATATGAAGCCTGGTTCAGATCAAAGCCACACTGGCCTGCCCTGGGTCTTCAGTATGGGGCTCCCCACCCATTGCGCAAACTGCAACACACACACATATACCAAAATAGAAGCCTAAGAAGTGCATTTATACTTTTGAAGTCCACAAACACACAGATGTGCACGTAAACACATATAAATACCCAGACGCACAGCGACGGAAGCAGATTTTTGCTGTGTGTACTTACTGTACGGTTCAGACACAGCAGGATCTCTGTGGTCTGTTTTGGGAGTCATGTGCCAGTGGGTGGAGCTGACCCCTCCAGCGCAGAGTATATGCTATAATTGGCTTTATTACATTGTGGCTGAACACAGGGTGAGTTAGAGGAATGTGTGATGGTATGTGTGGGTTTGAAAAATAGATTGAGAGTGAAAAAAATAACTTAATCAATGTATAAAACTGTTTAAGTTTGTTACGTGTTTTGAACAGAGAGCATCAGTCTGTTACACTTTTGCATTTGGATTTGTACCTCTATAATCAGATGGTCAGTCATTGTGGATAAATATGCTTCTGTTTCTGCTTCCCTGACTTTAAGCTATGGAAGTAGTCCAGTTCTTTAATACTTTGATTCTAAAATAAATGGTTCTTAAAGGACTGCCAAACATTGGAGGTTTATGGAAATACGTCCCACAGTTGAAATGTCTCTAAATTTAAGAGGATCAAAATGACTTCCCTGTGGAACTCCTTTAAAAGGCGTTCCATTTATTTGTTAACTTTTTATAAGGAATTATCTTTTTATGACAAGATAATCACTTAATACAAAACAATTAAAGTCAACATAAATCACCAAAACTACAGCAAGGTTTCTGGAGACCATTTTTATAAGAATTTATCCACCACAAAGTCTGGCAATCAGATCAGATAAGTTCTCCGATACAGAATCAGATACATATACCTAAATAATCACTAAATTATGTCAGATGGTAAGATGTATTTCATATAGAAGTACACAACTTTGTATTTCTTTGAATCCTTTCTCTGTTTAATATCAGTGAGATATTATTTGCAGATCTGCTGCATACTGTTGGAAAATGAAAACAACCATAATTTACAGTTTTGTCACCATAACACTTTTGTTCTGTAGGTCTCCCACACATTTTAAGGTGAAAACTCAAGTCAGAGTGTGTGAAATGTGGACAGCCAACTGCATGGAGGAGGTGTGTGAAGGCAGCACCAGCTCAGAGAGGAGTTTTGTCATGGGCTGGCCAACCTATAACTGTGTGGCAACATTCAGGTACAGATACACAACACTGTACAGCAGGGGTCTCAAACTCATGTTCCCTGGGGACCACTGGAGGTAGAGTCTGGGTCAGGCTGGACCGCATTTAGTATAAAATATAGCTTTTCTTTACTTTACTCGTCATGTTTACTAGTGTAACATGCACTTTTTGTCGCCTTCTTCCCAGTCAGCATGCCTATGTGGGTTCTACTGTAGGTTTACATTTGGTCTGAACATAGGGGTCCCATGTGGGTTTGTCTGCAGTTTTCATGATGACCCGACATTTATTTTTGCCCATATGAGAATCAGTGATCTGATTATCTAATATTATTTATTTTTCACACTATTTATGCTACAACATTTACCTTTCATGTCCTTTGCACATTGTGTTTTACAAATACCTTACTGTAGTTTACAAATATAATTGTATTTTTAATGTGAATAACTGCATTTTACTGATATTTATTATTGTTATTTTACTGATATTTGTTGTCTGTAAATTCTTGCAATGAGCCTGAGAGCTTTAAATCAATTTCTTTATACTTGGTACAATGACAATATGGACATTCTGATTCTGATATGGACATTGGACAAACACGTGAGATCACCATGGAAACCACAGACAAACCCACATAGGACCCTTATATCTAGCCCAAATGTAACCCTTCTGGTTTTCCATCCCTAATAATCATTTCACTCACCAAGTAGCTGCTTCAACGTCTCCTTAATTTTTCGTAATTTTCTTGAATTAATCTTTACCTCCATATACATTTTTTTAAGATTGGTGAGCTGGTGCTTTCTCACAGCTCCCTCGTATTTTATAAACTCCCCATCTTGTCTAGTTGGTGATATCACACAGCAGCGCATTTTGAGAGACATGACTGGAACTGGATCAGTTCAGTTCAGTTGATGACATTTATTGTTCCACAGAGGCGAAATTTGGTTTGTATCAGTAAATAAAAACAACACAACAGTTGGGAATATGTTACAACTGAGTGACTAACATTCATCCATCGACACGTACTTCATGATTGGTTAGCAGGGCCGTGCAGAGATTTTGGTGGCACAGGGGCTAAATTTAAAAAAAAGGGCACATAAAACGTAATTTTCAAACAAGACAATTCATGCAGCCTTACCATGCACTTCTCTTCCTCGCTATCGAAGGATTCATGTGATGTCATGAATCGTGACCGCAAGGTATTTACGTGTGAAACATTATTTTCCAAGTATATAATTTCACATATGATCATGGACACATTGTGGAGAAATTTGCTGTCGGAACTCATTTTTAAAAAATACAAAAAAGCCCAAAACAGTCCCTGTCAAATGGGCACTTTGAATGTCAATCAGCAAAAAGGGGAGGTGCCAGAGCCCCGTGTGCCTGTTGGCTAGCTTGACAACCATTGACAACAAATGCCACTGTCAGCTGCCTTGAGACTACTTATGGTAGGACATAAGTGATAAAAAAAAAATAATTAAATAAAAGTGTTTTAAGACTCAGCAAAATGGTCCATTTGAGAATTATGTGCACACTAAACACTAACACTAAACTTTGATGTCAAATACCACAAAATATCATCTGGTATTGGTCCCTGGGCAGTGAGTTTCAGACCCCTGCTATTCACCCTAATTCTAGTTGTAATTCTGTTTGTTTAATGATACATTTATATGACCTAATTTCCATTTATATAACATACAAACTTCAGTTTTGTAAGGTATTAGTCATACCTCAATCCTGTAACCTATTTGTGATCTGTGTCAGGGTACTGCACTAGGAAAGTACACTATGTTCTGAGTTTGAAATGTTATGAACAAGGAAACTGAACACACAACCGCAATATCCATAAAGTCTTAAGTGCGAAGGCAGTTTTCAGTCATAAAGCTAAACCACACTAGGACAGGAGAAGACAACCAAACACACATAACCGACATGGAATACACTCACAAATAAGCATTTGATGCTATGTTTACACCTGCCACTGCTTCATTCATACACTCCAATTATATTTTCCATCAGGAGCAATCCAGTCACAGCTCTGGGCAATGTCTGCAGTTCTGTCCAGTGGAAATTATGTAACTGAGTCTGAACTGACTGTCACTTTTAACATACTTTCCTAATTGATTTATCTTTATCTTTATCCTTAGCCTTATTCTTGTTGCTTTTCCTTTTCAGCTCCGAGGAACACAAGGACAAATGGTTGGCGCTCATTAAAAGGTAAATTGATGCTAAATTGTCCCTAATGGTTTGTGTTATATCTTCCAGTTGATCTAATTCTATTCAACACATGTTCCTAATAGGAGATAAACATTTAAATAATACATCTTAAAAAGCTCCATGTTAATCAAAATAGTCATAATAATGAATTGGGACACAAAAGAAAAGCAATGCATGTATTTTACTGTGAATTACTTACAATATATAAGATAAGATAGTCCTTTATTAGTCCCACAAAGGGAAGTTCCACATCTACCTGCATCTGTAACCTCTTTAGTTCTTCATATGCCTTAAGTCTCATTCAAATGCTATATATTTATTTAAATATTCTTAATCTGTTCTCTCTCCAGTCGAATAAATGAGGGAAAGGAGAAAGATGACCCCAAGACCATTCCCCTGAAGATATTTGCCAAAGATATTGGAAACTGTGCATATGTACGCTCCTCCTTTTACCCTATTTATGTCATATCATCTTTGACATGTATTGCTTTTATCTTTATAAAAACAACACTTTTGGATTTGCTCTCTCTGTTCTTAGCTGCTTCATTCAGGCCTTGTCTATATAACCCACATATTTCCATCAAGCTTTACATTTTTTCCACCAGGCCAAGACGCTTGCGGTCAGTAACACTGACAGCACCACTGATGTCATCCGCATGGCTCTGATGCAGTTTGGCATTTCAGTGAGTATATTAGACCACCGTTTATTATTTATTGACAGTTCTGTACTGTGATGTGGTCATTAAATGAGTTCAAGGCAAATTAGTGAGTCATAATTATGCACCATGTAAAAACAGAGAGTACTTTTTCAGTGCTGCTGTTTACTGGAAGGTTTAGCTTAGTTTGTGTAAATACAGGAAATGGAAAAAGGGACTGGCTTCCCTGTGACTCCACATTTCCACCTGGTCAAAATCAGCCCAGGCCTGTAACACCTGTTTATCTGATGTTATGATGACACCTTTCAGACACTTACTGAACATACAAAGATTAATTGGGGGTTAGGGTTAAGGTTTAATTTACGTTTTAAATTGAAACTAATCCTACAAATGCAAAAATGTCCACTTTTTCTAAACACTTAACATTTTTTGAACCACATTTCTGTTTCATTTTGTCTTGAATTACCACATGCTAAGGTTAGCCAACTGAGTATTTAGAAATAAAATTGTTAGTTTACTCTGTGACAGTATTTGTAGAGGTTTCTTTATACTACTGATTTACTCAAATTGAAGAGATTTGACGAGCAAGCTTTAGAAAACAGGAGACTTTAAATCAAAAACACATTAGTCGAACATGTTCTCTTTTCTTTTCCTTCTTTCTAGGGTTGTGTTAAAGACCATCGGTTGTGGGTGAGCTCATGTAAAGATGATCCTCCCTATCCTCTCATTGGTGAGTCCACCCACCATAGACAATACTGTCAAATCAAACCAAATAAAATCAAATGTTATTTATATAGTGCCAAATCATAACATAAGTCATATCATGACACTGTGTAAAACTTTACAGCACAAATGTCTGTTAAAGTAATCAGTTAAACCTGATCGAACATTCTGCACATTCTCGTTTCTACTCCAAATATCTCATCACAATTAAAATAAAACAGAATAAGCAAAATACTAATGTGTAAGTAAAAGAAATTATCTTAGTCAAAAGATTTTGAAAATCTTATTTCAAGAAATCTTACAAAGATAAATTTCACTTTTTCCATTTCCAGATTTTATTTCTTTTTTGCTTCAATTAAGCACAGAAAATCTTGAATTAAGCAAAACCAAAAATTTGCCAGTGGAACAAGTGTAAATTGTCTTGGTAAGATTTTCAGGATCTACTGTCTAAAATAAGTTGTTATATTTAACTGTAAAGTTACTCTTTAGGTGATTATGTCTTATTTTAAATCTGATGAGACATTTGGACTAAAAATGCAAAAAAATAAAATACACTTGGTAATATTTTGATTTTTTTCTAGTGCACAAAACATTCTTAATGAACACATTGGAGAGTAAAAATGCTTCACCATTTGTTGTATGTTAATGATAATAGTTGAACAACCATAGAAGGGTATGAAAATTCAACACAAAAGCATTTCAGAGGACATTTGTCAGATGATAATCTTTTTGTTTTTCCTTTCACTTCTTTTCATCTTTTGTTCCATTGATCACATTGAATTTGTCACATCAATAACTACATAGGTGATTCATCATTCCACAATAGTTGTTCAACCATAATTATGATCAGATTTTTCCTTTGGCATTCAAAGAGTACACATACCAGACTCTTCACCTCTAACCTCTAAACTTTGACCTCTCACTCAGGCCATGAGTTTCCCTTTAGCATCAAGATGAGCCACATTCGGGATGGTGGGAGTAGCAATGTAGGAGGAGGAGGAGGAGGAGGGAGGGATCAAACGAGTCCCACAGACTGTCCAGGTGTGCTCCTGCTGGACCAGTGTCTCCCTCCTGATACGCAGTGTCAGTTCATCCTCAAACCCAGTAAGGTCAACCAAGGCCAGACGACACTTATCGGTAAGAAAGTCATTCAAGTATTTCCACTCAGCAGTTTCAGTTTGCACATGAGAGTTCAGACACTGATGCTATTTTCTGTTTGTTTATTTTCTCTTAACTCAACGGTTTTTAACTCTTTAAGTCCTTCTTCATAATTTCTTTAATATCTACTAATACCCAACCAACCATGAATACAACATAACAGACAAATCATACAACACCATCAGTGACATGTTATCTTATTTATTGAGTCAACATGTGCAGCACCCAAAAAAAACAATCCCCACAAATGTATGATGTATAAAAATTGGATCTGATTGACAGCAGATGAATCATCAGGTATATATGGAAGGAAGAGGAGAGGGAAATAGTTATTTTATTAATGTAAGGAAATCATGAATGACACACAGGAAACAGCACTGAAATAACACCATGTTTGAAGATAAGATATAATAAAACAGAACTAAATATTTATACATGTTATAAAGATATGGGCAAAATATGTGACCCACCACCACGAAACCAGGCATAAGTGTCTGGAAATCAAAACCATCTTAAACCTTAGTTTAAGATGGTGAAAAAACTATGTTTCTATCACAAGTAGAACCAAAGTTATGGTAATTTTAATATCCACATTTGGACATATTTTGCAATTTGCATTTTTGAGAAATTGGCCGTCAAAGTTTTGGACTGTTTTGGGGTAGGAAGTTCTTAGCAACGCATAATAATTTATATCCGATTGACAAAAAATTATTCACAGATGTTAAAGGACACTCTGATGGGCATGTCACAGAAGTTTTATATATTATAATAATAGGACAGAAGTGCGACGTATTACAATCATTAGGCTTATGCTATTGGACAGAACATTCAATATAAGCTTTTACCTCGTACTGAACACTTGGGTGTTTACTCACGGAACGGAGATCGGTTTGTTCGGCGAAAAGAGATGGAAGTCGGCTTTGTCTTTGCTCAGCAATCCCTGAACTTTTGTCGCCGCTTAAATAATTGACTCAATAAACACCTTTATTGATTGAATTTCAATGTAATGACCACGGGAACTGAAAATAGAGGTACCGTTTTTTGATAAAAATGTAAACACATAAAAAATCGCCTTCCAACCTAAATTTGGCTATAGCTCTGAACGGGTCAGCGCGACTTATGCCTGATTTCGTGCTGAGCAGTCACATATACACATACAGAAATATATATATATATTTTTTAAATCTCAAATACAGTCTGTAAAACATCTAAGAATTGTCTATCAGCTTCATACAAGTCTTTACATAACAGCAACAGGTGGACGCACACACATGGATTTATAGTTTCTATTCATGGTTCTGTAGAAATGTGTTAAAATTAGCAATGCATTTGGAGGGCAATTGGGCTATTGTAGCTGTCAGGTCCAACAGAAGAGAGGATTTGGAAATCAGAGCTACACGAGCCAACTGAGTGAAAGGTAACCACTGAATTTGAGAACCAGAATATCCTGACGGAAAGCTACACCTCTGAGAATAAGGAACTTATAGGGAAAATATCTCTGGTATTTTTTAAAGGAAATGTACTATAACACAGTGGAGTCATAAAATTTAGGTCCAAATAAAATATGACTTATTTTTGTGGATATGTTGCATTGTCAAGGCAAAAAAAAAAAAAAGCTGATTAAATTAAATACTGAAGCCTAATTTGATGTTTAGACTGAGAAAAACAATCAGATTTAAAACAGCTTGGGAGGCATAAAAACTCTGATTCCTAACGATCAAGCAGATTTAAATATGTGCTTTGGAAAAATATGGGGGTTTTCTCAACAACTTCTGGTTTTCCAACAAGACGAATTTGTGTCAAGAATCCAAGCATAAATCTAATCCCATAGAGATCTGGGAGTCAAACCGCTAGAAAATGCATACAGATACAAAAATATTAATGCAGAACTAAAAGTCCTTCTTAGGAAATGTCTTTTACAAGTACAAGACACGACATGGGTTTGAAGGAAATAAACGAACAGGTGAAGAAAAAGAAAAGAAGAATGGTGGGAAAGGGAATGTTGACGCAGGTTAGGGTTTAGAGCCGAGGTTAGCATACATATAATAGCAACATAAGAAAAACACGACGTGTACAACAAGCAAGAAACCCCTAAAGGGACTGAGGAGTGTGAGAATAGGAAGATGGAAACCAAAAAGAGATGACACAGCTATTGAGTGTTTCTAAAGGTCGGCGGAGGTGAAGGAAAAAGAAACACCAGACTGTAACAGATAGAAAGAGGAATTTACAGAGACAGAGACGCTGCAAACAGGACAGGAAGAGAAAAATGAGGAGAGTGAGACAGGAAAACAGGATTACAGCAGTGGACATGAGGAAGGACGGACTACAGATCCCGAGATGGAAAAAAGGACAGCGGCGGAGGAGATGAGGTTTAGAGGAAAACAAGTGGAAGAGAGAACGTGCGTGTTTTCCAGTCGAGGAGGCTCCAGTTTGCCAACCACAAGCTTTGCCTCAGATTCCTTTGCCTCAAAGCATAACAGTATCTTACATAATGGCTCCATACCAGCCTCACCACCGCTGCAGACTTAGCGCTCACACCCAGCCCCAAAGCTAACGAACCCCAGTATTTATTGTAGTCACGGCAGATGCCCTTAACAACCATCCTGCACACACACGCTGCTTAAAAGTGTTAAAGGCAAAAAGTTGTGCTCATAAGTTTACATACCCAAGTAGAATTTATGAGTTTTGGGCCTTTTTTTTTTTTTCTGAGAATTGCACTTGTACAGAAAGAGAGAGAGAGAGAGAGAAACAGAGAGAGATGTTTGATGGATCAATTTATTATAGAAAATAAATGTGTTTAATCTTTTTAAATAATACTGACAACAGAAATGATCCAAATGACCCTGATCATAAGTTTACATACCCTAGTATTAACATCAGTGACAGATGGACGTCTTTTGTGATCAAACATTTTATTTCCTCAGATGGTAAAGCTTCTTGGTAAAAGCCCCTTAGCCCAGTACTTAAAATAGTGTGTCCATCCACTGTCATTGATCCACCTCCATGGATTTTACTGATGAATCAGTGTTGTAGAAGTTAATGGTTAATGGAAGTTAATGCTCAATATTTGGGTGTCCAAACAGGTCACATTTGATGACCATGAAAATATGACAAACTGTATTTTACACCAATTATTTACACGGCTTGATAGGATTAATTACTTTCAAAGTTAATAAATATCAGTAGATAGTTTTGGTCGCTGGTGGGTATTTAGGTCTTTATGGGTTAATGTTGGACAGAATGAATATGCTTCACCAACCACAATGCAAATGGTTTCTAATTTTGTAGATATAGTATCTGTTTCCTCTGCAACAGAGCAGTAATCTCCAAGTGCAAAAGATGATTAAAATGTAATTAAAAGGCCTTATTTTTTTGTATTTATTGTATAAAGATATCAACTTACTGTTTGTAAGTGGATTTGTCCAGTCTGGACTTTCATTGTCCATAAAGACCACCTGTTTCATAACATACTAATGGAGGTGGACAAACATCATCCACCCCAGAGACGAATCCATACCCAGTTTCTGAGGACTCTAATGATGTAAGGCCCAATTTCCAGAGAGGTGATGTTTTGTTTTTTTTTTCAGCTCTGTTGAGAAGTACCAGAGCAGGCCTGTAATTCCTTTACTGCTAAACTTTGTTCCAAAGCATATTTGGGCAAACTGCCATAGCAGATTGTTAAATAATGAATTCTTGAGCTATGCTTTATGTTTAGCCGGGCCTTTTGGGCCTCTGGCTGCTCCACCCCATAAAAGAATCTTACATTTGTTGGGAAAGTCACACCCTAGGATATAAATCACAGTTGTATAATAGAATAAATATTCCAGCTTCAAACAAATTGCACTACGGTGCCTCTTAAAATGTCTGTTCTCAAGTTCATCAAGGTAATGGCATCATGAAATGAAACAGGAAAATAGCACAAAATAATCTCATCTAAATTACGCAAAATCACTGAATTTTTGGCATGACTTAGAAAAATATTTGAATATAAGGGGAATAATCCATCATTAGACCAAGATTCTTTTTTAATAAAAGCTCCATAGAACAGTCTTTCAGGTTAGTTTTCCTTATTCTGTTACAGCAGCACATTCTTAAATCATGTTCCATTTAGTTTTTCATCTATTTCAGTCAGTCGTCATGTCGACAGAGGAGATTTAACATTGACTTTTTTTTTTTTTTTTGAGTGTACATTTTAGTTAGCATACACTTCATTTCACACACACTATGCAGTTTCATAACAGGAGCACACTGAGCTGTTATGTCATATGTAGACAGTGAATTCAGATCTGCAGACACACAAACAACACGACACAGGTTGACGTTGTGACTTGGCACCAGTGAGCAAACAGTCACCAGAGACACACAGAGTCCCATACATACATGTGGGCCGTCACACACCAACACACACGCATGGATAATCGCAGACACCTGCACAACATCCACAAACCCCACATATTAAAGTGTGCACTGGAGTGTGAGTGTATGTCTGTGTACGTTCCTCTGAATCAATGGGTCTTTCTTCTTGTTCTGTTTCTGACACTGTTACTGTTGTTGATGAATGTAGTAGACATAGGCAACAGCCCCATTGTATTTATTTTGTTGGTTTTTGGACTTGTAGAGGCCATGTATTGTATATTTCAGCTCATAGAAAAAAAAAAAAAACACGACAGAGGTTTTGCAGAAATAGCTAATAATTCAACAAAAAACTTTAGAGATTAAAGTTGTAAAGTTATGGGAGAATGCACATTGATAGTTTTATCTGGACAGTAAAAGGATATTGTTCCCTTGGATTAAAAAGTCCTAAATTTGCCAGCATGTGTTTGGACATGGACTTTATTTTGCAATATGACAACAATCTTTTATCGGTTGTATTATTAAACATATTAACTGTCTAGCCACATAATGTTGTACATTGGACAGATTCCCTGGAAAATGTTCCCATTCATTTGATTATTTGTTTTGTTGCACATTACATTCATAAACAAAGGTTGTTTTATCTTATAGATTTAGTATAATCTCAGAAGAAAAGTATTTTCTTAACCCTCTTTTCCTACTTTGTATTTATTTATTTACTTTTATCAACAGTGCCCTAATACGAAATACTAAATAAAATTAGGTTTTGGCTCAAAACACAGTATTTAAAATCTCTGACAGGACATTTCAGAGACAATTCGACAGATTAGTATTCTGAAATGACCCACCTTTTCACTTTTAAATTAATTTTTGCTTCAGATGGACCATAACAGATTATCTAAAAAAAAAGGAGCTACTTCATATTGAAATAAATATTAGAATGACAATCAATTAAAGTTTGCTGTCTGATGGGACAGTGTGTTTACGCTGTTGTTCTTGTTTTGTTTTGTTTTTCACTTCAGAAGGTTTCAAGACTTACGGTGAATGTTTTGACTCCTAATAATGCAAAAAATAGAGTTCACTGTAACCTTTTGATGCATGAATATTGAAAACCTTAGCTAAAAAAAAAGAGGTTTTTTAATTTCTCTTTAGGCCTAAAAAAAGTTATGTGATTTAAATCTTTTTAATGAACCTATTTTTTATGGAGTTGCAAAAATATCCACTCAGCTGGACAAGTGTTTAAGCTTTGAACCAAAGAAACATGTATTTAAAACACAATAACAGAACATTATGAGATAAAACATTTGAATGCAGTTTTTGTTTAATTAATTACAGTCTAATAACAATAAGTAAACATATTAGTGCAGATCAGGTATTAAGAACAGACCAGTTACAGTAATGATATGAACTGACTGATATGGAACTAAAACAACAAAACTCATGAATATACAAGAGAACAACTGTAATGACCAGAATGAATCAAAGAGTTAATAAATGAAACCATAGAGCATGCAGCATTTCTGCATATTAATAAAACTTCAATTAACCTCTTCTTATTCTTGTTCCTGCAGAGCCAGCTCAGCAGAAATCTTTTAAGAGAAAGCGTTCTCTGATAAACTGGCCTTTCTGGAGAGGCTCCAACAGCCAGCTGGACGGTCTGGCCCTGTCCCCAACCTCGCCGTCCTCCACTCAGGGACGCTTGTTCGGACGACCCCTGAACTCCCTCTGCTCCCCAGACCAAAGCCTCCCCAAGCCTGTAATGGTGAGCCCAGTGAAGGTCACAAAGACCCGACCAGCAGGTTATGACCCCGTCTGAGGGGTCACTGAATGAGTGGGTCAGAAGGGGGTGGGATTGGTATGTGGAAGTGTTTAGTGCCCAAATCTGGATCTTTTCTGGTTAAACACTCCCATCAGTTCTAAATGCTACTGTTCTGTTGCTCTGCTCACATTAGATGGAACACTTGTGTCACATATAATTGACCCAAGTAGTAACTAAAGGAAACATAAAAAGTGTAATAAATAAACTTTGAGTCAACAGTCTGGACTCTTACTGCAACACCTAAAGCAGCAAGGTTTGGTTTTAGTATTTACTGTAACATCAGAAAGACCAGAAATCATTGCACTTTCCTGTGTTTGATCCCATTTGCTCAAATTGAATCCTCATGCTGGGAAATGATGAATCTAAAACAAACCAAATCTCTTCTAATCATCAAGGAATGACAAAGATAAACATGCAAATGCCAAAGTTCGTGTTTCTTTGGTTCCCTCTGGTTTAAGGCATTGCTGCACTTTTGGCAGGATTCTTTTACAACAGTGAAGATAAAAAAAAAAAAAAAAAAAAAAAGCAGCTTTCCAGGGTCAGACTTTGTGTTTTTAGTCATTTCTCACACTTATTCTCCATGTAAATTCAAAATAATGTGATAAAATACATGGAATTTGATCTCTTGTCATCTTAATAACTAATCAACTTAACCATTAGCCAATATGTTTCAGTTGTCATAGAGGATGTACTCAGGCCTGGATAATATGACCAGTACCATTATTATATTTGGTCTGCAACTCCATAATTATCACAACAAATGTCTAACGTTTAAAAACTGAATTTAGGGTGAAACATGTACATTTCAGGTAGAACATTCAATGTTAAAATACTGAAATAAGTTAGCTATTTTAGCTGACAATATAGACAAATAAACCCAAATGACAAAATAAAACAATACAACTGTTGAAATATACTTCAATAGTAATAACACTGGGAAAAATCCTACAATCAAAACATGACTTACAGTCAGTAAAACTACAGAAGCATTGATGTTAAAATATGTTACCCAAAGTTTTAAAATACAATATTACAGAATAACAATTATTTAATGCATTAACCCCTTACTGGCACTATTAAGCTTCAGTTTAATTATTATAATGTACGTGTGAATTGCTTTATCTATAATGCATTATAACACATTATACTTCTGTTTTATTTTGCATTTATAACATGAATCTTAATTAGATGCTAAAATATTCTTACAAATGTATAAAAAGCATTGTATTTACCTCTGAGATATATAAAGCTGGGGGAATGGAAATTCTCAAACACATACCATGAAATTGTATTTAAATACAATATGTGTGTAAGATTATTATCTCATGAGTATTAATTCATATCCACTTTTATTTAGTCTTTGGTTCATTCATTTGTGTATTTGGTGCAACGCTATGCTGCGAAGCTATCTTTATATTTAATATGGCAAATGTCCAGTGAATTTGCTTAATTTGTTACATCTATAACTAGTTCTGTTATGACATTTGCACATACTGTACTGTATAAGGTCAAGACTTCTAACAAACATTTCTCTGAATATGAAGTGATTGTTTGTCAGCAACAGTGGTTGTAGTCCATGCTGAAAATATGTCCAAACTTCGAGCCAACTTTACCTAAAATGTTCAGTTGCTGTTGTTTGAACAGGACAGAACAGCCAACAATCTGGAGGGCTGAAATGGTTAGGGCATTTAAAGGGCCAGCGCTCAAAGTGACTCAGTAATAGGGTTGAAGCTGGACCTGTGCAGTTGAATTAATGAAGAATTCAACCCCAAACGTAGTATTTATAGTTTATGTAGACCACAGGGAAATGTTTTAAAATTCATGATTCCATTAAAAAAAAAAAAAAAAATTAATAAAAAAAAAAATCACTCCTTTCATTCTTCCAGGAAATGCTGGTGTTCCTGTACCTGGAGGGGCCCTACACTAGAGGGGTGTTCAGGCGGTCAGCGGGGGCCAAAGCCTGCCGTGAGCTCCGGGACATACTGGATGGAGGAACCGAAGACCCGGAGATCAGACACCAGTCCGTGTTCGTCATCGCCGCCGTCCTCAAGGTAACACACAGATCAGCTCTGTGTGATTTGTCTCAAAGCAGACAACAGAGAGAAGGATCGACTGATGTCTGTCCAAAGTCACCTCGGTCCAGACAGGATAATCTGTCTTTGCACAGCCAGGCAGGCTGCCAGTCATACACACAAGGTGCAGCATTGTTCAGCATCCAGACCAAACAGCCGCTGCAGCGTCCCCCATCCAGGGAGCAGCTCAGGTGGTTTGGTGTTTGTGACTGATCTGCTGCTTCTCTCTCCTTCATTGTTCTTCATTCTGGGTCGTCGGCTTGGAATTAACAAAAGAAAGAAACTGTGTCACTGTGTCAAGGGAATGTTTAATTAAATACTAGTTTGATTATAATGAAACACATGCTCATGGAAGCATCAAAATGTAGTAAACCGGTACTGGAATGGTTTCAAATATTTACGTAGATATGGATCAGAAAACTGATACTTTTGACAACAAAGAATTTCATAATATGGTTTCTTTTCTTTGACTGACACATGAAACCTAATACTAGTACAATTAAAGGGACACAAAGTGTTTTATTGCGATGTGTTCAGTAAAGAAACAGCTTCCCCGTACAATGAAAATCATACTTTGTGCAAATGCAAGAGAATTTAAGATATATAAAAAGAGAAATACAATAAATTAATGAGGAAATTAAAAACAAACAAATGACAGTTGTATTTAAAAAATGGCATGCAAAAGAAAATGAACATAAAATAAAATACTGCTATTACTAAGACAAATCTATTTGTAATATCTGGGCAATTATGTAACCTGTCAGAGGTAAATGGTATATATATGTGCAAAACTGGCTGAGATAAATAATATGCTAAATGTGCAGGACAGTCAAAAAATGAATGGCATGATGAAGAACATTTCTATCATCTGTTGCAGTTCTGATCAATTATATCATTGTTGTTCACAGGATTTCCTACGGAACATCCCCGGCAGTTTGTTGTGTATAGATCTGTACAACCAGTGGATGGAAGTGATGGACGGAGAGAGTGGAGAGGAGAGGACGCAAGCTGTCCACAAGTAGGGATTTATTTATGTATTTATTTAACCTTTATTTAAACAGTAAAGATAGATTAAGAACACATTCTAATATATGACTGTGGCCTGGATTGAAGTCCATTAAACTGTGGTCATTACAGTATCTATTATGTCGCCCTTTGTCCAACGCATCACATGGACATTTAATTTAAAAACAAACGCTGAATGAATGATGGTTCTGAGGTCTCATGTCACATTACTAAGACACTTCATGTTAGTTGTTCTTTTAATTATCCACTGTTTATATCTTGACACAGAATGGGAAAGAAAAAATCATTTAGCTTGTGAGAATAAAAAGAAAAAATATGAAAGCAACTATGTGAAGACATTCCTGTGGAGTCGTTAGAGCAGCAAACATGAAAACAGAGTGTGAACAACGACTAGGGACCAAAGAGTGTATATGAACTTTTAACACCAACGTGAAATATCTGCACATCAGTCAAACAACATTATTGATCTAAAGTTTTCAGCCTACACAAGCAAACCTATAAACTATAACATGGATTTATGATTTTCTGACATCAGTGAGAATTGCTAAAGATATATATATATAAAACATAGTTACCATGGAAACACCATCTTTTTCTACAACATTGTTTCACCAGTAAAAGCCATGGAGTTGGATAAATGACAGTGGATGGAAATGTTTGTTTGTGCATTCAGTTGTTGATATCTTTGCTGAAACATTCATATTTTCTTAACTTTCCTTTATGTGTTATATAATAATCCTCAACTTAACAGCATTAACCTAAACATTAAGAGCAAATGAAATACTGAGAAAATACCAGATATTCATGAAAAAAAAAAGAAAATACAGACAATAATATTATAAAGAATTAGGATAAATCACTGTAGAAAGGTCAAATCAGGAAATAAATTAATTTGGGAAGTGACATAATAGTAGCACTGGGTCTTTATGGGTTAAACTATATAAGGATCACAGACAGGAATTCAATCATACATAACCATTAGGTTAATGGCAATGTTATATATGGAGATGGAGATAAAGCGAAGTGGACATCTGGCACATTTTAATCTTACTTTGTTCAGACATCACATCTGATGCACAATTTTGATTTTTTTTTGTGTGCGCTTGTTCATATTACACATGAAATGCAACTTCTGTGAGTTTTATGTATGAACTGAATGGGACCCTGAAGTGATCTCTCACCCATATAACACATGTCCATGCAGGCACACAGCAATTTTCTCCATTTTATTAGATGACAAAGAATGCTTTGAATGTTGCAAAAACACAATAACTCATTTTCACCAAAAAATGACGTTACTGCCTTTTTACTTTTTGGACAGAATAGTTATTATCAACAACAGGAAACACCCAGAGCCTGCATCTACAATCTTCATCATCCTTGTTCTTCTTCCTCAGGTTGCTTTGCCTTCTACCCAGTGACAATCTGCTTCTGCTGCGACATGTGGTTGCTGTGCTGCACTGTATCCAAGGAAACGCCCATGACAACCAGATGAACGCCTTCAACCTGTCTGTCTGCATTGCACCCAGTTTACTCTGGGCCCCGGCACCCACCACTCCTGAGATGGAGGGAGAGGGCACCAAAAAAGTGAGAGTAAAGGCTCTTTGCATGTTGAATTTGATGCTTGGGCACATTGACACACTCAACATGAGGAGCTGTGTGTGTGTGTGTGTGTGTGTGTGTGTGTGTGTGTGTGTGTGTGTGTGTGTGTGTGTGCATGGTGTAGACATTTATTGAAGCGGTGTGCAAACTCTGAGGAATTTAACATTTGGGGGAAAAATAGACTTCAGCATGTGTGTGTATGGGGTGAATTTGACTGAACAGACAGACAAGTAATAAACTGCAGTGTTACACACATCCACACTCACACATGTGCACATACATACTGTAGGGCAGAGACACACACAAACTCCATCACACACCCTGAAAGCCATTTGTCAGCAGCCTGAAAGTGATGTCTGACCTCTGAGCTGGAGCTGACCCACTAACACACACACACACACACATGGTTGCACATCACCACTGACAGTCACTCATATGTTAAAATCACAACAGTCTTAGACTAGGTTGAGTTTGACGTGCTCACCCTGAGAGCAAGACTTGACATGAAAGAGGAAAAGCCTTAAGATGCTGTGTTTGACTCAAGGCAACAAAGAAAATTAGATAATTAAATATAACACTTAGTGAATTCTGTCACTTTTTACATATTAACGCTCATATTTTTACTAAAAATATCTCTCATCCTGGTAGGAGTGAAGCAAAGAGATTGTTTTGGTTTTATTTTGCCATGATTTTTGGATTGGTTAACATTTTTGTTTTGGTTTTGGTGTTTTATTTAATTTCACAAGTTGTGAATTTCTACAGAAAGTCCTTGGTTATTTGATTTTGTACTGATCATTATTGAAACCCACTACAGAAAAACATACATTTTATGAGAACTTTGTCAGATTTCAAACAAGACTTAACAAGACAAAAACGAACCAGGAACAACGACAGAATAATGACAACTTCATGGTACAATGAAAACATTTAATGATTAAGGGCGATAGAGGAAAGGGGGGGGGTCATTGTAGTCATAATAATAACAGCAACAACATAGATGAACTTAATAATAATAATAATAATAATAATAATAATAATAATGATGGCAATTTGCTAGTACTATTTGGCAGCAGTAGCAGTGGAGGTAGTCACAAAACAAAAAATTATTAGATAATTTAATATGTATAATAATGTATTTGCATTACTTACGACCAGATCAAATTTCTATGAATAAATGTGAATATTATTTTGGATTTAAATTAAAGTTTAGTGTGAATATGTGTCCAACACTTGTGACTTTGATTTGATTGCATTATTTCGAACATGTGCAGAATGCAACAACAATAATAATAATAATAATAATAATAATAATAATAATAATAATAATAATAATATTAATAATAATTTAAATGTATGTATTGGTAGAATAACCTAACATAAGTTATCATTTAAACAGGACAGTGATGCAGTGTAGTGTCGTTCCAGATACTCACTGGATTAAAGATCCTGCACAAATTTTTGCAGTGAGGGAAACTTAGATCCACTCTGAGAGGATTTACTGATGCAGCCAATCACCTCACATGAGTGTGAACTAGATATCACATTTGGATATGGTTATGACTGGATTTGTGTTTTTGCTGATGTTATTGAAATGTCAGAAGTAGTCATGGTGTGATTTACTTAATGCCTCAGCTAAAGAGGTCATCTGACCACTCCCTACCGTCTGTCTGTCTGTCAGTCTGTCTGTCTGTCTTCCAGCAGGATTATGATTTTTCATTAAAAGAGGTATTTTCCCTTCTGCTTTTAGTTTTTAAAATGTCTTGGTAAAACCCCTGTTCAGGACATTAGTGCAAATTACTGATAATAAAGTTACATTTTCTAAGTTCATATGTTAAGAAAATTGTTGTGATCAGTGAAATTCTCATGTCATTACTATAAACACTAAACATATACTTCAACCACTTTATTGAAGGTACTTACAGTATGTTAATTCTAAGACTTATCACTGTTCTTTTCATGGTTTTAACCCATAAACAGCTACCTTCCAAAGCCATCTACTCATGTAAAATGTTTGATAACTTCTAAACTGCTAAATCTATTAATTCTTTGAAATAATTTGTGTAAAATTCTGTTCATCATCTTTTCACGGTCATCAGATATGACCCATTTGGACGTTCCGAGGCTCTGCAGTGAACGTGGAAACATTGATTCACTAGTAAAACCCAAAAAAGTTTGATAAATGACAGTAGTTTGTTTTGACATTCAGTTATTGAGCTCTTTGCTGATAGTAGTCCATCAACCCTCAACTTTAATCTGATTTTTTATGAAAATCCAGATTATCAGCAAATTAAATACAAGAAAATAGATGAATTTAATGTGATATAAAAAACAACTAAAATACTAAGGATAACATTGTTACAAATAGTTATAAATAACTTAAGGGAGAAACAGGGAATTGACTTAAAAGTAGAACTGGGTCTTTATGGATTAAACAATGGATTTGAATAAGTCAACACAAGAAATGAACCGCTCATATTTGCAAGAAAACAAATGTTTTGTACAAAATTGGGCCTCAAGGAGTCATTCCAGTCCCTGTCCACTTTTCTCTGTACATTTAACACTATGGATCATTGTATTGTCAGATATTGTTGTGTCTGTTCAGTTGATCTGCTCAACACTGTGTATGTTGGATTCAACGTTATTATCGATAACAGAAAGTAACAAAATGATAAAAACGAGAATTAAAAAAACATTTTTGTTAACTGAAATATATAAAATCTACAATTAAAAGAAAAAACAATAACTAATGACGGTATGTTGTGTGTTTATAAAACTACAGTAACTAAAACATTACATTTATCCATAAAATTGCCTTCGTTTTCATCTTTGTCAGTGTCGGATTGAGCATGAAATAGATTTTTTTTTTTTTTTTCAATTTTAACTTCACGGCCCATCATTTCTCCTCACTTTTGGTTTAAGGTCGGCTCCTCGTCCACACTCTACCTGGAAATATGAGACTCATGTTGGGAGAAAGCAGCCAAATCCTCTATGGGATTAATGTGAAGAATACAACAGTACGGAAAGTCAAAGATATAAAAAAAATAAAACAAAATGATTAAACCTGCGCTGGAATCAAATTATATTGAATTGAAATAGAGAAAAAAGTCAAAACTAAATAAAACTAAACTATAATGACAAAAACAAACTATTCTAACTTTGGTTTGATTGTGTGTATTTCTTGAAGATAAAAACTTTCAGAAACAAAGTGCCACCCAAAAGTTGTTTACTTAACTGTGGGAAAGATTTTTCTGTCTCTGTCATCTTGGTCAAACCACCTAAACTGAAATGATTCAACTCCCTGGCAGTAGCTGCAGCCAGAGCCCACAGTGGACCCCCCCCCGCCATCCTCCCTCCATCAAAGCCCACCACGTAGTCACCAGGACATAAAGCGTTTGGATTTGTGGTGTGTTTGGAAAGTTACACTTATTTAGTTACACACATATAGTGTTGTGGCTGCGCTGCTTATCTTTTCTAAAATGTGTCCGTGTGTCCTGGAGGTGGTTGTTTCTCTCTTCACACACTCTCACATTCATAACACATGCACCACAAATATGCACACACACACACACACACACACACACACACACACACACACACACACTTGTCAGCACAAAAACCCTCACTACCCACAAATACCTAAATATCTGTTTCATAAATTCTCCCCTGATAACACTTTTCCCACTGCTTATTTGTGTGTTCAGCCTGAGCACAGGCAGCCTTATTCTGGGAAAAAAAAAAAAAAAACTTTAAGAAATAACAGTGAGATTTCGACATTTACTTCCTTGCGGTCGGAGCCCAGGGCCAATTTAAACTGGCGTGGGCTCCTGGCTGTGTGGTGGCACCCATCCAACCTCCACAGGAGACACGTGAACACTTAGTTTGAGCCAGTTCACTATAGTTTTGTGTCCCTGCCTCTTTTATGCAGCATATAATTTCAATGTTTGGCCTGAATGCAACTATTTAGGTGTGTTACGTTTTGGAGGTAAATATAGCTGAGGTTGTTTTTGGTTTTTTTGTTTTACTTCCCATATCTATCTATCTATCTATCTATCTATCTATCTATCTATCTATCTATCTATCTATCCATCCATCTATCTTAATGAAATATTCCAGCTAATAATGAACTATATTTAACCAGTAACAAGGTAAAACAAGCAACACCCCAGCAACATTGTTTTCTTTACTCACTAAGGTATTGACTTTTTAACAATATTAAATATGTCTTAAACCCTTTAGCTGTTGATCATATGCACTGCACGATTAAATATTCAAAAATTTTTCTAGTTTTTTTGGTTTTTATCAGTGACTAGACTTATTTCCAAATGTTGAAGTAATGTTGTTAACCCATTTGCCATTTTAACTTAATAGGTTTTTTTAATCATATTTAGGAATTTATTATTATTATTATTATTATTATTATTATTATTATTATTATTATTATTATTATTATTATTATTATTATTATTATTATTATTATTATTATTATTATTATTATTATTATTATTATTATTATTTCCATGCTATCAAACTAAATGATAGTGTCATTCCCCTGTATTTTTCTTGATTGGTTGAGAGAGAGTTCAAGATGACACTTCACTAAGTTAAAGAAGAAGTGCATTGAATGGGCTGGTGACGGACAGGGGGGTGAAAGTCCCGAACACATGCCCACAGGCTCCCAGGCAGTGTTCAGTGTCACGTAGACAAACACTCTGAGTGACAGTGAGGAATGTTGAATGAGCAACTGAAGGAAGAACGCTAACAGAAAGACAGTGGTAGGTAAGATAAGAGAAACTGAGGTGAGGAATGAGGAGAGAGAGGGAGAGAGAGAGAGAGAGAGAGAGAGAGAGAGTGAGAGAGAGAGAGAGAGAGAGAGAGAGAGAGAGAGTGTGTTTTCATTAGCTGATGTTTTCAGATAGAGAAGAAAAAACACATAAACACCCCAGAATCAAATCGAATTGTAATTGTAAATGTGACACAAACAATGAAAATCTATTTAGCAATAAACATTTCATTTGCAAAAACACAACAAATACCAAACAAAATACTGAAAGATATTAACTAAATACAAAAACTATGAAGATAAATGATTAAATCTACAAATACTACTAAAATATACTAATTTAAACTCTACTAACTATAGGTAGTAACTAGTTGCAACATATAGAATAAAGATAAATACAGGTAATAAAGGATGTGATTATTGCACTGAATATTGGATTGTTCATTAGATTTGGGGGGTTAGGGTGGAGGGGCGGGGGTGTGAGGCATGGGTGTAAAATTGCATATGGACACTATACCAAGACGAGACTCGACATAAATGTTGGTCTAGTGACGTTAACTATAATTAAATATATAACACAATAAAAAAAGAGACTAAATGTGGCTGAAGAAATAAAAACTTTCCTGAAATGTCTCTTTAGTTTTTGCTGACCAAAACAAAATGAGACATTATTTGATCTCTTTTAGCCACGTTCTTATTTATTTTTTATTTATTTATTTATTTATTTTTTGCTGTCTCTCACAAGAAAGTCGTCAAATTGTGTCCCCACCAATGTCAACATCATTATTACACCCTTGATGTGAGGTGGTCCAGAATAGATCCCATTAAATGTTGGTGAATATAGGTCAAAGGTCAAGGTCACAGTCAAAAATGTGTTTTCACAGTAAGAGTATCAGGCGAATCAGGCAAAATGTGTTCAAGGGGGCGGGGCTTGTTGTGTCTGGCACTACTTGTTTACTTCTATTTATCATTAACCAGAGAAAAGGATTGAAATCAACAAACTAATTTTTTTGACTTGGAATAATCTTTAATATACAAGTTGATCAATAGTTTAGTTCAGACAACATCCATAATTATCACAAAAACTGTCAAACATTGACATGAAGGTGATTTTATTCTTGTTTTCTCTCTGTTTCAATCACTGCACCTGGTCTCTGTTTTTAATATTTTTTTAATTATTTGTTGTGTAAGTCTGTGCTGTCACTGCAAGCACGCATAGCTAAGCAGAGAATTACCCATAATCCAAAGTAAAGCATGGCCTCGAGGCTTTCATACAGTACATCTGGTACTGAGGAAAAACTCAACCTGATTTCTATGATGGAACACTTTTAGGATTCATTAAGTTATATAAGTAAAAAAGAAAAAGAAGCTCCTTTCATGTTTCATTATCACTCATAACAGTGATAAAGTACTTTTAGTCCATTGTGGATCTAGACCAGAACTGAAATATCTCAGTTGGTTCCAACAAGGGTTTGAATTATTATTAATATTATTATTTTTATTACTACTATTGTAATATTATTATTACTATTATTACTACCGCTGCTGGAAATAGTTGTGTTTTTCCATGCTGCCCATATTTCCATTCACTTTAAAAAAAAAAAAAAAAAAAAAAAAAACAAGATGGAAAAACTCAAATACACACCCCAGGCGAGTGTAATTACAGTCAAATGAGTGTGTTTGGCTATAGTCAGTTCCAGTGTTCTTCATTAGGTAGAAGGTAGTCTAGTCCAGAGGTGTCCAGGGTGTCCAAGACCAGCCCATGATGTCAGTTTGGGGAAAATTGTCCTCTGTAGAAATGGCCTCAGAAATAGAGAACGAGGGGTAGAGTTTGTATTTAGGAGTACTTTAGTTGGGTCCAGTCAGGGCCGGTGTTAGGCATAGGCAGGCTAGGCGGGCACCTAGGGCACCAAATGTCCCTAGGGGCGCCAAGTCTCACAGAATTAGAATATTGAGCTACTGTATTATCTGGACTATAAGGCGCACTTAAAAAACTTTAATTTTCTCACAGTGTACCTTATATAGTATATGGATTAATTCTGGTTGTGTTTAGTGCCTGGGAATTTTGGCTTTATATGTGAAAATTTTGGCTTTTTATCTCATAATTTTGACCTTTTGTCACATCATTTTGGCTTTTAATCACATAATTTGGCCTTTATATTGCCTAAATTGGAGTTTTTATTGGATAATTTTGATGTTATTCACATAATTTATATTTATCTCATAATTTGGCCATTTTATCGCACAATTTTGACTTTTTATTGCATAATTTTAACTTCTTATCGCATAATTTTGACAGATGGTAATTTCTAATTCCACAAAAAGGGAAAACCAGAACCGGCCCTGGGTCCAGTGAATATAACTGCCTCATTGTTTTTTTTTTCCCTCCAAAAAAATCTTCTATCTTTGCACATTTCCAAACCATTTGTGGCTGTTTCTAAATTGAAACAAGTTGATTTTTTTTTTCTTTTTATTATTATTATTATTATTATTATTATTATTATGGGAAACAGTTTGGGATGATGTTGCTGTTGTTGTAACTGAAGCTGAACACGGGCTCATCATTCGGTCTTTGCTATTCTTCCAAGTCATGTAACGTAAGTGGACAGCCTATAGACATAGAAGCAGACAAACATCTGGCCCAACAAACAAACAGGAGAAGCCCTGAAGTCTGTTGGTCTCATCTGTGTTTCCATAGTGTCACAGAGGCAGAGCACTGAAAACAAGTCATCTGTAAACACAACAGACCCTTTTTAGTGGAAAGTTTCCACACTTGGTGATGACGTTTCTTACAGGCTTTGGCATTAGTGGAGTATTTGTGTCATAGGATGTCTCATGTGTTTAGTAAATATTCTATGTTTACTTTCTGACGTTTGGTTTCTGCCAAGTAATGGGATTTGTTTGGCGATGGTTTCCTATAAAACACAGATATTGTCTCTTTTTTTGTAAAAATGGAAGTGGTTGACATGTGTAGTTCTTTGTAGGTCTGTGGCAAAATATCATATCTCCATATAATTAATCACACATCTATGTTTCATGCATGATTATATGGGTTGAATGCATAGATGAAAGCATATTATTAATTATGGACATATATTTTGTTGATTTTTCTTTTTTTTTTTTTTTTTTTACTGATAATTAAAATCATTGTCAGTTCTCAGTTCTTTTACGATCATGTTAATTTTCACCTTTTTTTGTTAAAAATGAGTGTGGAATAATAGGATTTCACAAGAATGACCTGCTGAGTCAAGACACAGGCGTTAAACAAAGTCAGTTTCGTTGTGAACAGTGACTATGTTTTAACCCTTTGATGCATTAATTATGAGAATGTTAGTCAAGATTTGTTTTTCCCAAGTGTTTTTATTCCTCTTTCCGAATGAAAAAAGCAATGTGATTGAAATAATTTTAATGACCCCGTTTTTTTATTGAGTTACATAAATGTCCACTCAGCTGGACAAATAAACATGTATTTAAAACATAATATCAGAACACTATGAAATAAAAAATTTTAATGCATTTTTTGTGTAAGAAGAGACTGTTAATTACAGTCTAATAATAAGAAGCAATTGATTTACACATAAACATGTTAGTGCAGATCAGGTATTAAGAACAGACCAGTTACAGTAATGATATAAACTGACTGATATGGAACTAAAACAACTAAACCCATGAATATACAAGAGAACAACTGTAGAACAACTGCCCACTGTCATGACCAGTATGCATCAAAGGGTTAATTTCACAATGTTTGTTCAAACTTCATCCATCCATCCTGCACGTGCATCCTGGTGACATGCACGATTTAACATGACATAGCAGGAAGCCTTGCTGAAGCTCCATTTTAAATTGTGTGGACAGTGCAGATGTCAAACTAATACTATGAAGTCAGTCATGTTGAAAGCAAATGTAAAACCAAAGTTATTATGAGATACTACAAAAACAGCCTTGTTGCAATAATTGGTAAAAACTTAATGATAGATCATATAGAATGATGCATTTTAGAATCATGCTGTGATTATTCATTCTTAAATATGCACTGCAGTTTTTAGTGTAGGATGAAAAGCTTTATTTACAAAGCATAAAAAGTTGTGCTTTCAAAGTTTACTGTCAAAAACTCCCACACACAGGATTAACCATTCCATGTGCTGGAAGTATTTGGATAAGTGATAACCGGAGCCAAAACACCACGTCATATATTATCACCAAGACATTACCCAGGGCCCTAAAGTGGGTCTCTCATGTTTTTTTGGGCAGATGAAATGTAAATACACTCTTGTTGGAGTTGCAAGGTCAATATTAATGCAAATAAACGAACACAAACCTTTTCTCAGAATATGAAGTTATGTTGTGTCACGATTAACAACCATAACATCAAGTCCACACCAGAGTTATATCAAATTGTGAAATGGAAGTTGACTCTTTGTTTTGCAGCTGATACACTACTTGGTGTTTGGTGAATTATTGCTTGTATTTGGCTGCTTCTTTGAAATACTGTTGCTTTGCATAAATAGCTTTGGAAAACTGCCTTTGTCCAACATGCAGCTGCTACGTCTGCATCTCCCAGACCTGCTCTACTTTCACTGACTATGCTTTAAAAATCTAGAATTAACGTACAAATATATACTGACTTTTTTATTATTTCTCCAACAGTCATAGTAGTGGTTGTGTATCCAGTGGTTAATTACTTTAAACAACAACAACAAAACAACATATCCATTGTTCTATTTACAATATGACCAAAAAGATTTAGACTGAAGTAAAGGCTTATTTTGTTTAACCCTATTCACAATTAACACAATGTTTCCACTAGAAAATAAACAAGATTTCAATCTAATCATTGCTAAATATACAACGGAAAAGAATACATATTTAGTTTTAATGTAGGTAAATAATTTTTAATCCTTTTCTCAACTACCAATATTCATCCCAGTCTTTGAAACAAGTAATTTCTTTAGTCAATAGTTCTGAATAACTGTTAATATCTACATTTTTGTAAAAGTTTTAATTGTTTTAAGACTATCTATTCTATTCTATTCTATTCTATTCTGTTCTATTCTATTCTATTCTATTCTATTCTGTTCTATTCTATTCTATCTGTACAGCAGAATTTTTTGGAGCCCTTGTTCTCACTATAGACCTCTTGATAATCTGATCGAGACATTTTATCTACTCCTCTAACCAGAGGTCACGACCTTTACAATGATAGCATCTAAACTTTGAAACAATCTCTGTTTCTGTCAGATCTGCTGAATCTGTGGTTTGTTTTAAATGGCTGCTTGAAACCCTTATTATTAATACTGTATTTGTTAGTGTATGTGTATGGAAGTATGTGTGTTTTTGGAGATGATTTCTATAAAAATGTAATTAACCCATAAGGGTCCAGTGTTATTTTTGTGGCAGTCCCTGAGTTATTTATCACAATTTATTAAAATATTACCTTATGTATTTTGGCTTTTTTTTTTTTAATCAGATAGATTGCCATGTTTAATTTGCAGATCATAAAAGCTCATATTAAAGGTGATTGTGACTTTTTTTTTTTATTTACAAAATATATCATTAACTAAACATAAGCTAAGAGGGTAAATCCACTGTTATTGATCCAACTACATGAGTTGTAGTTGGATCAATGTTGTAGAAGACGATAGTGTTTCCACGGTAACTACGGATCATATCTGATTATCATGAAAAGTGGATTATTTACATGGCTTGATAGGATTAGTGGATCAACAGGTATTAAACCATTTAGATCAGTAGATGGTTTTAGATATTTAGGTTTTTATGGGTTAAAAACACATCATAAACAAAGCAAAGATGTCACAGAAATGAATATACAGTAACCAGGCGGTGTTTGTTCGTGCAGGTGTGTGAGCTGGTCCACTTCCTCATTGAGAACTGCAGCAACCTTTTTGGAGAAGACATCACCTCACTGTTCAGAAACTTCAGCCAGAAAAGCAGCAGCAGCGATCACGGATCCGGTAAGAAAAGGTCGACAGAAGGCGTCTTCCATCACACTGTCCAAATCTGTTACATAACCTGACGGAGATAAATCAAGAAAAACACAACGTAACTGGTTTGGTCATGAGTTGAAGCTGTCTGGGGAACTATGCAAAGAACAACATGTGTATTTATTAATCAAACCGCTTCTGTCAGGTTAGTGACGCACAGTACTACAGCTGTACGCCAAAAGTGTGTAAATTATGTTTCAGAAAAAAATACGATTAAAAATATCTATGGAGAAATAATTTGAAATGTATGAAGCCAACAGTGTAATACAAAGAACAGTTAAAGAAACTCAACTTGTTTATAATGAAATACTAAATTTGATTGAAAATAGGGATGAAATGGCTTTGCATTTTAAGCAACATAAATACAAATGATGTCTTGCGTCATGATTCTTTCATCCTGCCTTTTTTCCACTCGTACAAACTGAGACTTTCATTATAATCAGTGAAATAAAATGATTACAAACTCAATTACAACTAAAAATGTTATCAAAATAAAAATAAAAAAAATGGTATTGTAGTTAGAATAATTATTAAAACTACAAAGATGCTTAAAACATCAATGAAAAAACTAAATTTAAACCCAAATTCAATGTTACAATGACACTAAATCCTTTTTATGATGTTTAATTAACTCTTGATCCATTCAAGTCAGTCCTGTTTTCATCAGTAATTCAGTTACAATTGCAGCATTGATTATATTTACATGAACAAAAGAATGTTTTTCCCTTCATTCCAAAAATGACAATTCCACTCATAATAAATAATTCTACTATGCTGTTTCCAGAGCAAATCAAAGTAAATATTCCAGTAATATTCATATTTACATATTCTGGTGCCAACAGAAAGTGCTGTTTACAAATTTGCAAGTAAATGAAGTGAATGATTTGACCTGATTTAGGTCAGTGTCAAAGTCTGCAAAAAAAACAGCTGCTTCATTTGTTTTCAGTTTTTTTCAGGGTTTATGAACCAACAATGCCCCAGTGTGTTAGACCTGAAAAATGGTCAGAGGGCCGTTTAACTAAATGTGTGTGTCGCTGTATGTGTGTGTGACTGAATGGCCTCGGCTCTTTCACTGCTGTTGATTGAGGTCAGAAAATTGACCTGTGCCAATTGCAATAATTGCCAGGGTCACAGGTGCTGATTAACAGCCCATTGACTCTGCTCATTCATAAATCCTGCTTTTGCTATAAATAACACACAGCAGGACATGTCTTTGTCCTCCACGTCTTCAGTGGCAGACTGTGGCCTTTTTATTTCAGCTCAGGGGTCAAGGTTTTCAGTTTCTCTTTGACTCTGTCTTCTTTAAGCTCAATGGGTGAAAGGTCTACTGTGATAGACCAGAGGAAAGTGAATAGCAGTTCAGCCAAGGATCAGGTTTTTTCCTCCAATCCCAGTCACTTAATATTCACTCTCTGCTGACAATAGTACTTGTATTTGTTCAGATTATGCAGTTGCACGGTATGTGTTTCACAACTGAACAGTGCCTCCAGCTGTCTCCAAATATTCTTTCACTTATAAATGAACAATCCCACTTTGTACAGCGTAACAGTTTTTTGTTTTTTTTTTAAATTAGGGCTGTCAAATTATTTAATCAGTTTTTAATCAGTTTAATCACAGTGTTACTGTGGATTAATTTTGATTAATCATGATTAAATATTAATTTTTTGTGTATATTAATTGCGATTCATTTTGCATGCGCAAAGAGAATCAAAAAAGAAGGAAATATATCTGCACTTATTTAAATTATTTTTTTGTTTATTTGATTCATCTGAATTGTTCGTTAAGTTGATGAAGGGAGGCCTATATTTATGCATATTAAGCTTTGGGCCTCCCTTGCACTGTTGTATTGTATTTGTATTTATACTTGCTTATGTATTTGTCATTTTTTTAAAGTGCAAAATAAACTAAACTGAACTAAACTGAACTAAACTAAACTAAACTAAACGCTTAACGTGTTTGTCCAAGCTGGATAACGCATTAGCCTAATGCTAGCAGAATCCACAATCCCCAATGTGTGCTTTGCCTGTATTTTAAGATAGAATTGCTTCAATGAAAAGAAAACTCCATCTACTAGGATGTGAATAATTCTATGTTAGTTAACTGTTCTGTCTCTTTTTTTGTTTGTTTCAAATTTTCCACAAAATACACAAAACACAAAATATGTGGAGAAAAAATGTTAACAAAACATGTTGAATTCTACTAAAATTCACACACAAAAATAAACTAGCACAAAAAAAGCAATGAAAAATCCAAAACATATCTATCTTCTAAAATGCAGTGAAAAAAAAACATGTGTATAAATGCAAATTAACAGGTTTATTCAACATATACGAAACAACTGTTCCATTCAACTGCATCATTTAAAAAAAAAAACAGATTAATCATGATGATAGATTAATCTGTGTTAATGCATTCATTTTAACATTTTTATTTGTATTTTTTATTATTATTTTTAGGGAACTGATGAATCAATGGGAAGATTCAAAGTAAAACAGTCAAACTAAAAGTCACCAGTGTGTAATACTATAACTTCAAACAGCTCCTGTTATTGCAGCACTGTATTCAACTAGTCTAGCTCAAATAATCCATCTGTATTTGCTTTATTACTCCACCCCCTGAAAGAGGAGAGGCCTGTTGTTTTGGGTTTGGTTTTTTTTTTGTCTGTTTATCTGTTTCTTTGTTTCTTAACTTAATGGAACAACTACTGGACCAATACCCATGAGATGTTCAGGTGCAAAGTGGTCCAGAATAGATCCCATTACTTCTTGGTGAATGTAGGTCAAATGTCAAGGTCACAGTCACCAAAACTGTATTATTACAATGATAAGATATGAGGACACATCAGGTAAAACATTTGCAGGGGACAGGGTTTGTCTTTGTCTTCCATTGTTTTGGCTCCATCCTCATCTGTCTCCAATCTTTCTCTCCTCAGATGTATCATCCTTCCAGATGAACGACTCGTCCTACGACAGTTTGGAGAACGAGCTAAATGATGAACCTGAGTCTCCGTACCAGGAACAGCTGCCCCTGCGGGACAAGGACAAGCCGGACAGCCGCAGCCGCGATTCTGTCATCACCCTCAGTGACTGCGATCCTGATCCGGAGACGGAGACCGACCTCCTGCTCCAGCTGCCCCCTCTGGCCAGACCCAGAAGGTTCAGCCCTGCCGTTCGCCCACCCCGCACCCGCCAGACCAACGGCCTCTCAGTGGGTCCCAGGAGGCTGAGGAGGAGCTCAGAGCCGGCGTTAGCACTGGCAGGCACAGTACCCTCCTCAGCTGCAGTCATGATTAAAAGTGATAAGCAGTGTCACACAGTGAGGAAGGCAAGCTACGATGCTGCCATGGAAGGAGAGGGGGAGGAGGAAGAGGAGGACGAGGTGTTTCTGGAACAGGAGCTCAACAGGCTGCAACTGAAGGAGGAGGCAGAGGAGGGATGTGAAAAGAGAGAAGCCAAAGTCCAGAACGGCGGGCGGAGGAAGTCAAAGCACGCACCACCGCCTCCATTACGACTTGACGCCAGCTGCTCCAGCTTGTCGTCCCCAGCAACATCACCAACAGGCTCCTCTCTCAGTTCTTTAGACTCCGCCTTCTCGCAGTACTCTGACTACACATCATCCAATGGGGTGAATCCATCAGCAGAACCAGCTCCCCTCTCACCTCTCTTTCCCGGACGGTCTCCCCGAGGCTCCCCCCCTCAAAGGGACACTCCCTTCCTCCTCCCTCGGACCAACCAAGCCCCCTCTCATCCTCATGGACTCCATCCAAACACGTGGCTCAAAAAGGACCGCCGCCTGTCACTCAAACAGCCTGAAAACGGACATATGAATGAGGACACGGAGATGAGGAACCCAAAAAGTAATGGCTCCTCTGTCTGCGTCCAAGGTGCCGTGACGACGAACGGACAGCGGAGGTCCAGCAGCCCCCCGTCATACCAGCAGGCGTTGCTGCAGCTTCAGCGCAGTCGCTCCCCGTTCTACAAAGGAACTGAGAAACCCCTGACAGTCAGGGAGCTGAGGCAGCTCCATGACCAGGTCTGCACCTACAGACCTCCAACATCAGCCCTTCCCAACACCCCAAAACCTCACCCTGAAAGTGAGGTCACACAAGCACCTACAGGAAGTGACTGTGTCCAGCCTCCACAGGGTGTTTTTTATGGACAGAGCGGCACCACCCTGGTTCTTCAGAGGCAGAAATGCCATTCTCTTACTCCGGCCACGGAGGGACATAATGGCAGGAAGACATTACCCCTGCCCCGTAGAGCGTCTGAACCCACCAAGATTGGTGCTCTGGCCTCTGTCAGCCTCACCCTGGATAGACGCCCCAAAAGTCATTCACAAGATACAGGCCTGAGAGTGACAGCCGTAGAGCCCAGCCACTCCCCCTCCTCAGAACCACACTTCTGCCTGTCTCCCTCCGCCACCAGGACTGTAAAGGACTACTTTTCCTCACAGGGTCAGACAGATGCAGACGCCTGCCTGCGGAGGAGTCAGGAGGTGGCGCTGGCTATTGTGCAGGGTAAGAGGGAGTGGCAGAGTCGACGATGCAGCGACCCACACATGGACGAGTTTGACCAGCTGTTCTTTGCAGAAGAGTCATATGTGTAAATGAGAAGTTTGTACAGAGAGGCTGTGGACCAGAGACTGTTTTTATATTTGTTCACTTATGTATAGCCGTCCTACTGTCAATGTGATATTCAACAATATACTGTTCAATATGCTCCTTTCTCTCCTGGTAAGAGTAGTTAGAACAATAAAAAATATATATATATATATTGTTTTCATTGTAACGGTACATCTGAGGTTATGGGTTAGAAGAATTTTGACACCAAATCATTTGCCTGAATAAATTGTTGCCAATTTAGTTTTGTGTACTCAACAGAAGACATAAAATCTCAACTTTTTGGATCCAAAACTATGTTTCAAATCAACTTTTATAGCCAACGTTTAGCCAACAAGTCATGCTGTTTTCATAAATAATACAATTTCTTCACATGTTTGTTTTTTTTTTTTTTGGTAAAAGAACCCACAGCAAGGAATTGTGATGACAGCATTATTAAACTTTTTTTATGTTTAGATTTAGATAAGATAAGGTTTAAGGAAAATGTAACAATGTGATAACAATAGATTTAGCAAAACCCAAACCAAATAACAATCTGTTCCAAACCCAAAGCCAAACAATATTCTTGCCAAACCTAAAATGGGAGTCGAAGAATTAACTGAGCTTCCCCTGATAAGTTTTGGTTGAGCTTATGCATATCTGTGGTATGCAGAAATGTCCAATGGCAACATTTTTTCTGGTGACTGGTTTACAGATACACATTCTACATCAGTCTTTCACATCTTCATGGTCATATTTAGATTAAACTACATTTTTCCTCCCAATTTCCAGTGGAATTGTCATCTGGAAAGTGTTAGACATGTTGCAATCTTGACGTACTTTACAAAAAGTGCTTACATGTTCATTGATAGCATCAGTTTGCTGCACTGCCATAGTGTTCAAAGTATTTAAGGTATAAGGACACCTCAGTGAAATTGTGAAGAAGCAGTATATATAAATCAAGCCTGTCTTAGTGAATCAAAATTGGGCTCTAAGGAAAATAATTTATATTTAGGAGTTTCTTTGTTTTGGACAAAGTAGTTTATTTACTGAAAGTTACTCTTTTTAACGTAATTGAAAAGTTTAATGTGACTTAGTTTGCTTAAAACTTTCTGACTACATTGTACTTTATGTACTTGTAGTGCATTCAAATCACGTCATGTGCAGTAAAAATGTTTTAAGGGATATAAAGTTGTGTAGCAGACGTTTGCAGAATCAATTATATTATCAAAATGATCATGATAATGGCTGTGACTTGATGCAGATGCTGTGGACAAAGGTTTGAGCTTTATTTTCCAACGTCTGTGAAGTTACACATTTAATACATATTAAACAAAAATCTTAAATTATCTTTTTTTTTTTAAGTTGTATCTATACATTGACTTTACCCATTGTGTGACATGTTGGTCTGAGTCAGTGGAGCAGGTATTTATTCACATGAACTGAGTGTGTCTGTTTTATATCTGTGATCTGTGATTGGGAGGGGGTTGATCATTTGTCCTGTGCAGGAATGTGAGAAAATATGTGCCATATAGTGGAGAGAAAATCTATGTTGTTGAATCTGTGTGTGTGTGTGTGTGTGTGTGGTGAATGCACCATTACAAACCATCAGTAGTTTTATGTTTCATCCATAATAATACCATCTGTTTATTCCAGTTTTGCTATTAGTGCAGAACGTATTTCCGTGGTGACACTTGACCCTAAATGCCTCATTTCACTGTGCATCATTCAATTGAAACTTATGGATAGCTATGATAAATTGCTGTCACAGCCTAATTAATAAACAGTATTATTACACAGTGTGTATTACAACAGGAACACACACTGGAATGAGGCCATTGTGATGTTAAGTGTCCAACAGAAAGTACTTTACCATGTATTATTAATATAATTGTTATCATCAGTACAGTGAATTGTTTCAATGTGTATAGTTCTCCATATTTATGGTCATACAGATATAAATATATATAAATATATTATCTTGTTACTTGGGTATCTTGTCTTGTGTGACAAAATCAAATGTGTATTTTTGTACATGCCAATGCTGCTGCTGCTGTCTCAATAGAAAGTATATTTGCTACAAAATGCACCATTTGTATATTATGTACATCTGATGTTCAGTGTTCACAAGGAACAAAATGTTGATTTTAATAAATGTTCTTGTGAAAATTACTTACAAATTAAATCTGTTTTTTTATGGTTCAGGGTTAAACGATAAAGGTTCACACATTATACACAAAGTCATTATTATTATATATTAGATGTTCAGGGACTGACTCCAGATTTTCATCAGCGCTGTGGTCTGGAATTAACTTAAATAAACCAGTTTTTAATGTAGGGGTGTAGAAGCCAATAACATAATCACTTCTGGCCAATAAAGTAATAATGTATTACATTATTGGGTCATTTATTACATTTGCAAAGATAATTTTTTTACCAGGTTAAAAACTTAGTAATTGTAAATCAGTTGAGGACTTTTATTATCTTATTAGCCAGTTATTATCTTATTGTCTTATTACATTTTAAAAAGGGCAAATTTATTACGCTATCGATTGTCATTATTGTCCTCTACGAGGGGGAAACCAGAGGAATTAATCTGTAGAGAATATATAAGGAAAGCCTTCATTTATAAATGCTGGAAGATATGACATAAATATTAACCCCTTTTATTCACCTTTATTCTTGAATAGCATCTGAGTAAATGAAATGGTGGGTCATTTGGTCCCATCCTCATGGCTGCTCTATAATGCTTCTGGATGGAGTTAGTGACAGAAGTGTTAGAATAGTGTTTCCAATATGCTATGTAAAAAAAACACCTCTGATTCCACAGCCAGGATGATGGCAACCACCACTCCAGGTGATTTAAAAATGAGGACACAGGCTGTGTTCACTAAAGAAAAATATCAATGCAAGTAGAAATATGTCAAACTGGGAAGACCCTTCAGGCAGAGGACTCTTATCTATCAGATTTGGACCAAATGAAGTCCACCATTCGCCAGCAGACTCAGCAGAATCACATGAACACCTCCTCCATTCCCTCAGAATGGTTGCAGGCGTTGGTGGATTCGAAGTCCTCTCAGCCGTGAACCTCCCGGACAGAGCTTCCACTGACCTCTGCCAAGTCCACACCTGTCTTGGTCCCCTCCCCCTTGGCTGCCCACTCATCTGAACTGCCCCACCCAGAGATGTTTTCAGGAGATTCAGGTCATTGTGATTCATTCTGCACTTTGCAACCACCTTGATGGCTACAGCTTTTCCCATCGTCCAGATATGTACTGGCTCTTTTGTTATGGACTTGTCTCATTTCTCTAAAGCTGTTTTGTTTTTGTACATAAGACACATTATTTCTATATATTTTTTATTTCTAGTATGTATATAGATTTTTCTTATTTCTAGTTTAATTTTGTTATATACCTCTATGATTATTTGCACTATTATTTGCACTGCTTTACTTCCTTTTTGCACCTTTTTGAGCTCCTTTT
This sequence comes from Siphamia tubifer, assembly GCA_020466265.1. NCBI lineage: Eukaryota > Metazoa > Chordata > Actinopteri > Kurtiformes > Apogonidae > Siphamia > Siphamia tubifer. Next base: position 22,508,572 of record CM035803.1, on the reverse strand, counting down.
ACAGTGAATTTCTCCTGTGTGAGATCAATAAAGTCTTATCTTATCTTATCTTTTTGTATTCCAGGGTTTCTGTCACTTTCAGTTGGACCTTTTCCTTTTATTTTCTGTCCTGGAGTTGCTCATTAAAGACCTTAAACTGCTTTTGGGTCATTCCACAACTCTCCTCCTACTATAACAAGTACAGCTGTGTATTTGTGTGGGAAAAGTATTGTGGTAAAAGTACTGATTCAACTACTATAGGATTTGCTGCCATTAAGGGGTCTAATGTGGCTAGGTTAGCCCAAACCCAAAAAAGCTGATGAAACTCATTTTATACACAGTGCATATATACAGTAAAAAATGACAGTAGACTCAAATGTCCTGTTGTCTTCTGCTCCTGTTTGATCATGTAACTTTAATATTTTAACTGTTTACTGTATTTTCAGATGAAAATATTCTAAATAGAACTTCAATCCGTGTATCACTCATTCATTAGTTTTTCAAAATGAAACCAAAAATAAGGCAAAATGAAAAAACGGATAATGATCTGTTTTTCATTTTTCATTTTGTGTTGAAATGAATAATGGAAAAAAAAATGGATAACAGCCATTTCCTATTGAGTAAACCAGAAATGTTATCTTAGCAACGGAAAGAAACATTGAGGATCATTATGGTATGATTATAAAGCTGTTTGATGATGGAAAAACAAATGCTGAGATTTGTAACACGCTCCGACAGTTAGGTATTCAGAAATCGTTGGAAATGTCGGTGAGAATTCTGTGCTCAACAGCAACTCAGGTGTAAAAGACATTTGTCAGATGCAGAACTGGAAACTGTTATCCTGTCATCAATACATAAGGTAAGTACAAGCTGTACGCATATGCAAGATATACATACATACTGTAGATTTTGCAGTGTTAATTTGGAGACAATGGGACCAAATACACTCTAGAAGAAGTTAAATAAACTCTCTAAGTGTTGATTTAACACTGCAAAATTTACTGTGTACACTTGTCATATAAATATTTTTTGTGTGTTATTATAAAAAGAACATACCTGGAATATGACACTAATTTTTTCCATGGTCATATCTTCAGGTCTTAGGGTGACCCTCTTAGTTTCCCCAAATAGGATATACACAGTAAATTTTGCAGTGTTAAATCAACACTTAGAGAGTTTATTTAACTTCTTCGAGAGTGTATTTGGTCCCATTTTCTCCAAATTAACACTGCAAAATTTACTGTGTAGGTTTCTATCTTTGTCAGTGAGGGTCACGGTCATTTCTGGTTTACTCAACTTGCTTTAGGTCAAAATTCGATAAAACGGGAAAGGGCCGTTATCCATTTTTTCCATTATTCCTTTAAACACAAAAACAAAAAATGAAAAACAGATTGTTATCCATTTTTTCATTTGGGTTTTGGAAACAAATAAGTTGACGAGTTGTTTTTTTCGTTGTCTTATTTTTGGTTTTATTTTGAAAAATGAATGAACGAATGATACACAGATTAACTTCACACATTTGATTGTAAATCACTTTGATTAAGTTGATTTTAGTGTTGTTGCTTGATGGCACAATGGATTTCATTGTTTGTAACACTATGAAGAAAACCTGGATAGAAACCATACAGTCTGAAACATCCAAGAAATGTTTTAAGTCTTTTAAAGTGAGTGTGGACATGATTGGATGTTTACTGCAGGGACCTTCACTAAATACATTTTTTTGCAAAGATAAACAACAACTGTGGTTTTGTGACTGTTTCAAATGTAACTTCATTTCTCATCTTCTCTGAAAGACATTAGCTCAAAGTTAGGAAAAACAGAGCAGCTGCAGTGAGTGTTGACTCATAAATTTACACAGGACATAGTCTGCAGTCAAAACCATCTGAAATATAGAAGGACACATCAAAAGCTGTCAGGTTTGTTGACTGTGTATTATATTCTCCTCATGTTTTCCAACTTTACATCATTTTAAAGTATACACTGTGACCTGATATGGCTCTGCCGACCATGACAACGCAAATTGCTGAAGGTAAACAAAGCTGTGCTGCATAATGGTTTTGTCTTCAACATCCCAAATATGGGTCCAGGTCTGTGATGTATGAATGTCCTTTTTTTTTTTTTTTTTTTTGTATTTTGATGTTTGAAGGGAACATTTTAGGAAGTTATTAGTGTGTTTCTTTACTTCACAAATTGAAAAAAAAAATGGAATTAATGAAATAACATTTATTACCTTCAAGCAGAAGATATTTTCATATTCCTGCAATTGTAGGACAGGTTAAAAGATTTACAAAGTTAAAAAGAATAGAATAAATCCATGAATAAATAATAGAAATAAAATAAAAGTAAATACATAAAATAGCAGAATGAAATTATGTCAACAGTAAAATTTAACTAAGATAAAAGGGTACGTTTTCAGTTTACCCTTAAAAACATGAACACTTGCAGTGGACCTCAGATCCTCAGGTCGACTGTTCCATAGATATGACAGGTAGATTACAAATAAAACTGATATGTGCTTTCCTTCTTCTTTTATTTTTTTTTTTATTGTTTTAGCTATATTCATGTATATGACACCATGGTAAAAACCTGGCATTTAAATTATTAGAAATCTGTACAAATGCATAAATATTTAATATCACTATTTACGTCAGATGTAGATAAAAGAAATAAGTCAAAAGTAGAGATAATATTGATCTATATTATATTTATAACTGTGTTATGAACTAGAAAAGCACAAACCTCCACCAAGGCAGACCAGACCTTTGCAGGAGTTTGTCTGTCTGTCTGTCTCTCTGTCTGTCTGTCTGTCTGTTTGTCTATCTGTCTGTCTGTCTGTCTATTTGACTGTCTGTCTGTGTGACTCAAAAGGTTATGGATGGATGTTGATGAAAATTTCATGACATGTTGAGGGTGTCACAAGAAACAAATGATTAGAATCTGGTGATGATCCAGAAGAGATCCTGGATTCTGGATCACTTTGAAATTTTACATTGCAGTAAATGAAGAATATATTTCAAAGTGATCCAGAATCCAGGATCTCTTACAGAGGAAGGAATACAAGCACACACACACACACACACACACACACACACACACACACACATCCATTTACATGTCTCATGAGGACCAAGTTTATAATGAAGCCAGTGGGGGGTTTCAAAGCCCCCCCAACACACGCCTAATGAGCACAGGTGGAACATGTGACATGTGAGTGTTCCAGAGAATTATCATGGACAAATATGAGATAGATCTGAAACACCACTGTGAGATGCAGCCTCCTTTAAACATACACACACATGCACACTTGTTTACATGTCACATGAGGACCAAGTTTGTAATCAAGTAGCCATTGGGTAGTGAGTGTCAACATTGTTTTTTAATAAAATAAATAATAATAATAATAATAATAATAATAATAATAATAATAATAATAATAATAATAATAATAATAATAATAATAATAATAATAATAATAATAATAATAATAAATAGCATAAATAATAAAAAAAACATCCATCTATCTATCTATCTATCTATCTATCTATCTATCTATCTCTAACTAAAGTTATCTCATGACACTTTACATTTATGTAGTGATGTTATAAGATGTTCTGAGTATGACGCTTGCTTCATTTAGTAGCAGGACCAAAAATGATGACATTCAAAGTCTCACTGCCCAACTGTACCACATGACTGCTTCGGAAAGTGGTTCCGATTTCGCCACAAGGTTTGACAGTAATATATACACACAGGCTCCACTGAAAATGTGGGTTTGTGACAGAGAGCTGCAGTGAGTTCAGAGTTTGGAAAGGGTTTTGATAGTTTGGATACAAGAGTTTCGACAGATTTTGATATAGTTTGGAGATAGTATTAGAGAGTTTAGAGAGAGATCATTTGAAGATTTAGTAGAGTGAGGAGAGAAGGATAGGTAAGAAGATGGAGCCAGCAAGGAAGAAGAGGATTTCCTCTGTGTGGGAACATTTGGTTTTTATAACTCATAATAGGATAAAACTAAATCTAACATTATTTTAGATGCATAAGGCTTATTCATCAGGAGTACTGTGAGAAACAAAAAATGACTGTACTTCAGGTTGTATAATCTTACTCTTGCCTTTTTACTTTATGCATGCCAGCATCTTCTGTACCATATAAAAGGGTGTTTTCTTTTTTTAAAAAAATCACTTAAAACCAAAAACTATTGAAGACGTATTATTTCTGATTAAAAATGAAGAAGATTGTTCCTGTCCCAGTTCCACAGGCACTTTCACTGTCCTCTAACTACAGAAGGCCAAGCCATTTTCCTAAAGTAACAAAAACTTTACACAACCTCCCATATATGATACATTTCTGTGATCATTTGGAGGGAAATTTACACACAGAGAATATCAGGGGCGTCACAGCCATTTAAAATGTGGGGGTGTTCTAGGTTGTGGCACATCAGCTTCTATCATTGGAAAATTAACAAAGAATTATCCATTAATTGTTACATTTTTATATTTAAAAAGTAATATATGGCCGAAAAAAATAAGAAAAATGTGTTTTTCCTCAATTAAACATTTATTCAATTCATAAGTAAAAATTCTGAGAGAAAAAAGTACAAATTCTGAGATAAAAAAAATCTAAATTATTAGACAATGTAACGGACCACGAAAAACCCAAGCGCAGAACAGGAGACATATGTAAAAGTCCAAACAATGCTTTATTATAACACAGGGTAGAATACTGGTACAGAGTGATGAAGACAGGCCCTCGTTCGAGTCTCTAGAGGCTAGGCTGTACTTATCCAAGCCGGGCTCGAAGGTCTTCCTTGGATCCGGGAGCGGAACTGGAATCGGATCGATTCTGGTCCACCGTTGGGGCAGATGACGAGGCTCGTAGTCAGGGTTCGTTCCGGGGTCAGGGCAGGCAGCAGAATTCAGAGTCGGTACACGTTCCAGGGTCAGGGCAGGCGGCGAGAGACTTAACAGGATCCGGATCGGGTTCAGAAACAGACAGGAGTAAAAGGCAGAAAACGGAGGTCGGACGGAAACAGGACTGGTACACGGGAACACAGAAGAAACAGAATGCTGGATAATCAGAGGACTGGTCATGATAATCTGGCACAGAGTCAGGTCTGAGAGCGGGTTAAATACACCTCACCTGATGAGCTACATCTGCTCTCACCAGGTGAGGTGCATCAATGATTATAGCCAGGTGAAAGGTGAAGACAGACACAGAACAGAGACAGGGCAGGAAAACACAAAAACACAAGGAACAGAACATGACAGAACCCCCCCCCCAAGGAACGTCCCCCGACGTTCCACAAACAAAAACACACAAAATACACAAAACCCAACATGGGAGGGCGGTGGGGGATCCGGAGGAGGGCTAGAATTCTTCAGAGACATCCGACTCCATCACCACACCCTCCTCCTCGTACTCCTCCCAGGTCATCTCTTCTGCTTCCGCTCCATCATCTGGCGAACGAGTTCCTGGATGCTCAGACATCCCCTCCTCCTCTTCATCCATGGGAATCTCTGACTCTTCGTCACTAGATGAGGGGTCCGGGATGTCAACGGGGGGCAACCTCGGGCGTCTGGAGTTAGAGGGTTGATTAGGATGGGAGGCATGAAACTGACTAATGAGTCTTTTGTCCAAAATCTGTCGAGCCGGCACCCAAGTCCTTTCTTCCGGACCGTACCCCTCCCAATCCACCAGATACTGAAGGCCTCTCCCCCAACGTCTGGCCTTCAGTAGTCTTCTGACCGTGTAGGCTGGAGCACCGTCAATCATCCTGGGGAGAGGAGGAGACTGAGAGGGAACCATTAGTGGACTCACGGAGACAGGCTTAATTCTGGAAACATGAAAAGAAGGATGAATCTTCAAGGACGACGGAAGAGCTAGTCTTACCGCTACGGGATTGATTATCCTCTCAATAGAAAATGGACCGATGAACTTAGGAGAGAGCTTCTTCGATTCAGTTCTTAAAGGAAGATCTTTGGTAGACAACCAGACCTTCTGTCCCACCTTATATGTGGGCCCAAGAGACCTCTTCTTGTTGGCCTGCACTACTTGTCTTTTAATAGATTGCAGCAGGGAGGCCCTAGCGTCTCTCCACACTCTCCTACACTTCTTGAGGAAGGTTTCTACAGAGGGAGAGCATGAGATAATCTCCGAATCAGGGAACAGGGGAGGTAGGTAACCATTACCCACCTCGAATGGCGTCCGGCCAGTCGACGAGTTGATCAGAGAGTTGTGTGCGTATTCAACCCACAGGAGATGCTTGGACCACTGTCCAGGGTCCTTTGACGTGACGCACCGAAGCAGGGATTCCAGCTCCTGATTGGCTCTTTCAGACTGGCCGTTGGTCTGAGGATGAAATCCAGAGGAGAGATTGACCGACGCCCCAAGGAGGTGACAAAACTCCCTCCAGAAAGAGGAAGTAAATTGTGGGCCTCTGTCGGACGTGACCTCAGAAGGTATCCCATGGATCCTAAATACATTTTGCAGAACAGACTGAGCAGTTTCTTTAGCAGAGGGTAACTTGGGCATAGGGACAAAATGGGCCATCTTGCTAAATCTGTCCACAATAGTGAGGATAACCGTGTTACCTTCAGATGGGGGTAAACCCGTGACGAAATCTAAAGTGATGTGGGACCATGGACGGTGGGGTATGGGCAGGGGCCGGAGCTGTCCCGCAGGCCTATTTCTGGAGAACTTATTTTGGGAACAGACAGAACAGGCGTTAACATATCTGGTTACGTCCTCCTTCAAAGAGGGCCACCAAAACCTCCTCTTTACCACTTCCAGGGTTCTATTTATGCCAGGATGACAGGTCAGGTTGGAACCGTGGAGCCACTGAAGGAGATCACTCCTGAAACGAAGAGGAACAAACAGGTGAGTATCCGGACAGATGCTGGGTCCAGGTTCCTCTTCTAGGGCTGCCTTGATCCGTTCCTCCACATCCCATTGGATCACGGAGATTCGGGTGGTCTTAGGAAGAATGGATTCCTCCAGCCCCTCTTCCTCTGAGGGAGAGAGAAACTGTCGTGATAGAGCGTCAGGTTTCACATTGCGAGACCCTGGACGGTAGGAAAGACAAAAACTGAAGCGATTAAAGAATAAAGACCATCGGGCTTGCCTAGAGTTGAGTCTTTTGGCGGTTTTAAGATACTCCAGGTTCTTATGATCGGTCCAAACCATGAAAGGCTCCTTGGCTCCCTCCAGCCAGTGTCTCCATTCCTCTAGGGCTAGTTTAACTGCCAGTAACTCTCGATTTCCAATATCATAGTTCCTCTCCGCGGGTGACAATCGCCTGGAAAAGAAGGCACATGGGTGCATTTTATTATCAAGGTTACTTCTCTGAGAAAGAACTGCTCCTACTCCAATATTAGAAGCATCCACCTCGACCACGAACTGTCTTTCTGGGTCAGGAAACTGGAGGATGGGAGCCGAGCTAAAAAGTTCTTTCAACTTCCGAAAGGCCAGGTCTGCCTCCTGGTTCCATCGGAAGAGAACTTTGGACGAGGTTAGAGCGCTAAGGGGAGCAGCGATAGTGCTATAACCACGTATAAATCTGCGATAGAAATTGGCAAACCCCAGGAAACGTTGGAGCTGCTTACGGTTGTCCGGAATCGGCCAGTCTGTAACAGCTGCTACCTTGGACGGATCCATCTTGAGCTGGTTCTGACCCACAATGTAGCCTAAGAACGAGACTGTAGGGACATGGAACTCACACTTCTCAGCCTTGACGAACAACGAGTTCTGAAGGAGTCTCTGGAGGACCTGCTGAACATGGTGAACATGGTCCTGTTCAGAACGAGAAAAGATTAATATATCATCGAGATACACAAACACAAATTTGTTTAACATGTCCCTTAGAACCTCGTTAATGAGATTCTGAAACACTGCAGGAGCATTGGTTAAACCAAAGGGCATAACAAGATATTCATAGTGTCCAGTAGGGGTGTTGAATGCGGTCTTCCATTCATCTCCTTCCCGGATGCGTACCAAATGGTATGCATTTCTTAGATCCAGTTTGGTGAAAATAGTGGCCCCCTGTAGGAGTTCAAATGCAGAGGAGATGAGTGGCAGTGGATAACGGTTTTTGACAGTGATATCATTGAGACCTCTGTAATCAATGCAGGGTCGCAAAGTCTTGTCCTTCTTGTCAACAAAAAAAAATCCTGCTCCCGCCGGAGAAGAGGAGGGCCGGATGAGGCCGGCGGCAAGGGCGTCTCTAATGTAATTGTCCATCGCTTCCCGCTCAGGAGCGGAAAGCGAGTATAGTCTCCCCTTGGGAGGTGTGGTACCTGGTAAGAGGTCAATGCAGCAGTCATACTCCCGATGGGGTGGTAGAGACGTAGCCTTCGCCTTACTGAACACCTCCTTGTAGTCCAGATACACGGCAGGAACATGGATCAGGTCTGCAGAGGTGGGTGAGGGGGATGGACTTGTCGTCGACTCCTTCTGTTGGAGACAGAGGGATTCACAGTTCTTACCCCAACTCAGAACGGTCCCATTCTGCCAATCCAGGTGCGGGTTATGCCGACGGAGCCATGGGTAACCAAGGATGACCGGAATCTCAGGTGAGTCTAAAACATGGAATTGAACAGTTTCAACATGATTACCGGAGGTGATCATTGATACCGGTTCAGTCTGATGTGTGATTTTGGCCAAAAGATGACCATCCAGGGCGTGTGCCACAATGGGTTCTTGTAGAGGACTGACGGCAACCCCTAGATTCTTGACCAGACCAGAGTCCATAAGATTACTATCCGCCCCGGAGTCGATAAACACGGACTGCGAGATGACCTCCCCCTTGGGACGGAGCAAAACCTGAAACAGAGGACGGGAGATGGGGACAGAGAAAACAGATCGGCTCAGTAGAATGTCCCCTTTTAGTACTGAGCCCGGTCTTTTAACGGACACTCCCGTAGATAGTGTCCTGAGCCCCCACAGTACAGACATAGGTTCTCCTTCCGTCGATGATCCCGTTCCTGCTGCGTGAGTTTGGGACGGAACATGGACCTGGATTCCCTTTCAGTAGGTTGTAATCTGCGGGGTGGCACCGATGACGTCCTGGAAGGGCAGCTAACTTCCTGTCGCTCCCTCCTGCGCTCCCTCAGCCGATTGTCCAGCAGAATCGTCAGGTGGATTAACCTTTCCAGAGAAGCGGGGTCGTCACGTAGCGCCAACTCGTCCTTGAGTTCTCCGTTCAGACTTCTACGGAATAGAGCTCGTAGCGCCTTATCCTCCCAGCCACAGTCAGCGGCCGCAATCCGGAAGGTGATTGCATACTGCGCGACCGGAACGTCTCCCTGTCTCAAAGACAGTAGCCGGGTCTCTGACTGTCTGCCTCTAACGGGGTGATCAAAAACTAATAAAATTTCATTGGTCAACAGGTCATAGTCTGTCCGTAGCTCTGGACGTTGGGTGGAGACTGCCAATGCCCAGGCTGCCGCCTGTCCAGAAAGCAAACTCATCACGAAGGCTGACTTAGATTCACTTGTGACGTAACTGAGAGGCTGCTGACTAAACACTAGTGCACACTGATGAAGGAATTGTCCACATAATCCTAAATCACCCTGGTACCTGACTGGCGTGGGCATGTGAGGTTCCCGGGATGCACCACTGGCCGTTGTAGATGTCTCCGGAGGGGGAATGGTGATGACGGGGGTCGGAGCTGCCGCGCTCCCTACCGGAGGAGCCCCTGATGGTGACGTCCGTAGAGGGGACCGCACATCCATGGAATGTAGCTGAGCTCGGACTTCCGAGATGGCTAATCCAAGCTCCTTCATTCCTGTGGCCAAAACATTGAGAGCTTCACTGTGTTGGGTTGAAACCTCACTCTGTCCCCGGACTGTAGCTAACAACGCCTCAAGTTCCGCTGGGTTCATTTTGGCCAGATTATACTGTAACGGACCACGAAAAACCCAAGCGCAGAACAGGAGACGTATGTAAAAGTCCAAACAATGCTTTATTATAACACAGGTTAGAATACTGGTACAGAGTGATGAAGACAGGCCCTCGTTCGAGTCTCTAGAGGCTAGGCTGTACTTATCCAAGCCGGGCTCGAAGGTCTTCCTTGGATCCGGGAGCGGAACTGGAATCGGATCGATTCTGGTCCACCGTTGGGGCAGATGACGAGGCTCGTAGTCAGGGTTCGTTCCGGGGTCAGGGCAGGCAGCAGAATTCAGAGTCGGTACACGTTCCAGGGTCAGGGCAGGCGGCGAGAGACTTAACAGGATCCGGATCGGGTTCAGAAACAGACAGGAGTAAAAGGCAGAAAACGGAGGTCGGACGGAAACAGGACTGGTACACGGGAACACAGAAGAAACAGAATGCTGGATAATCAGAGGACTGGTCATGATAATCTGGCACAGAGTCAGGTCTGAGAGCGGGTTAAATACACCTCACCTGATGAGCTACATCTGCTCTCACCAGGTGAGGTGCATCAATGATTATAGCCAGGTGAAAGGTGAAGACAGACACAGAACAGAGACAGGGCAGGAAAACACAAAAACACAAGGAACAGAACATGACAGACAAAATCAAAATGATGAGATAAAAAAGTCAAAATGATGAGATAAAAAACTGATATAAGTTTGGATTTAAAAAATTTGACACTGATTTTACAGACACTGTTCCTCTTTTTTCATACAAAAATGTTTTGTCCATGTCAGGGGACACGACTAAGAATATGTTCCTCAGGGGGAACATCACTGAAAAAAGTTTGAGAACCACTGGCTTAGAGTATATGTCACAGAACAAGACATAGTTTAGTTAACTTAGTTTAACAACGGCAGCATTTCTCATTACTTGCTGGTTGATGACTGTTTGTTAACACCACGAAGAAGAGCTGTTTACATTACCGGCAAACTGAGGTCCGCTTCATTTATATATGCCGTTGTGCTGCCCGGGCGGGTAAACAGTTTAAACCATACATATTGTAACAGCCCTGTAATGTTATTACTGTTTGTTTGGTGTGATTGCAGCTGACAGTAACCGTTTATCCTGAAATAAAAAGTAGGTGAAACCAACTCTCCATCCGTTTCCTGGATCCAGTAACGATACAATATATAAACTCAGGAAAAAGTGGGAGGGGGTGACAGCATCTGGTTGGAGAAGTGGGGGTGTTGCAACATCCCCATCCCCCACAGCTGCGATGCCCATGGAGAATATATTAAAAATGATTATACACCATATGTGATCATTTATATAGAAACATTATTTGGTCACATATTTTATTACTGATGATCATTTCCAAGACTCATAACAGACATAGAAATTCAATCCATCACACACTACAGTATGTGCTTCAGCTGCTTGTGATTTTACACCTGAACAGTAGAAAGAGTTTTATTACCATTGTTCGTATAATACACATGTAGTATACAACTAGGAATTTGTCTCGGTGTAACGCTGCAACATTCAACATATAGTATATCAATAAAAGAAGAGAAAAAAAAGAATTATATATATATATATATATATATATATATATATATATATATATATATATATATATATATATATACATACATATAGTATAAAAAATAAATAAAATAAAAAAAATATCATAAGCATGCACCAAGATAGAATAAGATAAAAATAAATATAGTGAAAATATGTAATGTGCAATTCTGTGGGGGCAATGTGCAAGTCAGTGCAAATGAGACAGGGGTTTTATGTTGGTCATGTGTCCAGTGTTGGCTGCTGTACTTAGTGCTGGGGAGTCTGATTAAGTCCCTTGGTGTTCAGCAGACTGGTGGCCGACGGGAAGAAACTGTTCGTGAATGGACCGTAGTCTCCTGCCTGAGGGGAGGGGGGAAAAGAGGGCATGTCCAGGGTGAGAGGGATCGGCCATGATCCGTCCTGCACGCCTCCTGGTCCTCGAGGTGTAAAGGTCCTTGATGGATGGTAGTCCGCATCCAATCACCTTCTCAGCGGTGCGCACAACTCGCTGCAGCCTCAGCCTGTCCCTGGTGGTGGCTCCAGGGTACCACACGGTGATGGAGGTGGTAAGGATGGACTCGATGATGGCCGTGTAAAACTGCACCAACATGTTGGAGGGCAGCTTGAGCTTTCTCAGCTGCCGCAGGAAGAACATCCTCTGCTGGGCCTTCTTGATGAGGGAGCTGATTGTCGTCTCCCATTTAAGGTCCTGGGTGATGGTGGTGCCGAGGAAGCGGAAGGAGTCCACAGTGGTGATGGGGGAGTCTGTAAGGGCGAGGGGGGGCAGGGGGGCTGTGTCTTTCCTGAAGTCCACGATCAACTCCACAGTCTTCTGAGTGTTCAGCTGCAGGTTGTTGTGGCTGCACCAGGACAGGACAGGTGGTTTTGTGTGCACGTGTAGCTTTGAGAAATTAAGCCTTTCCCAAACCATTTGTCTCAAGTAGGTCGATGCCTCATGAGGAATCCATATCATTCATTCATTTGATTTCAAACTAAAAGCAAAAATAAAACAACTAAAACACAACTTGTTTCTTCATTATTTGTTACCAAAACTAAAATGAAAAAACAAATAGTGGTGCGTTTTTTTTCAGTTTTCCTTTTTGTGTTTAAATGAATAATAGAAAAAACAGATAATGGCTGTTTCCTGTTTTATCCAATTTTGACCTGAAGCAAATTGAATAAACCAGAAATTAATCTACTGTGACATTTCAGTCCAATAAAGTGATGGGAGAGAGAAATTAGGTCATATTTGTCAGGTCCCAATACAGGTCTACGAGAAAGCAGTTTTATTTACTTTCATTAAAAACGACACAAACATAAAACAGCACAGAGTTTATGGCAGCAGCACAGTGTGTTCCGTCACGGTGTCAGAGTGAAACATTCTTTCCACTACTCTTCGCCTATAGGCAGAACATGAGTCATAGTATTACATAACACATAACAGGAACTTGCTTTTAACGCATAGTGTCAGTATGCAAAGTAACATCATCACATGACTCAGCAATAAATCACACAATTCATGTGAGTTCGTACAAACTGTCCCCATATGACGATCAGTGTAGCACTTTCCCAAAATGATCTGGAGGTCTATAGTCTGTGAATGCACACGGGCCTCTGGTTGAGTGACTTTTGGAAGTAGAGGGTGACCTAAAAAAAGGGAATTTTTGAAGTGTGTATTGGCGCAAATGTGCACGTGGCAGTATTGCGAGACAGTGACATTGAGCAAGTAAACACTCCACCATGGATCATGGATCATATTCACTGTCACTGCCAACCATTACATAGAGATGTTACAATCCTAAATTACACCTGAATTGATCAATTTTCCACTTGTTTTAGGAAACCTGGTTTTAACAGGATGGAGTGACATCACACACTGTACAGCAATCATTGGAGGCTAATTGTATGGTAACCATGTGATCTCAAGGTTCGATAATGGTCCTTGGCTCATTAGATTGCCAGATTTGTCTCATCTCATCATCTGAACCCGCTTTATACTCACTAGGGTCACAGGGTTCACTGGGGTCACTGGGGGCCTAATCCAGCTACAATGGATGAAGTGTGAGTGTGTGTGTCTCCAGTTCATCTCAGGAGGGCCTACAGTATGTGACCGAGGGATACATACACAACATATTTTTCAGCAAAAGAGACAAAACAACAGTCACTGAGGCGAGAACTTTTAGGTTACAGAGGAAAAGTGATGAGATGAGATGATATCTTGTCAGCGTTGTTCCTGCACTGCTGGGTAAGTGTTTTAATTAACTACAGAATCATGAGAAGATAGCACCATGTAATGTACTGCTCAAGTGTTAAAAGTCAACAAATTCTCAGTGTTAACGTGGCTGTTTTGAGTGGTTAGCGGCCAGTTGTTTGGCAGCTTTAGCTTTAGCCTAGCTTGTCTTGTTCCAGTTGGTTTTAACACATCCGCGGTCAAAAATTTTTTAGCCTCCGTTCTCATGGACATTTATTGTTACTTTAAAACGCAGAAAGAGAAACGGCTACTTCTCAATAAAAAACCCTGTAGTGATGGGTAAACTTTGTGTTAGCTGTTGCGTAGCCTACAGGCTCCAAAAAAGCCACTATAAGCTGCAGAGGATGATCAGTCTTCTCATTTTAGCCACAGTGGGCGAATAGTGTTAGACAGCTAATGGTTGTATTGGTATCCGAGGCTGCGCGAAAGGGGGCGTGGCTTGGGATCGGTCAATTAACCTATCAGTGCATGTCTTTGGATGGTGGGAGGAAACCAGAGTACCTGGAGTAAACCCACATGCAAATTCCACACAGGAAGGTCTGGTGTGGGAATCGAACCAGGGTCCTTCTTACTGGGAGGCACCAGTGTTAACCAATGCACCACTGTGCCCACGCACCAGATTTGTCCATTTGTGATTTTTTTTCTTGTGGAGTTATCTGAAGAGTAAAGTGTACAAGACTGGATAAAGAACTCTGGAAAACAGAGAATTTAGGAGGAAATTCATAGTATCCCAGTTGAGATGTTGGAGCGGTCAATAAGGAATCTCAACAGTAGAGAGGACACTACCTACAGGACTAAATGTCATCATTGTTTCTTAAATGGCATGTTTTTAGGTTTTAATTACTATGGATAAAATTATTTTCTTCAATCACTCTTGGTTTTATTGGACTGTTAAATAGTTCAGTTTTCTTCTGTAACCCTGTATATATATATATATATATATATGTGTGTGTGTGTGTGTGTGTGTGTGTGAAGGCTTCGTTCACAGGTGCAGTTCATGCTTTCGACCCCTCAGCTGCTCCGTTGGCAAAAGAAAAGTCTCCTTTTGTTTTCACAGGGAGGACTGGGGAGCTGTGGAGCAGCCTGGTATCATGGTTAGATTCCTCATCAAGCTCTCAGCTTTCTGTGCTATGAGGTCATGACTGATATAATCTGTCCTATCATGGATTTCAGTCAAAACATCAATTAGTCCTGTTTTTGCTCTAGTGTTGACCCACTCTGAAAAGTATGTTAACTCCCTAGACAGGAAGCCTGTTGATATTCCCACATATTGTTTTTCTGACACACATTCTGCAACATGCCGCAATGAAAAGCATGCATGAGTAAATTCCCCCTCTCAGCCCCACAGGACGCCACATGTGATGTTGATTAAGTTTGTACAGTGCATATATATAAAAAATCTCACAATAATGGCACTGACATGGGAATATATCCATGCCAACTTCCATCTACTTTTATAGACTGATCCCATGTGATGGAAGTAGCTCCTTGTGAGAAAATAAAGTATATTATTTAGTTTTGTTTCTTCCAAAATGAAGTCCACAAAATAAGGCTTTGGTGGTTTTAAGGACTCAGTAGAGGTACAAAGCCATTTTAAGGAAAACATCAGTTTTTTGTTTGACATTTTTACGTCTAAATACCACAAATTGCAGGCGTAGCTCAGAGGAATTTAGGACCGCCATCTAAGTTTACTTCACACACACACAGATAACTCACACACACACACACACAAATGAGTATGAGGAGGACGCTGATAAAGACACCTGTAAAACAAGTGAAAAAGAACATGGTGTGTGTAGAGAAAACAAATCTGTTTTATTTTTGGTACAACTTGATACTTTAACTCAATCTCCTCCATACATCCCCTTCCAAGCAAATAATGTAAAACTAGTATTAGTATGCGCTGTGTGTGTGTGTGTGTGTGTGGGGGGGGGGGGGGGGGGGGGGGGGGGGGGGTGCAGAAGGGAAAAAAAACATGTGAAAATCCATTAAAATTCATACAAATAAGATAAACAGAAAATCCAAAACATATTCTAAACTTATCTAAAGTACAAAAAATTGACAAAATATCCAAAACATATGCAATTAATGTTTTTATTTAACACCTTCAACAATTTCAACAAAACAACTTGAAATAAAACACCTGTAAACAAATGTTCCATTTAATTGTATTACTTTTTTTTTTTATCAAATTAATCAGGGTGGTGGATTAATCCACATTAATGTGTTGTGTTTGACAGCCCTCATTGGCGTCCGAGTCTCGACAGACTATGGTCCTGCCCACTGGAGTTGACATTTTCTGGCATGGCTGGTCAGTCCTATGTGGGAGTGGCAGTCCTTCCCGCAGCTTGGGCAGAGAAAGCTTGTCGGCTGTATTTTTGCTTTTTGCCTCTGCCTTCTTTCTTCAGCTTGTTTGGCAAAGCCTGCCAGCCCCTCCTTCACTGCATACTTCCAAGATGGGCGCCGCAACGCCAAGTGCTGGTGTTGATGTTAAGGGCCTTGAGGTCGCGCTTGCATACGTCCTTATACCGTAGCTTTGGCCTGCCTGTGGGACGAGTTCCCTGTTTCAACTCTCCATAAAGGAGATCCTTTGGGATTTTTGGGTGATGTGTGATGACAGCCCTAATATATAATGTATATATTAGGTAGTATATACAAATTGGAATACAAACAATTGAATAAAATTGAAAATGAAAGTTATTTATCAATATATTGTAGTAACACTGATGACATAAAAGTGCAATAAATTCACCCTTGTCTCACTTCTTTACATCAGAAAAAAGAGAAGGAACATATGTTAGAGTGTGGCTCGTGTTTTCTTCAGATGGAAATGACATCATGTGGATCACATGGTCATGTGATCTGGATTTAACACCCTTCCTGCAGAGTAGTTTGTGTAACAGATAACATAGATGAAAGTGATTCCTCTGCCACATATACAATTTGTTATTTTCCATATAAATTTAAATATACAACATGACCAAAAAAGAAGTATATGTCATGATTGTATCAACTTAATAGAAAATACACAATCAAAACACGTTTTTATTATTGTTTAGCTTAATTAGAAGGTGGTTGTAATTAAATCTAGAGGGATATCTAGTCATATATCAATTATTTATTAATCATTTATTAGTTCATTATTGTTTCCATAATTAAATAATTGTGGAATTTTTAAAGACAAGATCAGAATGAACATGAAAATAATAATAATTATTTTTACTTTTAAAAGAGATGAATACAACATATATCTCACGGAGTTCAAATGTCCCTCAATTATATATTGACCCATGTATATGTTTATGTATAGGAATAAGTATGTTTAGGTGTAGATATCGGAATAGGTGTAAGTGTAGGAACAGGTATAATTAATGGTATAGATATAGAAAATGTTTAGGTATAGATATAGGTAAAGGTATAGGCTATTCAGTTAAACGATTAGTTATCAACTAATATACTCTTTCAATCACTTCCTATTTTTATTGATGGTTAACTGCGAAGAAAGAAATATAGTTTTCTGACTCCTTTTTTCTTAACATATCTGATTTCTGTCCTTCTCTGTGGCCGTTGCTGAGACAAGTGTGTGGAAAGTACGACACATGGTGGTGTCATCATCTGAGGAGCTCAAATAAACTGATGCAACAGTGAATTTTCTCCATTTACAGTACATCTTGAAGCAGAAGATGGTCCCCTCCAGGTCCAAGAGTTGGGGTGATGACCCTCAGAATTGCATTAAGCAGTCCCCTTTGTCAGGGGAATGTCGTGGCATGTAGCTTTATCTGCTCTCCATCCAGCACTTATGGGACCAATGTTGGACTGGGAGTATCCATCATCAGGCAGCTCACAAAGGTCAGACACAGAACAGGAAAAACTTCACCACAAATACCTATGTAAGTCTGACAACAATGGGAAACCAGAGAGCAGAAAAAATATTGACATTGGTGCAGAGTCTGTGACTTTTATAAGTGTGCACTCAGTTTAATTAGCAGCTTTGAGGAAATCGCACCACTGTAAAGAAAAAAACTAAATAAATCAAAGGTCTATTGTATAATATATGGAATATAATATATGCAGGTGCTTACAAAGATATGAAAAAACAATACTAAAAGACCAAAGGATGATTTTCAGAGCTGTTGTGTATGTATGGGACACATGGAGCAGCTGCAGAATAGTGTAGCATGTCTTTAAATTAAAAAAATTAATTACTATGGTATTAAAAATGGAAAATGATAGTGGCTAGTAGTGGATGTCTAAGGATTTAGGTACAGTATGGATACTGGGGAAGTAAATAATGACACACATTTGAATTTCAAGTGAAAATATATTAAAGTAATTTAACTCTTTGATATTGTTTATCACTCATTCACTTTCCAAACCATTTAATTCCATAGTAATCCATAATCTAATCGATTGGTGTTATTTTCATATTGTCTTACAACCCCAAGTCCTATTAGCACCAGCTGCAAATTTCACACACACACACACACACACACACACACACACACACACACACACACACACACGTCACACAATTGAGTTTAAGAGTTATTCATTCAGGATGTGACGTTCAGGAGGCGCAAATTGTCCAGAAAGAGAGAGAATGTAGAATGGGGTATAGACTGTGGGGCCTAGTACTCCCTGTACTGCCTCCACATGTGTGTGTACATTTGTACTTGTGTCTGTTTCATGTGTGAACCAGTGGAGGTGGGAGGTGGCTGCAGAGTGTGACCTTTGTGGACATTAAAGGAGCGGATTAGGATGAACTTTCATCTTCCTCTTTGTTATCACCACCAACACTCATATCCATGATCTTCATGAGAAAGGTCAAAACGCTTTGAAGACGACGTTTGTCCATAACTGGGGAACCCTAAAATACTTCTTGGGGAATCCCTTCAAAGGGGATTTTTCTAATTTTAGACTCTTTTCAAATTAAAATGTCACAATCGACACCTTGGTGTATTTTTGTCCCTAATTAATACCAACATTCCCCCTTATTCAACCCCTGATTATTTACTGTAACCCTACCTGTGAAAGAGAGAGAGAGAGAGTGAGTGAAGGAGAGGGAGAGAGAGAGAGAGAGAGAGAGAGAGAGAGAGAGAGACATTCTATGGTTCAACACTTGGGTGGAAAATGTTCTCAAAAATTCCAATTTTTCCAAGTGTTTTCTTATTTCTGGTCAAAACGTCTCATCACACTTAAAACAAGACATAATCACCAAAAGAATAACGTTTTAGTGAGATATAAAAATGTATTTTTAGTCAATAGATCTAGAAAGTCATATTTCAATAAATCTTTCCAAGATCATTTTCACTTGATCCTTTGGCAGATGTTTTTACTTAATTGAAGCAAAAATGGAAGAAATTAAAATTATTGTATAGTATTAGGGGCAGCATGGTGGTGCAGTGGTTAACACTCACTGACTCACAGTGAGATGGACCCTGGTTTGAATCCCACACCAGACCTTTCTGTGTGGAGTTTGCGTGGGTTTTCTCCAGGTACTCCAGTTTCCTCCCACCATCCAAACACATGCACTGATAGGTTAATTGGTTAATCTAAATTGTCCATAAGTGTGAATGTGAGAGTGATTTTTTGTCTATGTTCAGCCCTGAGATGAACTGGAGACTCATACAGGGTGTACCCCACCTTCACCCATTGTAGCTGGATTAAGCCCCCAGTGACCCCCGCGACCCTAGTGAGGATAAAACAGGTTCAGATGACGAGTGTATTGTTTTATTATTTTCGATGCACGACTTCATTTTCAATGTCAATATATTAAGACATCATTTTGGCCCTATACAGTACAATGCATCCCATGTTTTCACTGCAAAAAACCATTGTCTAAGAACAAGATAAAAACACAAAATCTCAAGGAAAAGGTATTCAAAACAAGTATTGTTTTGAATAGAGAAAGATAAAGTAAAGTATTGTTTTGAATAGAGAAAGATAAAGTAAAGTAAAGTGCATATATAGACTCAAGTGATACCTTGGTTTATGCTACACACTTCTGCATATTGTATTTTAATCTTATACAGGAGAAAAGGGTTTCTGGAAGCACAGAATGAAATGGAAAAAAATACTTATTTCACATTAAGTCTAGTTTATGGTACTGTGTCTATTTTTGACTATTTCTGTAATTGCTCCCCTGTATGACTATGCTTTTGTTTTTTGTTTGTAGAAGTTAATATTGCACCAGAAGTTGGTCTCTCACCACTGTTTCCAATTTTAAATTAATCGAATCGTTGGATAAAAAAATCTCTTAAAGTCTTTGACCGAAAACTTAATTCTTTTAATGTGTGCAATATCTTAAACAAGTATAATCTTTAAAATTTGGAATATTGTAGAAATGTTAGGTATGTATGCTTCATTTACAAAGCGCTACATGGACTAGCCCCACCTCTCTTGTCTGCCTTTTTAAAAGAACACCTTGTCTGTGAGGGACACTAACCTCTGGAACAGTCTCCCTTTGTACATACGAGAGAGACCAACACTGACCAGCTTCAAAAAGCAATTTAAACTATGGCTGTAAAAACAAATCAGTCATGTGACCACGAGACCACTGTTTGTATGTAATGTTATGTTATGTTGTAATGCTGTGTTTTTATGTAGTTCCCTGCCTAGGGACTGCGGATGAAAATTAGCATTGTTGCTAAAATCCGGCATATTTACATTTGTGTCATACTTATGTTCATTAATGTGCACTGTCCCTATCAAATAAATAAATACAATTAAATAAACTGATACTTTTTTTGTGCTAATACTGGCACTTTTACAGAAATGTTCATTAATGTGTACTGCCCCTGATACTGTAACTAAATAAATACATGATTTAAAATGTTGATAATGCTGACTGAAAATAAAAAGATAATTACAAATGTAGAATTCAGCATGTCTACAGATATGACACCTTAAAATAAGAAAATAACTCTTAAAACAAGACAATGTATCTAACACTTCTAAATCTAAGGGGTTTGTTTTTTTTTTATCTTGGAAAGAGCCAAATAATTTGCTGAGTTCCTTTGAAAATGCAGAATTCTTGTGACATGGCTGTTTAGATACTTCAATGTCTATGATCTGACCACAATCTGTGAGTATGTTTTATCATGCTGTGTTACATTTCACCAAAAACAGTGGAACATGGGGTTAAAGTTGAGGAAATGGCAGGTGACGTGGGCGTCCTGCCATGACCTGTGACTGAAAGTGATGCTGCCAGTCAACATCAAGGCTTCAGGGGCTTCTAAAAAGCCCATAGACCCCTTCTGTCAACACCCACACCCCATGTCCCTCTGTGATGTGAGTCATGTCAGTGGCAGGTCCAGGTCTGCGTTTGTTCCTATTTATAAGATTTCCATGCGTTTGTGATCTGACTGTTTTGATCCTTTGGCTATTATGGTCCTACTGTACAATGCTGTTATGTAAGAGACTGTGGGCTGTTACTGCCCCCTTTTTTAAGTCCCGCATCTGGCACTTTAACATTAATGGACCTTTGTTGTTCAGTTACATTATAATCCTTTTATGTTTATTTTTTGGGATAATTTGTGCCATTTTTACAGCATACAAAAAAACTACTTACCAGATCTGATGGGATATTCAGTCCATCCTGCATTGTGAATAAAATGAAATTTGTATTATGTCATTTCAACGACAAAAAAAAAAAAAAACACAGAACACTAGGGTGTGCAGAAGTGAATAAATATAAAATAACTAGACATTTGTGAGTTACCTAAATACATAACATTTATCCTTCATAGGGCGCTCATTGAAACATTCCTTTTGCTTTAAAGCATCTAAGCAGCACTTGCTAAAAAGTAAACACATGCAATAAAACAACTATTATAAAGTCAAATCAACACTCATATTCACTATTTACAGCACAGGTGTCAAACATAAGGCCCAGGGGCAAAATCAGGACCGCCAAAGGGTCCAATCTGGCCCATAGGATGAATAACAATGAAAATATTAATAGTGTAAAAAGGATATTAATTCAAGTACTACATAGAGGATAATTAGATGTCAATTGGGTCAGACCAGTAAAATAATAAAATCATAATTACCTTTAAATAATCAAAACTACACATTTTAATCTAAAAAAAAAAAGGCAAATTACATGAAAATCTTCATATTAACAAACTATCCTTTTACAAAAACTTGAATAAATACCTGAATAAATATGAACCACCTGAAATATCTGAAGAAAAGTAAATTTCATTCTCTCTTCAACAGCAAAAAGTATGGGTCAAATAAACACTATTTAATAAAACCACATTAATAATCAAATCATTAATAATAAAAACAAAATTCAAATATTGGCAAACAATGAAGTATGAAAAAAATAAGCCTGACTTTAATGTTTATTTAACACTATTAATGTTTTTACAAAGGACATGTGTACTGTAATTCTACCACCATCGTACTGACCTATTGGAAGCTGCACACAACTCTCATCACACTGTCTCCATGGTAACTGCACAAACAAGTTCCCAGTAGCTGTAGATGAGTTATCGGCTGCAAGTCTTACTACAGCTAATCAATGTCATTTTGTTTACCTGGAGGGTAAACTGTGGAGAAAAAATATGACGTGTTTTTAAAAAAAAAAAAACCTGACAACATGACAATTTGATTTTAAATCAGCATAAAAATCTAACTCAACAGAAATTTTGTTTCCAAATTGTTCCCCAGTGTAATGAAAATGACGAAAGCTGTGCTAGTAGGCTAACATTAATCTAACCAGCTACCATAAAACACATGTTGGAGGAAATTCCCATGTATGTAAATTTAGATTTGAGTAAAAACCTCATTTTTTTTTCTCTCCTTTGTCTTCATGTATATTTATTCATGTTTCCAGCATAAATCATTATTGTGTTTTTGACTATGTCTTGTCGGTACCATCTGCTAAAGTTAACAAAGACGAAGCAAGCACAGGATTTATAAGAGCGCTTGGGATATTTTTCAGTGTCAGACAGTCTGTACTAAAAATGTTGGTCATAACTCTTGGCGTAGTTCTGTTTCAGTCATTGAAATAACAGACGGACAGCAGGTAGCACAAAGAGAAACATTCGGTCACTGCCCTGTTCAGCCAGTGTGTAATTTACTCCACAAAAGCCGACCGTTTCACTTGCTGCCTCTAATTACTGACAGAACTGTTTGATGTGGCACACACACACACACACACACACACACACACACACACAAGCACAGTGTTATGTAAGGCAACACCGTAACCCTGAAGAAGATCCAAAACCAACCTCTTTTACACTGAAACATATGGACACATGGAAATATCTCTAGGCAACAGAGGAACATGAAGATTGGTCTGTGTGTGCATTTTCCCTTTCATTACCTGGTCATGGGTGGCCAGTATGTGCCTGACCTCTGACCTCTTACATAAGCTTCCTTATTTACTACAATCAGACCTCTGTGCAGTTTTGATATGGCCAAAATATAAAAGCTAAGAAATGACTCACAGTTGGAATCAAGTTGACATAACACACCTCTGGAGGTTTTAAACTTTTGTGTAATAGTGGTATTTCATAACTGGTTGGCTTTGGCAATGGAGTCTGGGGTCACCAGAAAAGTCTTGTCTCGTCATCTGAACCCGCTGCATCCTCACAAGGGTCACAGGGGTCACTGGGGGCCTAATCCAACTACAATGGGTGAAGGTGGGGTACACCCTGTATGAGTCTCCAGTTCATCTGAGAGCTTAACATATATAGAGAAACAATCACTCTTACATTCACACCTATGGACAATTTAAATTAACCAATTAACCTATCAGTGCATGTGTTTGGATGGTGGGAGGAAAGTGGAGTACCTGGAGAAAACCCATGCAAACTCCACACAGAAAGGTCTGGTGTGGGATTTGAACCAAGGTCCTTCTTGCTGTGAGGCATGAGTGCTAACCACTGCACCACCAGAGAAGTATTATGTTAAAATGGGGTCACAAGCCAAAAAAGTTTGGACACCACTGCACTATAGGGAATGAACTTTTGTATTATTTTATCCAACATTTTAAGTGGAAATCAGATGCTGAAAAGGCATGAAACAGTAAATGAATTAATGGACAAATGGTTTCCAGCACAAAATACACCACCTACATTTTACTTAACTTTTATCATTGCAAAAACACATTTTTGGGTGCTGTGACTTTGACCTTTGACTTAAATTCACCAAACTTGGATGAGATCTATTCTGAACAGACAGACAGACAGACTCAACACAATACACTTCTCCTTCAGGGGGCGGGGTAATGAATGAATGAATGAATGAATGAATGAATGAATGATAACATTGGATGAAAAAAGATCTACAAATGGAGACAATACATATCACCTTTTCCAAATCTGGAATCAGAATGTCTCCAAACATATAAGGATTTTCAGCTACACTATACGAACACTAAAAATTATTATTATTATTAACACTGTCATGCATCAATAATGACAACCTTAGTCAAGGTATTTTGATGACATTTCTATCACTCAGCTAGTTGAAAAGGCTCTCCAAAATATTGTAAAAATGTCTTTATTTAAATGACATGTCCACAGAGGACCTAAAATTGTCCACACATAGTGGTGATGATGCCTTCTGCCCTGAGGAAGACCCTATCGATGAAGAAAAGCTTTTTCTTTTCACATAATTGGGCAGTATTTACCTTGAACCAAAGAGCACCCACCAGAACAGCTTTTTCATCTGTTCTCTAAAGCGTTGGTGTCAAACTCATTTTAGTTCAGGGGCCACATTCAACCTAATAATGGTATAAAGGGGGCCGCACCAGTAATAATATAAATAATAGGATAGAAACTTATAAATGACGTCAATTCCAAACTTTTCTCTGTTTTTGAGCATAAATAGTGAAATTCTATATAATGAAAATGTTTACATGTACAAACTGTACTTGAACATAACATGAACCAATATTAACAACCTGCAAAAATAAATGCAATATTAACAATGTTATGCTTTAGTTTATCATTTATACATGTGCATCACAACTTAAAGACAACAGTGGATTTACAAATACACACAACATTTAGTAACATTCAGAATATTGGTCAAATTCCACATACGTATATTCCAGGTTATTCACATTTTTTTTTATAACAGGCTAATGTTTTTTATTTTCCCTTTTTTTCCACTAAACAAATTAGCATTTTTCCTAATTTATTATTGTTTATTATGATTAGAGCTGATCCATTTTAGATTGAACTGATGTCAAATCATTTGAACTTCCTTAATTATGGTAATAATATCTTGTGTCATTTTTGGATTTCACAAATTCATCCAAGGGGTGGGATTTGACCCTTTGGCGGGACGATTTTGGCCCCCAGGCCGCATGTTTGACACCTCTACTCCAAAGGGACTGAACATACCTCTGACTGGCAACAAATGTTTATATTACTCTTTAGGTATAAAAAAAAAAAATGCAATTGAATCTTTTTTTAAGGAGTTACAAAAATGTCCAGTCATTTAACAATCATAAAGTGCTATGAAAAATTGCAATAATAAAAATGTAATGTTGTTTTCCCACATTTTAACAGACTCTAATACTAATTATTCATTTCATGAAGATATGACAAAAAAAATATTTTGTTTGTTGATTTATTCTAAAATACATCACTGCAATTCAGGTTTTATCAGGCTTTATCAATCAACAGTACACTGTAACAGTATGAATTACAATGTAGGTTATTATGCATTAGTGTTAACTGCATTGGCTGATATGCAACTACAACAAGTGAACAGCTGTAGAAGAACTGCCCACTGTAGAGAGCAGTATGCATGAAAGGGTTAATGTCTCTGAACAATTCTAGGATAAGCTCAATTTTAAAAGTCTATATAGATAGATATGAACATTAAGTTCAATCTTGGAAGTCTTAACTTCCATCCACTCTTTTTGAACATGCTTGGTTGTTTTTTAGTTTTTTTTTTATGTATGTTTTCTTTTCCATTATTATAATTGTGGGGGTTTTTTTATGTTCAAATAAATCGAATAAATCAAATCAAATCAAAACAAAATCTGTCATGATACTAAGCAGCAGAACCCATCAGCTCGACTATAAATTGTTCTGAAATGTTTTAGATACGGACTCTTCGTACCAATTTCATTCTCGTCGCTTACATATGGGATGGGAAAAATGAAGGCGTGAGTGATGTCAATTAATTCAGATAAACATCCTGCAACTCATCTGTGACTGTTATTCACACATCACCATTTGAGGCTCTATAGTTGTCTAGAAAATGATACATCACTTGCACAAATTAACTGGAACATGTTGAGCTTAGAGGGGACAGTTCTTTAATGTGGACCAAGTCATTCTGTCAGGCTTTGAAAACCATCACATATAATTCATTCATTCAACTTAAAACACTGTTGTGAAAAGTAGCTACTTGAAATTCACTGACTTTTGCATTACTCAACCATTTATGTTTCCAGATGTGGAACAACCAGAATTAGGTCAAATCTGTTTTATTTTCTCCCAGTGTCATGTCTAAGAAAGTGTAAAGTTGTATGTAGTGTTTTTTTTTTATGTTTGTCACTTCCTGTTTTATTTTGGTAGATTTCCTTTAGTGGTTTGTCTTGTGTGTAGATAATTTCCCTGCCCTTGTGTGTGTGTGTGTGTGCTTGTATTTCTATCTTTATGGGGACTTTGATATGTTTACACAGTCACACCATGGGGACCTCTGACACTATGGGGACCAAAATTCAGGTCCCCACGAGGGTTAAATATAAATAAAGGTCCCCACTAGTATAATAGAAATGATGTGGCCTTATATATACACATTAATTAGTTTTTTTTCCCAGAAGTCCCCAGAAAGCATGAGGGAAACAGGTGCAAAGTGAAAAAAAAAAATTTGTAAATTTATTTGTATGTATTTGTATGTATTTTTATTTAAAATATTTATTTTTTTAATTTACTTATTTTTAAATGATATTTTATTATTTCATTGTAACGTGTGCAATGACAATAATAATAATAATAATGTATTTAAAATAATGTATTTGTTTTTAATTATTATTGTATTTTTCATTAATTTTTCCTTTTTTAAATGTAATTAAATTGAAAATGTTTAAAATTCCAATTTTTATTTAGATTTTTTTTAAGTTAAAGGTTTAAACTCACTACCCGATCGCTACTTGATTACTTTGTTTGTTGCAAGACTGTCTTGTTAGTTCAGACAACCAAGCCAATGATAAACTTGTCAAGAAGAAGAGTAGATTTTTTTTGTCATTCGTCTTTTCTTGTCTTTAGATCTTTCCGTTTTTCCTCTGTGAGTGATTTTTATTTGATACTTTTATTTGTTTTATTATCCTCTGTATGAGCACTTTTTATTGTTACTTTATCAATAAATATTGTTCTATTTTTCAATCCAAACTTCTTTGATTCGTGCATTTGGGTTCAAACCCTAATCCAGTTGTGATACCCAACAACAAACACTGGTAGACCAATGCAGTTCCTTACAAATGTTTTAAAGCAGGGGTCTCAAACTCATTTCTTTCAGGGGCCACATTTAGCCAATTTGATCTCAAGTGGGCCAGACCAGTAAAATAATAACATAATAACCTAGGGTGGAAAAAATGACAATTCCAAATTTTTGTCTTTGTTTTAGCGCAAACAAATCCCATTATGGGCTTATGAAAATGTACTTTTAAAAAATAAACTATCCAACCAGAAAGGTGTAAGTTGTTGTAACTTGTGTGCAATGAAAATAAAGACTATTCTATTCTAAATACATGTAATTCTAACAACATTATGCCTCAATTTAACATTTACACATGCGCATTATGGATCAGATCTACTACAAAGACAAAAAATTGTTAAAAATCTACTTAATTTTCTGACGACATTTCAGGTTGTTTATATTTGTTCAGTATTTTCACATTTTATTGTTACAGGAAAGTTCAGAATTATAAATATGTCAATGTTGTTTTTTGCACTATAACAACGGCATACATTTGAAGTTATCATTATTTATAAGCATAATGTAAATTCTATTAAAATCAAAATGAAAAGAAAATATGGAGTCATTCTTTTTTATATGTTATTCTGCAATAATTTGTTACATTCTGGACATTTGTATGTATTATTTTGTTAGTTTTCTGTTCATCTTGTCAGGGATCGGGGTGAGGTGAATGAGAACTCCAATGCACAGTGCTGAAGGGGCAATAATTTAATAACAAAAACACAACATAAAGACAAGACTGAGACAAAACCAAACCAAAACCTGGGAACAAACGGCCAGAGTCCGTGGTGATGATGAATGTTCGGGTTATGGTGATTGAGGCGATGGAAAAGCTGTCCGGGTTATGGAGGTGACAATACTGAATGGTCCCACACTGACAACTGCAAGCCTTACTGCTTTTATAGCCACAGATGAGGAACGGCTTGCAGCTGCGCAGTGCGGGACCAGGTGAGTGTGGAGATGACTGGGGGAAAGGTCACCGGAGCGGAGGTCATGACACATCCTCCTGTGTTTCTCTTCTCATCAAAAAATGATGTCATCATCAGGTAATTTTTATGCACAAGTTATATTTGTGCAATTTTGGGGTCTTCTACAGAACCCTTCACCATCTTAGTGTATCTTAATATTAAAGGAGTCCCATTGAAAAAGCCTTTAAATGTTCCCACCATGTCAGAATAATGACATGACACTCTTTTATCTACTTCTGCTTCTAATTTTCCAGTTATTTCCAGTAATCGCAAATGCCCTTAGACCAGGGGTGTCAAAGTGCGGTCCTCGAGGGCCGGTGTCCTGCATGTTTTAGATGTTTCCCTCTTCCATTACACCTGGAGACGATTGCATCATTATCAGTCTGATGAGGAGCTGATTATTAACTCTTTAAGTGTCAGCGCTGATGTGTCCTGAATGGATGATTTAGTTTAAATATTTAGAAAAATTCAACTGTTTTCCTTTTAGATTTGTGCATGGAAAGGGTGCCAAAAAGCAAGATTTTTTATTTTTATTTTATTTAAACAATTTTTAAAGATGCTGGGACCAAATTTCAATACTAGTTTTCTTCTTTCATAATAGTTTTTTTTCAAAATTTTCCACATTATTTGTCATTTTGTAAATATTTATTAGTTTTTGTTGCTGATTTTGTTTATTTTTCTACATTTTTGCTTATTTTTTATTTTAGAATTTTTCTTTGACATTTGTGTCTTACTTTGCTCATGTTACCAATTATTTTGTTAGTTCTCAGGAGTTAAAGGGTTAAACTGAATCACATGGAAGAAGGAAATATCTAAAACATGCAGGACACGAGGACTGGAGTTTGACACCTGTACCTTAGACAAATACTCAGTGAATTAGTTTACTAAAGGTATATGTCTTTTTTTTTTTTATCTAACCTGTTTGTCATTGGATTGTACTTGGAGACAGTTGTGAATGGCATCATATTTTCCTTTCTACCATGTATACAGTAAAATCATATTTAGAAATCTTAGTCATATTTCAGGAACCCAGGATCAGAATGATAGATTGAAAACCCTGTGTTTTCACAGGTTTAGGGGTGCTTTGGTATGGTTCATCCAGCAGTATGTTATGTAATTAGTGATGTAACTCCCTGGAGAAAAAAGGCGTACCCTCCACCAAGGCCACCGGTGCCACAGCTGGTTGTGATAAAATACATCATAGTTGCATAACAGGATATTCAACCTACATATGTGTAGGTTTAGTGGGAATATTATTGTTTTAAAAAATACAGAGCTTTGTGCTGAGCCCTTACAATAATACTAGTGAATGCTTTATTTTTATTGGCCACTTTCATACAAGTTATACAGCTCAAAATGTTTTATAATTTTTTTTTAAAAAATCACCAAGCACTGAGAGGTTCTTAGGAAATTTTAAACTAATTTAACATCACCATGGGTAAAATGCTGAAATGTGAATGCAATGAGTCTGAAAGAGAAATCAAAATGAAAATAATAAAATTATTATGTATTAAATATTTGTGGACAAATTCATTTTTTGTGTTTCAAATAGTGTGGCTGCATCAGACAGAATGTGACAAAAGGATTTCTCTGTTTCTTGTTAGCATGAAAAAATAACTGCCCTTATTTATGTCCTGCCCTTGATGTGTTTAATTTTCTCACTGAAACATCCAGTTTTAAGAAAAGAATAGAGCACATGCAGAAATGAGTGTGACACTGACTTAACCTCCTGAGGCCCAGTAAGTAAACACTTTCACCATTTTACATTACATTATTTCTTTAATTGTAAACTGAATGATGCAAAAATAATTTCGGATACATTTTAATAAGTTTTTTTGCTATGTGCTTTTCGGTGGAGTTTTTATTTTTTTTATTTTTTAATTAATTAATTTATATATATATATATATATATATATATATATATATATATATATTTATTTATTTAATTAAAGCTGTGAAACTCTTGTGCACTACAGAGGACAAATGTGCATTGCTGGGTCTTAAGAGGCTATGTGTGAGTCTCAGTATAATACATTACAGGTGAAAGGGCTGTCCAAAAATGTTTTTTTTCCATGACTGTAAATGAACATACATAGGTACATACATACATACATACATACATACATACATACATACGTACGTACATACATACATACATACATACATACATACATACATACATACATACATACATACATACATACATACATACATACATACATACATACATACATACATACATACATACATACACACATACATACATACATACACGTACCAAAAATGGGTATTTAAGTACAATACACTTTAAGTAACTGCCATGGTGCCCCCTCTGTATTCCAGAAGGCCGTTGTAATAAGTGTATAAGTCTGTATCACCCTTCACATGACTACAGCAAACGTTTGACATAACACATGCAAAGACACAATGAAAAAGGAAACAGAGATAATATGTAGAATAACATAAGGGAAAAAACTGGGTCAGCTAGAGAGTGCCACGTGCAACTATGTTATGAGCTGTAGGAAAGAAACTATATCCACTTTTTTTCATGTTTGAACAACAATTGAAAAGCAACAATCAAGCAGGAGAGGCATGCATGCAGAGAGGTCATCCAGAAACCACGCCACCCACTTCTCAGACCAGACCAGAACACTCCCAGTTTGGTCAAAATAATAATAATAAAGAAAAAAAAACCCTGACATTCCTCCTACAACTTCCTCCTTTCGTCAGATAAAGCTCATCTTCTCTGAATGTGAAGTTCAGTGGAAACAGAGAAAAAGAAGGTCATCTAAATTCCACAGGCCATTTTTTCTTTTTTCTTTGCAAGGAAGTCTTTTAAAATATGATTTTAGAATACCACCAAAGACAACCAGCACAGGAAACAGGATTATATCCCCTAAGCAGACATCAGTAAACATCTTAATCAGGAAACAAGGGGAACAGAGGAATGTAAATGTATTCATTCTTCCAGATCCCAAAGGCATCGGAAAGCATCTGCGCAGTTTGACTGATTGTGGATGTTTCCAGGGGGAGATATCACCTGGCAAGCAGGAACCAATCAGTATCAGACGTCATTTATAAAGCATATCACATGTACACTGATGTAGATGGGTCTGTTCTGCAGCAGGAATGTACGTGGGTTCATCCTTTTCCGTTCATTTCACGTGCCTCTGACGCCATCACTGCCCCTTCAACATCTGCCGTCACAGATCTGCTACAAACACATGCTCTTGATTCATCTCCTGCTGCCTCTACGAGCATGAAACTGAATGTTATGTTATGAAAAGAAAAATGTCACCAAGGTGTGAATATTCAGATTCGTTTTTACACTGAAACAACAGTATAATCTGTACAATCACTTCCAAAAATGTAACCCTTTGATGCATGAATTATGAGAATTATGAGAGTTGTTATTCAGGATGTTTTTCCTAAGTGTTTTTATTCCTCTTTAGGCATGGAAAAGGCAATGTGATTGAAATATTTTTAATGAACCTATTTTTTTATGGAGTTACAAAAATGTCCACTCAGCTGGACAACATGTGTTTAAGCTTTGAGGCAAAGAAAAGTGTATTTAAAACACAATATCAGAACACTGTGAAATAAAACATTTTTAATGAAGTTTTTGTTTAAGAAGAGACTGTTAATGACAGTCTAGTAACAACAAGCAATTGATTTGCATGTAAACAAGTTAGTGCAGATCAGGTATTAAGAACAGACCAGTTACAGTAATGATATGAAATGACTGATATGGAACTAAAACAACAAAACCCATGAATATACAAGAGAACAACTGCAGAATCACTGTATAAATAAACTGCAACTATATATATATATATATGTGTGTGTGTGTGTGTGTGTGTGTGTGTGTGTGTGTGTGTGTGTGTGTGTGTGTGTGTGTGTGTGAAATTTGCAGCTGGTGTTAACAGTACTTGGGGTTGTAAGATAATATGATAACAGAAGTCGATTAGATTACAGATTACTATGGAATTAAATGGTTTGGAAAGTGAATGAGTGATTAACAATAGAGTTGTGCTCAAGATTCTGTGAAATTTTAAGAGTGTCTGAAAACTTCTTTACACGACTGTATGTCCAGTTGTGAAGTATTAGTATTATAGTGTTGAGTACTAAATCACTGCTCCGTCTGTCACTCATGGTCAGAGACATGTCCTTGCAGCCTCAGTAGTGACGCAGACTCGTTGTTTTATCTGATTGCCTGGTCTTTGATGGACTGGTCACTGACCCCGTGCACCAGACGGCAAACTAAGATCACACATGGTCGGCCAGTGCTAGGTCATGTCTCTAGGTCAGTGGCAGAGTGCAAAGCTTAAGGCTGCACAAACAACAAGCACACGCTTTCCACTCAATCTTGCTCACTGACTGCTGTTTGTTTACTCACACTCATCACCCAGAATTCAAGAGGGTACGTCACTTCTGGCTAGCAAAGGGTTCTTCGGCCCACATGTGTAACTCATGTAATACAAAGGTCCAGTGTGGTGCATGTATGATGCTACTCTAGTGCTACAGAAAGTACTATTAATGTCATAAGCCTGAGCAGTACAGGACAGTTTGGCTAACTGTCAATTCTGGAAAAGTACAAATCAATGTAAATGATGTCTATATAGAAACTAATGTAGAGGGTCATACTGTTCAGTGTTCAGCCTTCTATCCCCTGGCATTGTGGAGATATTTAATGAGGTGTTTGATAATCTACCACCCATTACAAAGTTATATTTAAATGTCAACAATAGGAATGTAAGTATTTGTTTTAAAAGAGTGAGATATATAAACGTGAGTCTCTGAATTGGGTGCACATTGGAGGCTACCTTAAGAACTATGATTCATCCCTATAATAGTGTGTGTGTGTGGGGGGGTTGTACTGGGGTTGAATGTTACAGGGTTGAAGATTTTAGCTAAAGACTATAGCCATCGATACACATTGTATATATGGAGCATTAGAAAGCATGAGGGAAATAATAAACTTTTCCAAAACTATTTTTTCCCCCCAAACAATACTAAATATAATTTATGCTTGTAAAAATTTTGGACAGTTGAATTTGATGGTAAAATCTGACGATAAAAATGATGAAATATAGGTAAGAAAGTATGGTAATGCTGATCTGTATTTACAGTTTGAGTGGGAAAAGACTTCAATGATGTCACTTTTTCCTGGGTGCTTAGAAAGTTGGAGTGAATCATTATTTTTAAAAAGGGAGTTATTTATATCCTGTTAAGTTTTTTTTTCCCATATTTCGTATATTAAGACTTATTTCCTAAAGTGAACATTCTCCTGTCCCTGCTTCTACTTCTCCCTGTATTACTTTATCTAGCTAGCTAGCTAATCTTATGTTCAGCGATTCAGTCAGTGATGCTGCGCTAGTCTCTTGAGTTGGGCGACCAATGACATTAGTTCAGGGTGTAGTATATGTAAATCAAACCATCATTATCCTAGGACAAAAAATCTTGCGTCCATTTGTATTTGTTAATACAACCAACAGCTGAAAAATATAGGAAATTGGGCAGTTTGGACATATTTTCAGTATAGATTACAACCGCTGCTGCTGATGAACTTATTATGTTCATCAGCAGCAGCAACTTATTATGTTTTGGGGACGGCCATGGCTCAGTTGGGAGAGCGGGTCGTCCATTGACCGAAGGGTTGGCGGTTTGATTCCCGCTCTGTCCTAGTCAGTCCGTTGTGTCCTTGGGCAAGACACTTTACCCTCCTTGCCTGTGTCACTCACACTGGTGTATGAATGTTGGGTGGTGGTCAGAGGGGCCGTAGGCGCAAAATGGCAGCCACGCTTCTGTCAGTCTGCCCCAGGGCAACTGTGGCTACATATGTAGTTTACCACCACCAGAGGGAGCATGTGAGAGTGAATGAATAATGGAACATTAATGTGAAGCGCTTTGGGTGCCTTGAAAAGCGCTATATAAATCTAATCCCTACTGACAAATGTTTGTCAGAAGCCTTGACCTTATATGTACAGATGTTTTGACATAACAACTTAAAGCCTGAAGACATTAAGAAAGAATTAAAATGAGTTGTAGAAATCCACTCAGCTTTGTGAAAATTAACAGAAAGATAGTTTTGCAGAACCTGGTGGGTTGAAATTCATACTGTTTGAACCACAGTATTAGGGTCCAAATACACAAATAAATGAACCAAAAGTGAATAAATGTGAATTTAGCAAAATATGACTCCTTTTATACCCTTCTTAGATTCATATGGAAATGTCTTCAGTGTTCATATGTAAGTGAATATTCATTTGAAACTAATAAAAACAATTAAAGAGGACGACGCAGGCCAAGAGGAGAAATAAACTGTAAAACCAAATGAAATGGGAGACGGAGCAAAACAGCTGTCAGGTTCAAAAGACTCACTTGTCTTTACTCCAGACATCAAAGTGGTGAGTGGTGGCAGAGGCCATCCTCAGATGGGAGGTTTCCCTGAGGACAAGTTCACAGTTAAAGACTGACAGAGGAGGAGTGGCCCTTTGGTCCACAAGAGTACACACACAACACTGCATGAGAACACTAACCTACTGTGATTTTAATCTGCCATGACAGGATTATTTGTCTTTACTGTGGAACTTGATTTCCAAGGCTTTTGCTGATTGTTGCTGATTACAATAGTTTCCTTTTTTAAAATAAATATCTGCTTCAGAGATTACATTTCCTAATTCCTTTATATTTGAATACAATGAATTGGAAAACAAATGACAAAAGTGCTGATTTGTGGATGTTTTCAAGGTGCTATTACACATATATTGTTTTATATACATTTATACTAGGGCATTAACGACTTCAGGTTTTTTCAAGTCGAATTATCTGTAAATAAAGTCAAAGTTGAGTCAACAGGTCGTGATGACATCATCACGTTGTCAGCGGAGGAGCAACACACACACAGCTAAAAAAAAAAAAAAAAAAGACATGGACACACATCTGTCCAGCAATGAGCAGCTTGTATTAAATTTCACTGCAACCTAATAATGTCCACTGACAAGATACAAGCATCAGCATTTAACTCCAACAAAACAAAAGCTAAGCAAAGACTTTTCTGTTCATTTTAACTGCACAACATCAGTAGGTGAACACATGTCCACATTTGTCTGGACCCATGGCTCGAAAACCGGACTGTCCAGACATCTGTCATGGGTCCACACTTTTTATATTAAGTGCAAATAGTTTAAGGCAGAGGACAAGACGCACACCACACTGTCCACATCATGTTTGGGAAAAAAAGAGTGCATTGTCTGTGCTTTTTATCACTCCGGTTAGCTAGCGGATGCTGCTCGTATCACTTAGGTTAGCTGATGCTGTGCTGTTTTTTTTCATCTAAGGTGAAGTATTTCCAAACATGCGATGTGTGTCTGTCACTCTCTTTTGTTTTGTTAGACCCACCACAACTGTCTTACCTGCAGACAGTGTTTTCAAATAGATTTAATAATGACACAAATATTAATTTGAAGTAAAAGCCATTCTCTCCCTTTTTCCCCAATTTTGCATTTTGGCCCAAGCCTGTATCTTGGAAACTTCTGCCAACTTCATTTTTGACTGGATTTTTCTCTGTCAGTGACTCACATGTGGTAAAAATTTCACTATTTTTATTCTGGAAGCATTCTGCTTGCAGACCAGTGTTATTTGGTGGACATTGGCTTCCAGAGACCTGGATGAACAGCTGTTTTATTTCAGGGAGTTGGTGAGATCAGTGGATCTGAGATCAAGTTCAGTTGCTTTAGCAGCTGAAAAAATGTAGTTCTTGGCTCAAACACAAATAGCTGAAGATAGCCAATCCAACAATATACATTTTTAATCCTCATGCAAAATGTAGATGCAGGTCCAGGTGTGTACAGTATTTGCGTGCGTGCGTGATTGCGTGCGTGCATAGATGGGCCCTTTTGGCCAAGAAAATGGCTTTCTAGGTTTTTTTGCTTTGACACAAAGACCCTGAAAACCTTTGTTTTTGTTATAACGACAGCTGCCAAATGAAATATATTGCTCACATTTAAATAATGATCATTTTTATGTCAAAAGTATGGCAAGTGAAGCAGCACATTGCACTTAAAACTACACTATGTTTTCTTTATTCTTTAAAAAAAATAAGTGTAATTTGACCTTCTGCACAGGATACCAAAGCAGCATGAGGGATTTAATTCTAACTCTGAACCAAACATAACTATTCTATTACTTATTCAACTATTCAGTCAAATGTGTACACATAAAAATACAGCTATTGTGGCATCACACAAAATTATATAGATCTGAATTAAACATGTAAAGGTCAGTCACATGTGTTTAATACAATATAAATATTAGTCATTAATATAACAAAATTAATCTCACTAGAAAGTAGATTGAATTTGACTTTTTTATGTAGAGTAATAATGGGAGAAGACAATGTTTAAAATTTAGAAATTTTAAGTTTGTCAATTTTAAAGATAACTGTATGAGCCAAAAGTAATTGTTTATGACAAAAAATAGTGAATAAACTACTGGTTTTGTGGTAAACAGTTGAATGGACCTGTCATTGCATCAACATCCAAGTGGCTACTTGAGTCTTCAAGAATGAAGTGAAACCGTATCAGAGGAGGTGAAATTAAAACAGCCTGGTCATGTTGAAGATTCAGACACATCTTCAGCTCTGAACAGACTGTGCAGTTATGACCACGTCAAGGGATTATCCGCAGGAAAATGCATTTTATCTCAATTTGTGGATGAATGAAATCACACCATTCAGATCAACATTGAAAAAGTTAGATTTTGCCGTTTTGAGTCAAACTGTGTTAGCATGGAAGTGATTAGGGCATATCTTTTCACCGACACGAAACACAATCTTTACACCTCTTCTAAAGTTATAAACAACATCACACATATGTGGTGGAAGTAGAGGTTTCCTAAAGGCAAACGGAAGTGTCCCGAGGTTTTCATGTCGTTGGATAGTGTGTCCAAAGTTCCATTTTTGTTGCATTCTTTTTAGAAAACACAACAACCTGTTAGTAGGCTAAGCTTTGTTGTTGTTTTGGGCTATGTGTCAGGGATCGAGGTGAGGTGAAAGAGGATTCCAATGTACAGTGCTGAAGGGAAAATAATTTAATAACAAAAACGCAACATAAAGACAAGACTGAGACAAAACCAAACCAAAACCTGGGAACAAACGGCCAGAGTCCGTGGCGATGATGAATGTCCGGGTTATGGTGACTGAGGCGATGGAAAACTGTCCGGGTTATGGAGGTGACATTACTGAATGGTCCCGCACTGGCAACTGCAAGCCTTACTGCTTTTATAGCCACAGATGAGGAACGGCTTGCAGCTGCGCAGTGTGGGACCAGGTGAGTGTGGAGATGACTGGGGGAAAGGTCACCGGAGCGGAGGTCATGACACTATGTTTTTAAAAAGAATGCAACGAAATTGTGAATTTCCTGAGCGCGTAACTCTGCACTCGGCAATCAACTATTACAGACTTCCTCCTAAAGACGACTTTTGCATCCGGAAAGGTACTGATTGAGATAAGTAACTCTGGACACAATATCTGATGACATGAAGACCTCAGGACACTTTGGTTTGCCTTTAGGGACCCTCTATTTACTACCGGGGACAGCCAGGCGGCTGTGGTTCAGTTGGTAGAGTGGGTCGCCCTATGACCGAGAGGTTGGCGGTTCGCGTCCCGGCTCTGGCTGTCCACATGTCGAAGTGTCCTTGGGCAAGACACTGAACCCTGACTTAGGCCCCCAGTAGGACTGACCTTTGACCTTAGAAACCTACTGGTGTATGAGTGTGTGTGTGAATGGGTGAATGAGAGGCTAATGTAGAGCGCTTTGAGCACCATGAAGGTGGAAAAGCGCTATATAAGTGCAGTCCATTTACCATTTACAGCCATGGCTCAGTTGGGAGAGCGGGTCGTCCATTGACCGAAGGGTTAGTGGTTCGATTCCTGCTCTGTCCTTGTCAGTCCGTTGTATCCTTGGGCAAGACACTTTACCCTCCTTGCCTCCAGTGTCACTCACACTGGTGTATGAATGCGTATGAATGTTTGGTGGTGGTCAGAGGGACCGTAGGCGTGAAATGGCAGCCACGCTTCTGTCAGTCTGGCCCAGGGCAACTGTGACTACATATGTAGTTTCCCACCACCAGAGCGAGCATGTGAGAGTGAATGAATAATGGATCAATAATGTAAAGCACTTTGGGTGCCTTGAAAAGTGCTACAGAAATCTAATCCATTATTATTATTATTACCACATGAGTGTGATGTTGTTTAGAACTTTAGAAGAGGTCTAAAAATAGCATCTCATGTTGGCAAAAAGACATGCCCTAATCACTCCTAATCACTAACACCATTTGGCTAAAAAAATTT
This sequence comes from Siphamia tubifer, assembly GCA_020466265.1. Taxonomy (NCBI): domain Eukaryota; kingdom Metazoa; phylum Chordata; class Actinopteri; order Kurtiformes; family Apogonidae; genus Siphamia; species Siphamia tubifer. The sequence goes on along the minus strand of CM035803.1, from coordinate 22,470,129 downwards.
CTCAATGTCCATCTGAATGCTGTGATTTTGATGTCAACTCAACTTAACGTATGTACTCCCAATAATCCAAAAATTGAGGTCAAATGCATATAGCTGTGGATAATCCCTTTAAGTATTTTTACAGTCAAATATTTCAGCAGTTACCACATACGGTCACATTATCAATCATGTAAATGTTGACAAAATTCAATTGGGAACCAAAACATTATGTATGTCTCCCTGATTCTACAGTAATACAATTCATCTAAAATAAGTTCCTATGGGGTCGACCACAAGAGACGTGACTTCGGCTCTTTTTTGTTATTACTGTGTTGTGTTTTTACTGTTGTAATGGGTTTGTGTGTATTTTTAGCAGCATTACTTAAAAATGTGTAGACTGATTTGGCTGAAAATTTCAGGAATTGTTCATATCGGATCAAGGAACAAAAAATTAAATTTTAGTGGTGATCGGTGGAGGTATGTGTGTGGGGAGGACATGTATGTGATTTGTTGCAAAACTAGACTGGATGAGTTTTAGTGGTGCTTTATTAGATTTGCTTTAGTTTTTTAATTGCTTTTTTGTTAAATTTTTGCCCATTTTATCTATTTTTTTTGTTTAGTTTTTTACAATATTTTCCATTTTTGGGGGGACTTGCTTAGGTTTAGTTTTCAAAATATTCAAAAATAGTGCCTATCAATTCTGTCAAAATGCTAAAATTACATAAATCTGCCATTTTAAGATGCAAAATGATGAGTGTCCTACAAAAAAATAAATAAAATGAGTAAATAAGTCAGATGAACATTACTTTTCCTTCTTTTTTTCCAGTACTTATTTAACCTTTTTACAGTGTTGTGGTCTCTCAGTAAAGCTTAGTGTCCTATTGTGTTATTCTTACTCTTGAATACTTACATATTTGGCTATTAAAACAAACTACTATCACTATTCTGATAGTTTAGCAGAAATCCAGAACCTTCACATGATCTGACCTAAATTGTTTCTTTCTTTTTTCCAGTAAGTTCCCATTTTTCTAAATATTTACACCATGATATGGTTTTTATACAACAAACATGCAGTGTTTATGTGTGCAGTCACATTTCTAAGCAGTCAGAGCTCGTGTTTATAGTGACTTTTCTGTTTATTCTTCGAAGTCGTATTCGTGGTTTATGAATATGAATACCTTTAGTCAAGTGTATCAGCAACAGGCACAGATGTGATGTGTGACATAAACAACTAAATTACCCTAAAGTAATGTTTTCCAAGCAGCTGTCCAGGAATAAAGCAGGTATATGAGCACTCTAATACAAGTGAGTCATGTTAGTGTTGGCATTAAAACTATAACTGTTTAATTTTTTTAATGTCTTTATCAGTGTAACACAGTCCATCCTATTTCTAATGCACATGGAACCTCATAGTCCCATGTTCCGTGACGTCTTTGTAGATCGGAACAAAATGCTCCCACTCCCTTTGCGCTGAGATTCCCAACATGTGAGCCCATATCCCATCCTGCCTTGAGGCGCCCCTGTGAGAGCCTCAACCAACCCGTGAGTAGGAGGGTTGAGGTCATAGGACCCCACCCACACTACTTTACCTGATTGGGAACTCAGAGGTTGTGGGTTCAAATCCTATTGCACTGTGTGAGACCATTTTGACCTTATATCAGAAATGAAAGAAAATTAAATTTGAGAGGAATAGGATGAAAACATGGAAATTAAAACAGTTTATACTTGATCCATCTGAATTCAAAATCACTTGGATTACTTTTTAGATTATTTATACAAGTTTTCTACAGCTGTTGAAGTTGGATCAAAGAAGCACAACATACTCTAAATCAAAACATTGGAAAAATGCACAAGAAAAAAAGGTGTTAAAAAACAAAACTCCAGTCCACAAGCATCTTCATTCACTACAGATTCACACATATTTTCACTTTATGATACATGTTCACATTTATTGAACATATCAGTTGTTTTAAATTTAAATGAAAATGTGAAATACAATATAAAATACAATGACTTAAGTTATATTAATGTATAAATTAGGTCAGTGTTTCCCAATCATCATGAAGCCATTAGAAATCAGGTGTGCTGTGGCTAAAAAAGGTTTGGGAAACACTGTACTCTGTCACCAAATCAGTGTCAGTTTAGTCTGTCACCATGGTTACCAGTAGGAATTTTTAACATCCAGCAGGTGTCAGTATTCAGTGACACAGTATCAACACAGTCTGTTGTTGTGTCGACATGCTTCATGAGGCCTCGTCGACCCATCACTAGTAGTATATAGTAACTGTCTTTCAATCAAAAGTAAATATTGATTAATGAAGAGCCCCTCAGCAACAGTGAAGGTTTTCTATGGGCTTTTAAATCTACTAATTGGGTGGTGGCCTTTAAAATATTGTGACACACACAGGGCTTGAACCCACATCCATCTGGTATCTACCAAGCATTCTACCAGCTTGACCCACAGAGGGTGATTAATTTATTTTTAAAGGTTTTATATCAACTATTTGGGTGGTGAACTTTAAAGCTGTCATTCAATGGTTATTTCATTAATATAATTCTCCATTATTATTGAATACATTGTGTGTTGGTTCTATTTTAAAAAAAACATTGCTTTGTTTCCAGCTGTTTTTGCTTCGTAGAAAAATGACTTGAGCACGAACAACAGAGTTTGCTGGTACTTGTACTGGTGATGAGGCGTCTCTGATTGGCTCACAATGCGTGAAAGAACACCCCCCCCCCCCCCCCCCCCCCCCCTCTCTCTATCTATCTATCTTTATATCTATTAAATTGTGGCTATGATATAATTATAGTGTGTTCACATGATTTCAGCATTCAGTATCTGATAACTGACACCACTGCACTGACTGCTGCAGTGGGTTTGTATCTTATGTTGCCCTGGAAACAACAGTGCTGCTGTGCCATAAAGGAACACAAGGTGGCAGTGTTGCATAACAGAACATTTTCCTGAACCTGCCATACCTGCAATATCAAATCTAATGCTCCAAATACTTCAAGTAAACATTGTTATATCCTTAACGCATGCAGTACAGGGTGGTAATGTTGATGGTGATCAATTGCATTTACATATATATTGGTTCATCATCTGAACCCACTTTATCCTCACTAGGGTCGAGGGGGTCACTGGGGGTTTAATCCAACTATAATGGGTGAAGGCGGGGTACACCCTGTATGAGTCTCCAGTTCATCTCAGGGCTTAACATATATAGACAAACAATCACTCTCACATTCACACCTAATTTAGATTAACCAATTAACCTATCAGTGCATGTGTTTGGATGGTGGGAGAAAACCAGAGAACACAGATGCAGACACAGGGAGAACATTCAAACTCCACACAGAAAGGTCTGGTGTGGGATTCGTACTAGATCCTTCTGTCTGTGAGGCAGGAGTGCTAACCGCTGCACCACCTCATACATATTGTTGCTTATTTTGCCATTAATCCACCTGATGTCATTATGTCTTTGCATGTGTTGGTGTCAACATATCAGTTGTCTCTATATATGTGCCAAGTTTGAAGTAAATTGAAACTAAATATATATTTTATAGGCATGTGAGATTTTACTCATTATAAGTAAATGGGAAAATATTTTCAAAATTTAAAAAAATATATATGTATTGTCATATATTTTGGGTCACTGGCAATCTATGAACTTTGGTATGAATTCATCCAATAGTTTTGCTGCTATAATCATCTGAAATGTCATCCATCATGAGTACAGTAAATTGTATGTGTGTGTATTTGTGTGTGGGGGGTGAGGGGGTTAATAAAATGTCATCAAAATCCATCCATAAGTCTTTGAGTTATCTTGCTAAGTAACAGACAGACAAACTGGCAAAACATAAGCTCCTTAGCAGCAGTAATAAAACAAACTAAAACAGTCTTTGCTCTGTCCTCTGTGACAGAACACAAAGAGCTCTCTCTGTTCAAAAACAATCATTTATTCATATTTTCTCCATGCTGTATTTTAATTTTAACTCGCAATGTTCTACATTTTTGCCAGTGATATTAAAATAGGCCACAGATGCAAAGTGATGAATCAGCTCCCCACAAGATCTGACATTAATCTGGCCTCCATTTTTAACTGACTTCTCGTAACGAAGCAGTAGTGCTTTATGACACACGATCACTGCAGCATGTACTCAGTGTTGACGTGTGACACAAGAAGACAGGTGACAAACCTACAGGAAATGTCTTAGGAAGCTGTTCAAAAGGGTCTGAACCACAACAGCGTTAATGGTCCTCAGTGTTAACATTACTACTTTTGACCTTTAAGGAACAGTATTAGAAATAATATGCATGTTAATCAATTGCACAAAAACATATGGGAAGGGAAAAAGGAACAGAATGAAAGATAACACTAAACAGAAAAAGGACACATTTATATTTTAGTGTTACTAAGTCCCTTTTGAAGTCTAAGCATAAGCCAAATACCAAATAATCAGACAATTTTAACTCCTGAGAGGTTCATTAACATCTGTGGACATTGATGATATTTGTATTAGAAGTAGGAACAGTTGAACTAAACACCTCAGATGAATATGCATGCAATAAATCAACAAATCTGTAAATTATTTCAAATATGACTCAGAAAATTGTATGTGCCTGTTTTATTTTTGACCTACACCAGTGGCTTTTGTGACTCATGACCCCATTTTAACAGCAAATATTTCTGGCGACCCCAGACTTTTTTCTTAATGAAAATGAAGTTGGTTTTGATCATGTAATAATTTTCTCTTCCATATTGCTAATAAACATCAACTTTAGATGATATTTAGCCTATATAATGAATATTATTATGGATGGAAGTAGAAAAGTCAGGTGTAGATTACTGCACAAAGTGATCATTTTATTTTTCTAGGTCAGGATGTGTACAGTCAGTCCAGTTTGTATTTAAGCGGTGAGCATATGTGTGTTATTCCCACTCTTTTCCTGAACTTATTTTCAAAGACATTTTCAACCACTTACAGAAACAAGTTATCACATCATCCATAGGTGTCAAATATTGTACCCTATATTCACCCAGATTGTTTCTATGCTTATTATTCAAATATTTCATGTACAGTCTATGGCTATAATTTCTCTATTAAAAATAATTAGTACAAATGTATCATAGAATAATGCAAACACACCCACAGATTATAGCATAGCACTTTATTAGCCTGACAACCTAGAGTTACATTACAATGTTCACCTGGACAATTCCTAATTCAATTTTCTCTCCCGTATTTCCCCTAAAAAAATATCTGTATGGTTTCAATAAAACTGTTTCCTTTGTTTCATCGCATTTTAGACAACAGTTCACAAGACAAGCAGAGGATACTTCATTTCCCAGGATAACTTATCTGTTTCCAGGGTATTTGAACTTTTTTACCCATTTCCCATGTTTTCCATGACTGGAAAATTGGTCATTCATTTTCCAGGTTTTCCAGGATGTGTGGGAATCCTGACCAGCCTAAATCAATGCCAATGGATTGTTGTATTTTTCTGGATTTATGCATAATGTATGAAACTCTATGACAGGATATCCACTAGCAATTTCACCATTTATGACAAATATTAATATTATTAATATTAACACATTTCATTATAATACTTTCATCTTGTAACAAAAACTAATTTTTATTCTAATGATGATAATTTATGAAGATCTACAAATATTTTCTCAATCAATGTAACATAAATATATAAATTCAGTGTGTTTAGCAACACTGTTGTCAGCTGCCGCATCGATATTCATATATTAGTTATTGTTTAATGCATATGAACTTGGTGATGCTCTTACTACATTACTACATTAAGTGTTTATCAGTAGCATCAGTGTTTGCTTCAGAATGGGTCATTTTTTTTCTCAGCATATTGAGTGGGTGTAGATTGTAGATCACTGATATGTTGGTGTGTTTTTCCCATCATGACTTCAGGTTGAGGCATTCTGCTTAGCAGTGACTCACAGCTCAGAGATGACACATCTCAGAACCACACGGCTCCATTTCACAACAAGGCTATTTTCATAAAGCCATCATATGCAGGTGGTGATGAATGGAGTGCTTTTTCAGGAGACTGGGAGTGGATCAGCCTGCTGAGGTGGGAAGAAACTTGACACACTTGTGACAAAAAAAAATATTTACCATATTTGTGTTTCACATTTTACAATCACATTTAAGAAGGTGCAGTTACATAGTATGGGTTGTGATGTAGAAGCATTTACATTATAATGCAGGAGTTTTAGAAATGGGTCTGTTCCATCACCTGCAACAACAACAACAATCTGATCTCTCACTGTCGCAGCTGTTTTATATTCAGTTTCAGATACAGGGACACCAGATAAAACTGAAGGAGCTGCACATGATTAATGGAAGAGAAAACAATTCAGTCGGTTTTCTGTGTCTAAACTGATTTAATAACTGTGTCACAGTGGATGATTTGACCATTTATGGAAATTAAACCATGTGGAAATCATGAAGTTATGCCAGTTTTATTCATATAGTCCAAATGACCTCAAAAATTTGTTTGAACGTGCTGCACAATAAACACCATGGGCTCTAGTATCCCAGCACGACGCAGGCTGGCATAGGCTGGTATAGGCTGGCATAGGCTGGCATAGGCTGGTATAGGCTGGTATAGGCTGGCATAGGCTGGTATAGGCTGGTATAGGCTGGCATAGGCTGGCATAGGCTGGTATAGGCTGGCATAGGCTGGTATAGGCTGGCATAGGCTGACATAGGCTGGTATAGGCTGGCATAGGCTGGCATAGGCTGGCATAGGCTGGTATAGGCTGGCATAGGCTGGTATAGGCTGGCATAGGCTGGCATAGGCTGACATGGGCTGGCATAGGCTGGCATGGGCTGGCATAGGCTGGTATAGGCTGGCATAGGCTGGCATAGGCTGGTATAGGCTGGTATAGGCTGGTATAGGCTGGTATAGGCTGGCATAGGCTGGTATAGGCTGGCATGGGCTGGTATAGGCTGGCATAGGCTGGCATGGGCTGGTATAGGCTGGTATAGGCTGGTATAGGCTGGCAGACCCCATGCAGTGCTAGTTTCGTGCAGTGCAGGATCAATTTGGTAGTTTGGCAGACCACAGTGCATCAAGATGGGTCTGGCAGCGCACTCGTAGGAGGTGACCACTGATTCAGCTTGGCAGAGTGACAGTTTCGTTAACTTAGACCGTGCCGACAGAGCGCCAAAAGCTCACGCAGCCTGTTGAGTGGTAGTTTGGCTGACCGGTGCCCAGAGCGCACACATTACCACAACCTCACAGGCAGGTTTCCAGAGTGTCAGACACATTTCAATGTAATGATTAATCCCAACAGTGACTATTCAATGCAACGATCTGCACATAAATATGTATCTATATTGACTGTTCCGTCACATCTGATGACAGATCAAATGCGTAATGGAAACTCAACCTGAACTAATTACCAGCTGAAACGAATGAGCCAACATCTCTCTCAACCAACCACAGACAGCCTCAGTGTCAGACACTGAGAATATATTAGATATCTCTCATCTTAGAATAATCAAAGAAAGACAAAGAGAGAGAGAGAGAGAGAGAGAGAGAGAGAGAGAGAGAGAGAGAGAGAGAGAGAGAGAGAGATTGCTAATGAATTATAAGTTATGTTCTGTGTCTTAACATGCATCATGTAACTGCACGTACAAATCTTAGAACCTTTGCTTAACGTGATCTATAAAGATTGTCAGTATTTATCATTACACAGGAACAAATTACATCTAACCCCCGATGTGGTCCACGTGGCCTCTGATGCGCTCCCCTGTGGCACTTGTTCTCTCCCAGTCTCTCTCCTGTCTCTGCTGTTCTGCTAATTCTTGTTTGGCCCTTCTATGGACATCATTGAACAGTTTTTTACACTGGGTAATTATTCTCAGTGTATCAGGACAAACTTCATTAATGATATTTGTGATCTCCTCCCAGGATACTTTTGCTTCATCAGTCTGTGGAGGTTCTGCTCACAGTTCCATATATTCAGGCACTGCAGGCTTGGACCTACCAGACCAAAACATCAGTCTCCTCCTGGGAGACGTTTGGGCGTCTGACTGTGGTGTCCACGGCGAAATGATGAAACTTGTAGTGTGTCTCACCCCAGCACATTTAAGGATGAGGAGAGTCACTAATGTGACATCTGAATCGGCTGTGTAAAAACCAATGCATGCCCTTTTTTTCCTCCCTCACTTCCAGTGAGAGGAGAGGAGATCAAAAGGGGAGGACTTGCGCCAGTGTGCGTCTTTCAATATCATACACCGTCATCCAGGTGACCCAGTCAGGGCTGATCAAAATGACTGTGTCCAGATGGCCATGGTTATCCTCTTTTGCGCCATAGCCATCTTGAGTCTCTCTCTGTTGATTCAGTGGCTTTGCAGATGGCTCTCCTCCTCATCTCTTCCTCAATGCCCAAAGTACAGTATAGGTTCTGGCCTCAAAGCCCCTGTATTCCACCTCTGCTGGGAACCACTTTGTCTTCCACAATCACTTATCAGTCCCGTGTACTTAGAGAGCTTCCTCTCAAAGGATTCCTATAAGCGGTATTCCCACAGCACTGTCAATTCCAGCATCAAAACTTGTTTGGTCAATTGCGAAACTAGGACAATGTCTGGTAGCAGCAATGTGGCTGGGGAACTTCTGTCAATACATGTGAACAATTACGTTAAAACACAGTTTCTACACTTTTCATGGTTATTGGATATGAGTCATTTGGATGTTTAGAAGCTCCTTAAAAGGGCCCATTCTGGTCATAACACGAAACTGCAAAAATTAAACAAAAGCTATTAACATTTACTGAGTTTACTGAGTCTTAACAAGGATTTTTGATCTTAAAGTTAAATAATGTATTTTTCAGTTCCAGATGTCTGATTAAATGTGTTTCGTCTTTGTTGATCCCACTGTAATCAGTAAATTGTAGCATCCATTTTGTAAATAATAAGCTGAGGCAAGATGGTTGTACAATTTATGCACATGTTACGTGAAAGTATAGTTTGTAAATGTAAATATTGTCATGATGTAATTTTTAGTATAATAAAATAGTGTATTTTTTACTTTTCTGCACAACAACAAAGCTAAAGACTTGGAGTTGTCATTATTTGTAGGTTATTATGCCATTATTGTACGGGACTGTGGTATGTAGAAACAGTGACACCTTCTGCAACATTGATTCACCAGTAAAACCCATGACATTTGACAAATGATAGTGATTATACAAGCTTGTTTTTATGTTCCGATAATTATACATTTACTGAAACTCAGTTGATGGGGAAAAGGCAGACTATGAAGCAAAATTAAAAAGCACTCTGAGAGCACAGAACCCCCCACCCGTTCATCTCCCTATTACTACCATACCCTGAAAATTTCATCAAAATCAATCCATTAGTGTTCGAGTTATGTTGTACACAAACAAACAAACAAACAAACAAAGAAACGCCTCCAAAAAACCTAACCTACTTGGCGGAGGTAACAAAATGCTTATTAGCCTCTGAACCACTAACTCTATCTAAAATTTACATCATCATCATCATCATCATCATCATCATCATCATCAAGATATATGACCCATATGGACAATCACTACACCTGATTCACTACAAAAAACCTAAATAATTTGTTGGTTGTGGAAGCTTGTTTTTACGTTCAGAAAATAAAATATTTGAATGAAAAAAAAAAGCGGTTTTCCTTCCTATTTTGATATAGTAAATTTTGACTTTAGTCTAAGTATTTATGAACCTCTATTCTGCAGGATCACTAAATCAAATGTAAGAAAACACACTATTACAAAATACAAAGAATGATACTACACTAATTTTGGAACCGTTTGGTGTTTGTTTTTCAATGTTTTTATGGCCGGTTAGCTCAGTTGGTTAGAGCGTGGTGCTAATAACGCCAAGGTCGCGGGTTCGATCCCCGTACGGGCCATTTGAAATTGTTACAATTATGAGTGCAGTGACAAACATTATCTTAAAACAAACTTAAACAGTTCAATGCTCGTTTGTCCACTTATCTTAATAATGCATGTAAATAATTCATGTAAAATGCAAAAGTCATTTAGACATCCAGAGGGTCCTTATGGAAACATTGTCATCTACCCCAATATTTATTCACCTGTAAAATCCATGGACTTGGATTAACGCAGTGGATGGATGTGCTTGTTGTTGAATTTAGCAATAGTTTTGTTAAAAAGTTACTTTTATTGTATTTTTCTCTGTTTTTATATAATTAACTTTTAATTTACTCTGAGTTTTCGTAAACATATATATATAATATGTGAATTAAATACAGGAATTACACCACAAACAACAGGATAATTTTAGAAAACAAAATGGTGATAAGTCAGTTAAGAAAGGTATAGAGGAAAAATTAACTTGGGAAGAGCCACACAATTAATATTGTGTATTTCTGGGTGAAGAGAGACATGTTGGTGAAATAAATAAATAAATAATCCTTTTGAAAATTCCCACCAAAATGCTTTAGGTAGCTTGGGGTGCTAGGAGATACAATCTCCGGAACACCTTGTATGAGTACTAGCTAGAGTACATTTTTTATCTTTTAACTCTACTTTTTAAATAATAACTTGTTTAAAGAAAACCTTTGAGCTATTTACTTACTGTAGTGTGTAAATCTATCTATCTATCTATCTATCTATCTATCTATCTATCTATCTATCTATCTATCTATCTATCTATCTATCTATCTATCTATCTATCTCTCTCTCTCTCTCTCTCTCTCTCTCTCTCTCTCTCTCTCTCTCTCTCTCTATCTTAGAGTGAATGAAGATGTTAGAAAATTGTACAGTAAAATATAAAGGAATAGCAGTATGACATATAAATATTCCAGTAAATTAAATGTAGTCTATCTGAGTTTGTGTTGTATGATCAACTGTGACATCTTTAGGACGAGGTGTCTGGTGTTTGCTTCTGAAAAGTTGGGGGGCCCTGGGGGTCTGCGGACTCCTCTGCAGAGTTTCAGTGACGGGGTGAGGGAGGGGGTGAATCCGCAGGACTCGGCTCACCACGCCTCGGTACGGTAAGTTCGTCAGCCATATTGAGTGTGTGTGTGTGTGTGTGTGTGTGTGTGTGTGTGTGTGTGTGTGTGTGTGTGTGTGTGTGTGTGTGTGTGTGTGTGTGTGTGTGTGTACCTCTTCTCCGGCCGCGGAGTGAGTGGAGGAGTCTGGCGGAGGAGGAGGCACTGTCACGGTGTTCTGTCTCACCGTTACGTTCACGCACCGTGTCCCGTAAACAACGCAGAGGACAGGACAGGAAGGCGAATCGTTCTATTTTTACCCTCTATGGATATAGATAGATAGATATAGATATAGATATAGATATCTAAAGTAGCCCTGCCGGTTGGAGCGGGTGACAGTTGGAGACATCCTCAGCGCAGACCAGCGTCAGAGGTGAGTTTTATCGCCTTCATTTAATCCCTTCAGAGGAGGATTTATTCACTTCGTCGTTGCCGCAGGGCTATAACCGTTCTTTTCACACAGACTACACCGACTTCCAACTTATATTCTCACGGGGGTCGTGTTTGACAGGCGGCGTGGCTCGAGCTGTAGCCCGGGTTCACCCTGTTTGTGTGTGTATGTATGTGTGTGTGTGTGTGTTTTCTACCCGGCTTCTTGCACGTTTGGGCTCTGGAGGACGGGTGAGTAGCTGTAAATTGGTGTCATTGTGCGCCGAGGTGCTCAGTGTCAACTCAACGTTATGCAACCGGACAGAACTAATAATTAGATTCCTGTTCTACTTTCAAAATAAATGACCAAGTTTAGGCTCTTCAGTATTTTGGGCGCTAAGTATTATTGCTATGACAAGTCAAAACGTGCCCGGGTGTGATGCTAACATTCAGCTGTGTAGTGACGCCCTGTCTGTTGCTCTTTTTTTACACCGGAGGGCTTATTTGTAAAGCTTGAAGCGGGAACAATGTTTCTCGTGCAGTTTGCAACTTTTTTAACGCCCGTTTTTGCTGACCACGCGACCTTCTTTCTGCAACACACTCTGAAACAAACAGCACGCGCTAATACACAGCACTGTCATGTTCTTAATTTATCCCGTAGCGGCTTAAAGTTGGCTATTTTTGCGCCTTATTTCTCTAACTTTCATTGTATGTGTTCTCTATATTGAACGTAGGCTGTGACATTTATCTGAGAAACCGTAAACTACAGTGAGTTCAGATGAGTTTACGCCCCGCTACATGTCTGTCCTGGAAACAACGCTGCTTATAACCCGGGTTAGGTCTGCGTTCACGCGTAAACACTGGTCCTGAATACGGTGCTATTTGCGCGCCCACGCTTGATGCCAGTGATCCATCTGGCACAAACAGATGCTCAGTCGGCGTCAGGAGCAGTGGGCAGCTGTTGATTGGCCTCATTACCGCACGAGGAGCCACTCCATTGGCTGATATCCGTGTCGTGCAAATGCTCTCGTCCCGCCCACACCGGGGACCAAATTACAACTCATTTGAGAAAGAGGCTCTCCGCATCATGACACGAGATACCTTTGACGGCTGGTTTTAGATTTCTCTCAGCAGCAGTATTTTTGTAAGCACTTGCATAATCTCATGGCTTGAGATCAGAGGAGGGTAATGCTTTCTCGTCTCTTTTGTATCATCTGTGAACTTGGTCTAATTACTGGAGATGAGGGTTATCCTAATCCTATGTTTGACCCTGTGACCCAGGACAGGCCAGTCAACACCATAGACACGTGTGACAAATTATAGGAATCAGATGGGGGTGAAGTCTTTCAGGATGATGGTGCCCTGTGTATGACAATGATGTGAGTCATACTGTTGGACAGTGTTTTCCACCTGCATCATAGAATGGGATTACATTTTACACTAGAGTTCACTGTAGATCTGAACTGTACAGACCAAAAACAAGCACATGTAGACTGTAAAAGTGTTTTTTTTTAGGTCTACATGTGTCAATGATAATAACAGGTGGTGCCAGGCTTGCACATATTTTACCTGATTTGCTCTATTTTTTATTATTGTGAAAACACATTTTTTTGGTGACTGCAACCTTGACCTTTGACCTACATTCTTCAAAATTGAATGGGATCTATTCTGGACCACCTTGCACCTTTCTGGAAAATTTCATGGAAATTTGTCCAGTAGTTTTTGCGTAAAGTTGCTGACAGACAAACAGATAACTGACTCAAAAACAATACCCCTTTATTACCCCTTCAGGGGGTGGGATAATAAAGGTCTTTTCATTTTTAAGGAGGGTGCCTTGCAGTTTTCTTCCAGTTTGTTTTTGAACATTTTGTATCCCCAGCACAAACAAACTAATTTTTTGGGTCCTAAAAGAATTCCTTTCCATTAATTTGTGAACATGTTCATAGACATTGGTGATTATTATTATAAATATCAGGTAATGAGTTTCAATTTCAAGTCTGAAATTGTCGTGAGTGAAAATTTAAGAAAAATAAGGCAACAATGCATACCTGTAGTTTGTGATTTGTGTTTGACTTTGTTTCAGTATTTCAGTTTTATATTGTGAAAACCAGTGTTTACAGATATATTTACAACATGATCTAAATATACAGGGTGTTTTGAACAAAATGTACATAATTATGTGCATATCAGAGTGATTGCATGTTCAGGATAAATTCTATTTATTAGGATTTATTTTGAACATAAAATATTTTATCCTACAAATTTCAAATTAAATATTCTGAGGGATGGAAACTTTAGTGTTTCAAAGTTATTAAAAATGTTAAATATGTGCAACATACGTCAAGTTTGTAATGAAGTTCCTGCCACACTTGCTGCAGAGTTATTAATTACAATAAATGTTATGTTTATCACAGGGTTAGGGTAACCTAACCCTTAATGCAGGGTTCTAACAAATTCACATTGGGCATTCTTATTTGTCTGAGTACTTAAATGCCTTTTGTGTTTTAGTAAATGTCTATTCCTGAGATTAAAACAATAGAAAATTATTTGACTTTTTTGAACGAAAAGAACAAACACATTTTAAACAAATTATTAGGTGAAGAAATTATGTACATTTTTTTGGGACATCCTGTACATGAGTAAAATCAAATAGAATCACAAATACTTTGGAACATTTTGGAATCAGCACAATTAAAATAATGCAAGAACAAAAACTACTTGCCACCATCCAACAGACACCGTCACTTTTGGCACACAGAACTGGCAAAATCAAGACACATTTTTCACATGCCAGCTGCTACTGTGAGATAGTCTGAAATTGTCTACAGTGTCATGGAAGTCTTGACTTGTTGAAACAGTTTGAGTACAGCTCGTATCAGCCTGTCTTGCACTTCCCCAGTTGTTACTGTTATTGAGTTTTTGTCATTACTATCTCCAGATTGTCAAGGACAGATTTCCAAATCATTTTTATTTGTGCAGTTTGTCATATCAGTTGTGTGAACCAGAAAGACAGTAGGGCAGATGAAGTGACTGCAGCAGTAGTGGCAGTTAAACACATGCACTGTATTGTACAAGTGTGTTCATGCATAACTAACTAGTACAGTAGGTCAAAGTTGACCCGTTGAGTGGTTCAGCAGTGTGGTGAATATTAAAATCAGAAGCAGGGATGATCATTGTAACATTTATCGAATTAATATTTCCAAATTGTCATTTTAGGTAATAGTGGCTGCTGCTTTATGTAGAGTAAAATATGAGTAGAAGTCGATGGGCATTCACTGATGCCATAAACTCATAAGCCCATTGATCTCGGCTTCATAAACATTTCTGTTGGTGTCTATGGTACAGCAGACACGGTGCAGGTGTTTTACTTTGTTGGTGTCAGTTGGTGACGGGGAGCAAACTCTTTAAGTTTCACAACCCACATCACAGCCAGGCTCACTGACAGAAGCTCTCTAGTTTCTCTTTCCATGTCTCACTTTAAGCCTCTCTGTCTTACGTTGTCTCCCACTGGACTTTTTTCACTTTCCTTTTCTGTTGGCTCGCTGTGGGTATCTCTGTCTTTCTTATCCTTTTCCTCTAAAACATACCATTTTAAAGTATGTCATTTCAAAAGCCACGCCGGCAGTGCACCATGTTAAGCTTATCATGTGCATCGTCTTTTGTTCATGTTCTATAAAAGGAGCAGGGAGGTCTTAAGGTCAACCAGCCCCACAGTCCATGGCCACAGCACCTAAGTTGTGTCTCTTTGAGTCTGATGTTGAAAAGGTGTTCCTTTAGTTGTTTATTTCAACACTGTTCAAACAGTTTGTCTTTAATTATGGACAAAACTTCCTCTTCACTGAGGAAGAATATGAAGAAAATTTCACTGAGCTTGTGTCATGAAGTAGTGTACAGAAATTAAAGGCAATACTGAATTTAACTCCTAAAAAGACAACATTATAGTTGTTACTGTCACCTGTATATTCTCCACATTTGGACACTGTGTGTGTGTGCGTGCATGTGAAACCATATTATGTCAGTGCACTTATTGCCTATTCTATTTTAATTATGTGGCACTTTCAAAATCAAATGCAATATGTGGACTTGTTCAGTGCATTTATCACAACATGTTTGGGCCAATGATTATCTGACTAAAGAAGCATGATTCCATTGTCTGGGTGGAGTGACCACGTCACAGCCTTGGGGTCTATGAAAGGAGACCAGAGGCTCATCTGTTTGATTGGATTCCTGTTAGGTTCATTGAGTGAACAGTTATTTTGTGAAAGCTGTTTGTGTCACAGTAATCAGACGACCTCTGTGATGAGCTTTTTCATCATATCTGTAGACTAGCAATTTACGATACCTGATTAAAATCTAACATTAACCCATAAAAGCCTAGTGCTACTTTTGTGGCAGCTCAACAATATTTTTTGAAGTGGCTGTTGCTACAGTACTGTGGGACAAGCTTTCTCATTTGTTCATTACCATGGAACCAATAAGCGGGCTGGGTCTGTCATGTGTAGACTAGTCCTCCTGCTGTGGACTGTGGACATAAGCATCACACATACTGTACCATGTGTCTATTCAATTACAGGGAAAGGCTAGGGGACCAGTTACCAAATATTTTGTGGATTGTAAACTTTTTTGCATCCAAACACATATCATTTCAACAAAATCTGCATCCAGGCAAAAATAGGAAAAGTGTGGAATATGTACCCTAACCACTGTACACAAACAGACAGTGCCACAGGATACATTAAAATCACAGAAGAATATGAATTCGCATGAGGTCCTTCTTCTTCAGTGTGCTGAGTATGAGTATGGACATAAACACAAGAAGAAGCAGAAGATGGCAGGTTTTGTTGTAGTAGTGCTAATAAACTTGGCAGCACCTGCACCACAAACACAACTAAATAATCTGATGTTGTTGTTGTTTCCAAAAAGTGGTGTTTTGCCTACCCATATGACAATGCAAGGGCAGCATTGTGGGAATTTTCTGACCTGGGACCCATTCTCCAAAAATACCATTTCAAGGCACCCAAAATATTAGTAATTGAACATCAAGTCAGTGTCTCCATCTACTGTCATTGATCCAACTCCATTGGTTTTACTGGTGAATCAATGTTGTAGAAGATGACAGTGTTTCCACGTTCATTACAGAGCTTCTGAACAAATGGGTTATATCTGATGACCATGAAAAGATGACTAACTGTATTTTACATAAATTATTTACATGCATTGATAAGATTAATGGATGAACAGGTATTAAACATTGACACAGTTTTGGTTGATAATGGACATTTTAACCATTGAGATATTCAGCAAGCCTTAAAACTATTATTTCTTTATATTTCTTATTTTTGATTGGAGTTTTTTTGTTCGATAAGACTGAAAGATAAGACCCTATTTCCACCAGTAATTTGTTAAAATTGCCACTATCTCATGTGCTTCCTAAAGCATTGAAAGGCATTCAGAGCAACTGCATTTTTTCATTATGCAAGTGCAGACATTTTGTGATAGCGTGATATCATGACTTGGGTGAATATATACAGTCCACTTTTAATTAGTGTGTTATCTGTATGTTCACGCCATGTCAAATACCACACACTGAGGGTTAGGGTTAGTTATGCGAGTTGGTGTAAATTAATGACATTGAATAATATGCAAAAGCTTGAAATTGTGTACATATAGCAAATTGCATAAGAACTGATGTGACATACAATGTGATCATGAGATCAGTTTAGCTTTTTGGCATTTTTGCTTAAGAATCAGTTGACTGGTCTGTTGTAGAGTCCTGTTGTCAAAAGAAGCACTTGGTACAATTTCCTGTTTTTGTAACAGCTGTCGAAAGTTCTGTGTGTGTGTGTGTGTGTGTGTGTGTGTGTTACATTTTGTCTACAGCTCCGACAATGCATCTGTGTGTTACTGATTTGGGCACAATATAAGAGAAAGAGTGTAAAGTGCAGAGCCGGGTTTGTTTCTGCATGAATAGTGACCTGGAAGCTGTATCCGCCTGGAGGGAACCTCTGCTTTCACTGAATGAAAGGACACACACACACACACACACACACACACACACACACACACACACACTAGCCTGCGGGGTAATAACATCAAGGTTTTATGAGGTACAAGGTTTTTCCTGGGTTTAAATGAGGTCGAGGTGGTGGTTTAATCAAATAATTTTGTAAGTCAAATATTTTAGGAGATCTAATAATCATATGATCACAGCAGATATTACATTACAACAGTAACAGGTGTCCACTTTACTCTTAGTGAAAACCCCCCAAAAATGTACAATAACATTGCCAACCTATTTTCTTCACCAGTAGAATTTAACAATCAAGATTAAACCACATAGTAGAGACACTCAACCCTGATACTTATCACAGTTATTTTATCATAAATTCACCCCATACATGTACATTATTTGGTTTTGTGTGTTGACAGTTGGCGCTGAAAACGGCAGACCTGTGTTCCTGCGTGTGTGTGTTGGGTTGTGTTTCCTTAAACCCTGGAACATTTAAATCTACCAAATGTTGTGAATGGTAATCACTTTCACCTTGTTGAATTGAGAACAACCAGACCTTTTCTTATTGCTCTAACTGCTGTCTGAAGAAGCAACAAAATAGACGGAGAAGAAAAAGTTAGTGATCACTGTCCTCACTGTCTATCTCCCAGCTGCAGGTATATGGGTCAAGGCAAGCTTTGAATTCTTATGTGTTCCTCCAGTTTCATCAGTGCTCTATTCTTCTCCTCACTCTTTCACCATTTGCCATGAGTGATAAGGTTAAATACAAGGAACAGAGGGAAATACAGCAGTGGAAGAAAATTACATTCCAGACCTACTTAATAAAGTCGACACAGAAAGGCTGCGTATGGGTCAATTTTACTACAGTATCTGCTAAATATTCGCAGGATTTAACTAGCAGGCCTAAGCTGATAAAGGGTCAGAGTCTTATATGTATTAAAGTGACTTTAAAGAGCTGTGTTTTTAATCTGTCCCTGCCTTAGACTCTACTGCAAGAACCAGAATCTGAAGTTTGTTACCACTATGCATGCAATTTGTGATTGGGAGAGTCCTAAACAAATGTATTTTTTCTTACTATGGAATTCTCCAAATAAGTTATTAACACTGGCCCTTAGCTTTTCTAAAATATCTGCAGGTTCATCAATACATTGTATATTGATTTATTAAGTGGCAACTGTAGTATATTTGATAAAGGTTGGGGAATAAGTTCATAAAATAAACATACAACAACAAAGAATCCAATAATTAATTGATAAGTAATGTTTCTGCAGTAATGTGGTTCTTCAGGGACATTTAGCAGTTTTGTTGCCAAGCAACACATTTGCAGTGGAAAGCATCTTTGAGGCCGGGGCTGAGGATGATTAACATTGATGTGAATATCACTACTGCTGTGTAATAGGCGTAGTGTTGGATTATTTCTGCGCTCCTCTTGTTAACATAGGTGTGTATGACTCAGTGCTGCATGTCAGTATTTTGTATGGCCCTGAACAAATCACTTAAATACTGTTGAGCATAGATAAATGTTTTGTTTGGCATTGGGAGCATTGTTTGATACCACCAAAATCTCAGTGTAAATATGCAGCCCACTTGGAAGCACTGCAACAATCCAAAACTTAGTGTATTTTTCTCATTTCTAATTAAATTATCTCATCACACTAAAAAAATAAGACATAATCAACTAAAGAGAATCATTTCAGTGAGATATAAAGAACTTATTATTACAAAATAGATTTTGAAAATATTCAAAAATACTTCCCAAGATCATTTTCACTTATTCATAATTGTCAACTATAGCTTCCAATGGAACAAGTGAAAATGTTCTTGGTAAGATTCCTTGAAAAAAGATTTTCAAACTCCCTTTTCCAAAAACAAGTTATGATATCTCACTGGAAACTTACACTTTAGTTGATTACTCTGTGTCGTATTTTAAGTGTGATGACATATTTTGACTAGTTATTTTACAGCCCTCTAGAATGTTGGCTCCCATTCACTTTGAATGGACATTCCCAGCGTTCTGTGGGCGGATTTTTTTCGATAACCACCCGCTGCACCATTAACGGCCGCTGCCAATGGCAACGAGTTTTATCACTTCAGATTCACAGTACCATATCACTCCGCAGGTAGTTGGGCCACTTTGAAAGTAAATATTCACTACTTTTTAACAGCTATTTTATTAGAATAGTAGTAGTAATAAGCTGTAATAACCTGTAGAATAAGACGGATAATGTATTGCCCACATGTGACTATCAAAAAGTACAATACTGTTCTGCTGTTCGGCCCCGTCGGGAAATATTTTTTCTGATAGTAACACGTGTCCAATACATTAATCCTTACAAATAAAAAAAACCCCACTTGGTATGATTTAAAAACATTTCCCGTGAGACTTTTCTAAATTTGTAGTTGTGTTGGGGCTGCACCTTTTCATTAGGTCTGTCCATTGATTGTTCCTGAATACATTCTAAATGTTAGAATAGCTTTACAAAAATATGGCAAGTTTTAGCTGAAATACTGAACTGAAGAATGTTTTGGTTCTGAAGGTCAGCATCATTGTGACCTCATGTCAGTTCATTTTTATGATGGATGATATGACTTTAGATAGGCCGCTAGGGTTGGCTACTGAAAGTCAGTATAGGTATAGAACTGGGGCAAACACTAATGGTAGTAATCAGACTGAAATCTAGTGTGAATTTTGGTACCATATTTCGGTACCATACATATATGCAGCTGTTGCTTAATTAAACCCACTGTCCCCGGTTAACAGAAGTGTGCACACATAGTAAAATAGACCAAAAAGCTTTTATTTTATTTTTGATTAAAATACCAAATTTACTGACATGGGCAAAATGACAGCAGTTATTGTAGTAAATGTCAGTAACAGTCAGAGGTGTAAAGTAACTCAGTAAAAGTACTTCATTAATGTACTTAAGTAGATTTTTTAGGTATCTGTACTTTACTCGAGTATTAATTTTTTTGGCAACCTTTTACTTTTACTCCCTACATTTTAGTATAAATATCTGTACTTTATACTTTTTACATTCTCAGAAGAGACTTGTTACTTTTACAAACTACACAGATATTACAGTACGAAAAATCAGTCGCTTCAGAGAGAAAATCAGTGGAGGCAAGAAACTATTATTTCACAATTTTTACTTTTTATATCATAATTTTGACTTTTTATCTTAAAATTATGCATTTTTATCTCATATTTATAACTTCTTTTTTTTTTTTTTGGAAATCTCTTGACTTTTTATCTCAATTGTGACTTTTCTTCCCCCATTTTTCCGGCATTTCCTGCCCATATCCACAAAACTGAGTAACTGTGACTCGATTAAACACATTGTCTACACAGTAACTCACTTTTAAAGGCTTTATTTTAGATACTTTGGAATTTTTTCTGATTTTAGTTTTATTATTGCATTCATGACAAAAAAGCAGTTTTACTTTTTACTTTATTAAAATTGAGAAGTTGTACTTTTTTACTTTTACTTAAGTAGAAGAGTGGAATCAGTACTTATACTTTTACCAGGGTATTTTTTTACACAAGTAGCTGTACTTCTACTTAAGTACAGAATGTGACTACTTTGACCACCTTTTGTAACAGTAATGTTTTGGTTTATCACCCAGGCCTAGTGTGACGTCTCACTGACATCTTCAGAAAAATTCTTTTAAAAAAATGGCACAAACATCCATTTTAAATCCAAGAAGTGATGATGGAGAACTGGATAACGAAATGTGTAATTGTTATCAAAAGTCTTTGGTTTGTTTGAGATGTTTGACTTTGGATAAGTGCATTCTAGATGCCAGAGGTAAGAATGCTGCTCACTGTAATTAAAGTGTCGGTAAATTCTACGGGTTATTACAGCTTATTAGTGCTACTACTCTAACAGATTGGATAAAATAGTCATTAAACGTAGTGAATATTTATTTTCAAAGTGGCCGAACTACTTGCGGAGTGATATGGTAACGTGAATCTGAAGTGACAAAACCTGTTACCGTGGGCAACGGGCTGTAACGGCGCAGCGGGTGGTTATCGAAAAAAATTCAAAGTCAAGTCAATTCAAAGTGTACGGGAGCTGTCGCAACGTTCTAGAGGGACGTAGAATAAGTGGTGATAATTTCCATGTAACCATTTGTCTTGCATATTAACGCTGTTTAGTTTAGTTTAGTTTACTACTCTGTCAAAAGTAGCTCAGAAAGTCACATCTAGACTGAAATTATTTGTTGTATAAACATATATTTGGGGATTTTTAAGCCTTCATTTGGAACTGGAATACAGGAAAAGAGGTCGGGAATGATTTACAATGAATGTCATTGCAGTTGTTCATGTTGACAGATATTATAAAATGATTTTTTTTAATAGGAATTCAGTTTTTTGCAGCAGTGATATGACTTCAGTGTCAGTATAAGTATATTCTGAAGTGGTTCATTTATTTTTAATGACATGATGACATATTTTACAGGACATTTGATAAAAAAGTTTGTAGAACAATTACGTTCTTATCATGTTTTAATAACACATACAGTATATGTGATGATGGTGACACTTGGATAATCCTCGCGAGTGTGGTTGAGCTGCATGTCTTGAATTGAAACTGATCTGGAGACCTGTGCTGACTTCTAACAAAGGCCGGTCCCAGGTGTTTCATACCTCATACCTTCAGGTTTTATTCCTGATGGGAGGATGGGGGTCTGATAAGGCTGTGCACTGATTTACAGACCATACCCCTCAGCGATGTGAGACTTCAAAGTGAATTTCCTGAAGATGAATTTGTATGAGAAAATGTGGACTGAACTAGGACGTGTTTTTTTCAGAGTATATTTATGATGCTGTCTGATGTGATTATAACAGTCTCTGTTTGATTAAGAAGATTTAAATTTACATTTCTAGCATCTGTACTGAAATGTAAACAAGACAGTGTGAAGATGTGTGTGTAACTGTCTATATATTTATTTAGGGGGGGGGAGTCACTGATCTCACCTGGAGTTCTCCACTCTGAATTTTTTTGTACTTTGTTGTGTTTTTTGTTTGTTTGTTTTTTCCAATAACGTTTTTCAATCTTATTTCAGTTTTTAAAAAAATTCAGATGCAAATGCTATTTTTTTTTAAAGATTATTTCATCTGAAAAAGTAAGATTTCAAACAGTAAAAAAAAGTGTAACAGGGTTTTTCCAAGAAATCCTGCTAAACCTGATGTTAGGACTGTTAGGGAAGCTCACCAATGGCCCACCATGTTTTTGATTTAAAAAAAAAAAAGGTAATATGAAATTGTGACTTTTATATGTTATTGTAAGACATTTATTAACAATACTTGTACCAACTACAGAGTTTAACAAAAGGGCAAACTGTGTTTTAATGCAAAAAAGGTCATGTAATGGTCACATTTAAAAACTAAATAAATTAACATTAATTGTGTTCTCCAAGGATAGGCCGATATTTTTACCAATATCTGTCAAACCAGAGAAGTGCTATGCATCGGCCGATTACTCCACCTTTACATAAACAGCGGGTTTTTTTTTTTTTTTTTTTTTTCATGTGTGTTTTATGGAGAAAATTACCATTACACATTGTGAGAATGTCAAACGTTATACAATACAACAGTTGTCACAACTTTAAAAAAGTTAATTACAGCAAAAATACTACATTTGTGTACTTCTTACGTAGATGCCGCCATTTTTTCGCCTTGTATTCTGGGAAATTATTCATCCCCCTCCATATGGAGTCTGCCCCTGGAAAATTTTCATTTGAAGGGACATAAAGCCCTTCCCCTTCCCCCCTCTGCATCAATGTGAATTGAGACACCCCTACCCCTACACGTGGACACTAAAAAGGGGAAGGGGTGAAATGGGATTCAGCCTAAAGCTTCTTAAAAAAAAACTACGGATCCACAGTTTCATCCATGTATCTGTTTTTATTTTGTCACTTCCGTGTCTGCTACCTGCCTACATTTCCTTTAGCGTCGTTAGTGTCACTAGTTTTAACCTGTATTTAATTTCTTTTAAATAAATAAAACAATGATGTCATCTCAAAGTGAAACAACCACATTTGTGTACCTTAAATAATGCTATATCAATGAAACATTAAAAGTAAATAAAGAAATTAAACTTTATATAGATACGAGTTCAGATTTGGTTCCTTGTTTTGTTATCTTGTCCCTGTCAAAGACGTCTCACGAAGGACAAATACTGATTTGAAGGATAAATTGCATTTAATTTTCAACGTTTGTTTGTTTGTTGATATGTTATTTTTTATTTTTTTTGCATTCACTCAGGTGCTTGTGCCCCGTTAAGGAGACAGGAAGACGGAAGACGACTTTTTTAACTTTTCTCATCATCAGGGGACGGGTGGAGAGAGGAGAAAGATGCCCAAACCAGTAAGTAACACACAGGACATGAATAATAGAATTACAGCAGTGCTACCCTCATGTAAAGAATTACTGCATGTACTGATATCCTTTCATGTGTTGTGTCAGTCCCACTTAACTGTAACATTCCTCAGCTGTTTGCTGTTGTCCTCTGTCCTCTGTTAGTCCAGAGTCTGCAGTGTCTGGGCCTCCTGAGACTGTTTAAGTTTTAACTAGGCACCTTTTAGTGTCTATGCGCAGGCTTTCTGCAGGTCATTTAAAAAAGCATTAAAAGTCAAACAGACTGTGACAATGAAGACTTTAAATGGTATTAAAACATTATATTTATTGTCCATAGACATTAAAAAATTAAATGCACTAAATGGAGAAAAAAAAGGAGCGTTTTTCCGGATTTATTTAGACATTTAATGATTTTGATTGGAAGTGTAGTGTGATGATTGATAGGCAGAACCCTTTAATCGGCTATTATTTATGACAGATACATGAAGTCACAACATCGCATGGATGGGGTGGAATGTGCTGTGAGCGTGCTCACGATGTGGCGAAAGTTCAGAGGCAATATTAGCAAATGTCAGAAAAATGGGAAAATTAAAGTTTCAGCAGAAGTTAGTGAAGGAGGAACTATTCAGAACCTGGTTAAAACTTGTCATAAAACTATATATAAAACCGTATCTGCAGTTGGATGTGGGTATGAAAGTTGTATATAGTGGCTATAAAAAGAGCATTAAAAAGTATTAAATTAGATTTACTGATACCTGCAGAAATCCTGATGTCACCACTTGTTTTATACATTTTTACAATATTATTGACTGAAAAAAAGTCTGAAATGTTGGCTTTAGCTCTGTTTTAGTTATGATTGATTTACTTTTTCAGTTTGTGGTTTGCTCTAAAATGTTGAAGTAATGTGTGTCAAGTAGATAAATGGTGTTGGTTGACAAACAAGCAGTAGACACACTTACTATAGGTGTGCTTGTGTAGTTTTCCTGCAGAGTAATGGAGAAAGTCTTCACAATCACCTTAAATTCTCTATTCATCAGACATGTTTTATCATAAGCATATCAGAACTGTATTGGTGTAGTTTATTTTTTGCTTAGATAATTTTGGTATTGCTATAAAACTTGTTATTCACTTGTATCTGAAAACTACAATAGTGTTGAATAATGTGCTGGAGCCACATTGAAACTGCTGGCTTCAGGTCATGACATCAGTTGGATGGTTGTTCACCACTTACTGACATCAATGTGTTATTATTGAAATAGCTGTAGCAACTGTATATGTTATAAAATTCTCATAGTAATTACCACTTGAATTATTATCACTCCAGAGTAGCCTGAACCAGTCAGGTTTGGATTATCTAAAGCAGGGGTCTCAAACTCATTACTTTTAGAGGCCACATTCAGCCCAATTTGATCTCAAGTGGGCCGGACCAGTAAAATAATAGCATAATAACCTCGAAAAAAATTACAATTCAAAAATTTAGTCTTTGTTTTAGTGCAAACAAACCCCATTACCTTATGAAAATACTTAATTAAAAAAAAAAAACAAGAAAGGTGTGAATAACCTGAAAAAAATTTAATATCTCAAGAAAAATACATAAATCTAACAATATTATGCTTCAGGTTATCATTTCCTCCCATGCATTATGGACCAGACCTACTACAAAGACACTAAGTTGTTAACATTTTGCTTAATTTTCTTTTGAAATTTCAGGATGTTCATATTTGTTTAAGTTTTTCCACATTTTCTTGTTACAGGACAGGTTGTAAGTATAAATATTTTCCTAATTTAATGCTCTTTTTTGGACTAAAACAAAGACAGTAATTTGAAGCATGGGCATAATGTAAATAATTTTCACATCAATGTGAGAAGAAAATATGGAGTCATTGTTTTCACTCTAGATAATATTGGTCTGTATGTGGAACCTGAACTAAAATGGCCCCTGGGATGGTATTTTTGCAAATCCATCCCAGGGGCCGCATTGGTACCTTTGGTGGGCCGCATTTGGCCCCGGGCCGCATGTTTGAGAACCCTGATATAAAGGAATGGGAGGATAATGGTTTTTAAAGTTTTAAAAGGCCTTATAAAATCAAACATTTTAGTGCAGACAGACATTGGTATAAATGAACAGAAAAAAGTCACCAGCCTAGCAACCTATGCTAACAACATTAACTCTGCAAATCCACTGAGTAGTGCAATGTCTAAATGCAACGCTTGTTATAATTACTCCAATAAACAGACTTCTTAAAACAAATATTAGCTTAAATGGAACATTGTCACAGTGCTATTATTCATGTAGTATTTGAAAAGTAGATAATTATAACAATATGAACTTTGACATTGCACAGACTTATTACCCCCCCCCCCCCAAAAAAAAAAAAAAAAAAAGGGGGGGGGTTTGTTTTTGGTTTGGGTTTTTTGTTTGCCTGTACATTTGTCAGCAACTTTGCGTATAATCTGCTAGACCAATTTCCATGAAATTTTCAGGAAAGGTGTGAGGTGGTCCAGAATAGATCCCATTCAATTTTGGTGAATGTAGGTCAAAGGTCAAGGTCATCAAAATGTGTATTTGTAATAAGAAATGGGGTCAATTTGTAATTTCCTTTTCATTCCTGTATACTCTGTTATATATATATATATATATATATATATATATATATATAGCTTCCATACTCCCATATTTTGAGAGTATGTGTTAAAGGGGGCAGGGTTTGATGTGTCTGTGCGTTGCATCACTTGTTTAACTATTTATTGAATTAAACAGCTATAGGTCATCATTTCAAAATTGGGACAATGACTGGTATCTAGGTTTATTAGTTGTTTAAAATAAAGAGCTGTTAAAAAGTTGTAATTGCAAGTGAACTATAACTGAATAATAACCATAATGATTAATCTCACACAGCAATTCATCATGATATGAGACATTTTTGTCCTTCCAAAATGCTGCTATTTCTTTCCAAATTTCTATTATAGACAGATAAAAGATAAAAAGCTGTGCCTTTTTTTTCATTGAGTTTCTGCTGATTGTTCGTGACTTCATTAGCTGACAGACAGGTCAAATAGCCACTTGGCTAAAACAATGGCCCCTGTTTGGCCTCAATGAATAGTTCTCAAAGGAAGAAAGGTCGATTGCAAGTTCAGGTGGTGTTTCAGGCACTGATAAGAAATTTGTTTGAAAAAAAAAATGTAAAAATAAAACTGAGCCATTGTTGTTCACAAAGAATAAAGCTGTGGTCTGGTTCCTTTTATACCTGCCACATCCATTTTTAGTGAACCGAGAATGTGACATTAGGTCTCCCTGTCAGAAATAATCTTTTATAGGAGTTTTGGGAAATCATGCACACACAAAAAACACACTCAGAAGCGAAACAGGCGGTCACTTTGTGGAACTGTCCTGTCTATTGAAAAGAACAAACACAAAGAAGGCTTTCTCTGCTCTATTTTTGGATTGAAGGACACTGGGTGCTTTCATGTTGTCCTGAGTTTGTACTTCAGCTTAAAAAAAACAGGATTTTCAGATGCGTGTGGAGCGTTCACCTTCAGTATTTCACCTTTATTATATGTTGCTTTGAAATTACTTCTTAGTTTGAATTTAAACCTGTTGAAATCCTCATCACAGAAGCTAACTGAACGGCAAAAGTTCAAGTATTACAGTTTGTATAACATCATATTTTTATTCACTCATTATGTCATTCATACCTTTTCTAAATGCACTTTATCCTCACTAGGGTCACAGGGGTCACTGGAGCCTATCCCAGCCGGTGAAGGTCATATTTTTTATTCTTTTGTAATTTTTATTATAACATATTAATTCTATTTGTTTGAAACTAAATTAATGCAAAACAAAAATGCTGAAATATTATGTTCTGCTGCACTATTCATCATGCTTTATCTCCAGAGGTGGCAAAAATACTCACATTCTGTACTTAAATAGACGTTCAGCTACTTGTGTGAAAAAATACTGTTTGTTTTAACTCCTTTACTTAAATTCTCCAATTCTCCAATTCCAATTCTCCAATTCTACCAATTCTCAATTGTAATAATGTACAAACCTAAAAAAGAAAAGTGCCTTTTTTTGTCACTAATGAAACAATGCTTATTTAACAAAACAAAATCATAAAAGTCTCCATTTTCTGATTTTACAGTGAATGGAAATGATCACATTCCTGCACTGGGTCTAATACCTGACAAGTAACCCACAAAAGCATGCAGGGACAGGTATAAAAACATACACATTTTATGTACTGTCACATCCATTTAGTTTGAAAAAGGACTTAAGGCAGGGGTGCCCAATCCTGGTTTTTGAGAGCTACTATCCTGCATGTTTTAGATGTATCCCCCTTCCAACACCCCTGATGGCCGTGCTTGATGGGAGGTTTATCATTTGAATCAGATGTGTTGGAAGAGGGATACATCTAAAACATGCAGGATAGTAGCTCTTAAGGACCAGGGTTGGGCACCCCTGGTGTAAGGGCTCTACATGCTCTTGTGGCAAAATGTCACAGATATTGGTCCTTAATCCCCTGATGAAGGACCAATATGGTGGCAACAAGTAGGCCCATGTGTTTTTGAAGTAACAAGCCTATACTGTGAATGTCAGGAGTATGAAGTACAGATATTTTTACAAAAATGAAGGGAGTAAAAGTCAAAAGTTGGCAAAAAAAAATACTCAAGTGATGTACAGATACCTAAAAAAACTACTTAAGTACAATAAGAAAGTACTTACACTTTGTTACTTCCCGCCTCTGTTTACCTCAAAACAGCCTTAAATTACATATGCTAAAAAGGCAGCATCAATCATTCAGGCAGCTACAGCTGATCCAAAACGCTGCAGCCAGAGTCCTGACCAGTACCAGGAAACTGGACCACATCACAGCGGTCCTCATTATCTTCCTGTGGGTTAAAGGATAGAATTCAAAATCTTACTCCTGGTCTATAAAGCACTCAACGGCCTTGGACCCAAACACATCCTAGACCTGCTGGTTCCATATGAAGCATCCAGAGCCCTGAGGTCATAGGTCATCAGGAAGAGGTTTACTGTGTGTTTCCAAAATCAGAACCAATCAAAGTGAAGCATCATTCAGTTGTTCTGCTCCTCACCTGTGGAACAAACTACCTGAATACCTGAGGTCTGAGGAAAAACTGTCAGTTCATTTAAATCAGGCCTGAAAACATTACTGTTCGCTGGAGCTTTTACTTACATTCTTAATAGTTTTTTTTATGTATTTATGTCTCGTATTTTAATTGTCTTCAAGGCATTTTAATAATTTTAATTTCATTATATATTTTATGTAAAGCACCTTGAATTGTCCTGTACATGAAATGTTCTACACAAATACATTTGCCTAAAAAGGTTGGAACCAAGGATTAGTTTTATTACACTGTAGATTTTGCAGTGTTAATTTGGAGACAATGGGACCAAATACACTCTAGAAGAAGTTAAATAAACTCTCTAAGTGTTGATTTAACACTGCAAAATTTACTGTGTATGAAGTAATCAGCCATCTTTGATAAGATGTGTCAACTCTGCATACGAGTAATATATTTCCTGTTATAAATTATATTTTACTGTGGGGCATGTAGAATTATGGCACCCAATGATGCACAGCCTATTAATTGAATGTTTCAGTTAATAAGTACAATGGGCTGTGAGAAGAATAATTCAGCAGAAACCCTCCTTGATCAATGTCAATGAATCTCATCAAACATTATAATGGTTCCTGTGAAGCCTGCAGCTGCTGACAGGAAACTTACAGTGGGCCAGTGACTGCTGAGCCCTTGGCCCATCAATCTCAGTAATGGGGAATTAGGCCAGGCCTAATTCCTGGAAAGAGACGAGGGACATGTGATAGAAATAGAGGGAGGAAGAAAGAGAGGAAAGAGCAAAATGTGATAGAAAATTAGAAAGATAAAATACCTCCACAGAAGCAGTATAATAATGTATGTCTCATAAAATATTGTCAAGCATAATGTTTAACATGTGATGCCTCAATCATCTGTGATATTTCCATTTTATCATTTTCACTTTTTATCCAGACATAGTAAAATAGGTATTTACATCCAAGTCATGGTAACAATGCAATAATAAGAATAACTGTTTTTAAATGGGCTCCTAATATATTTTAATCAGGGGTACAGAAGTGGTGCATGTTTAAAAAGAAAATGCTTATTGTTGGTTTACACATGAGAGAGGCTGAAGTAACCTGACACATTGTAATGCAGAGAAGCTCCAGCCTCTAAAATCCTGCAGACGTGAGGATACCAGAGCAGCACGGATGTCAGTGAAGTTAATCCTTAGTTAAATCACTCAGTATGGCCCACTCATCAGGGTTGGTGGGTAGAAATGTTCATAATAAATCTGCGTGCGTCATATGCACTGTAAACCCAAACGTTCAGAATAATTAAATAATGTGAACGCTCAAATGTTCAGAAATAGTATTACTGTACTAACTCAAATGTATGAAGTTGTTGTAACATGTTCTTCTTTTTAAGTACTTTCAACTAATATGTTTTTATTAAGGGGAACTATTGTGGATATAAGTGAACATAACTTTACAATATAGATGAGGTACAACTTAGTAGAATGAAGTCATTTAATTCTGAGAATGATATTGTACTGTTCTTTCTATTGTTTCAAATAAGGATGATTGAACAAAATAACCACCAATATCTATTACACCAAAAAAAAAAAAAAATTGCAATCACAAAACTTCAGAAAATTCAGGGGCGGCTGTGGTTCAGTTGGTAGAGTGGGTCGTCCAATGACTGAAGGGTCAGAGGTACGTTTCCCAGCTCTGTCTGTCCACAAGTCCAAGTGTCTTTGGACAAAAACACTGAACCCTGACATAGGCTCCCAGTAGGACTGACCGAAATGTAGACTACTAAGTTAATAAGTATATTATAGTTAATGAGTAATGTTTTAACTTAAGTATGTTTTACAGAGATTACAGTTTAAGATCCTGCTCTATAAATAAAAGCTTAATTAAAAAAACACACACAAGTGAACCTGCACCATGTCTGGATTTGAATGAACACCTAAAAATATCGATAGACTATTTTTTAATATCTGTACAATACTGTACCATGGCCATATATTGTGAAACCAATATTTTCTTACAACCCTACTCCTACAATCTGTTAAAAATGTTTGTGTCACTGTAGTGCAGACGGCCTTCAGAGGTGATCATGGCCTCTTGTTTCTCCCCTTTATTAGGAATAAACACCAAGGTTTTAACAGATCCACTTCATGCCTGGATCAAGCACCACAGTGCAGATGAGATGAGCAGGAAGTCAGATGGTGTACATGTAGGACACAGAATATCTTAACGAAATAAAACTTCCAATCACTTAAAACCACAGTATCTGGAATATTGAATATATTAGTGATGAGGATGTATTTCAGTTTAGCCACAACTATTAGATCCATGTCATTCAGATCTCCATTTTCTTGTATTAACATAACCTTTGTGGTCTATTTTGTCAATGGTCGGGGCCCAAAAATCATGGAGAAACAATCAAATCAGGGGATCAGACAAGTATGGCACCACACCTCTGAAATGCTGCTGGTTAAAAGTAGTAAACCTTTAGATTTGGTACGCATGATCAGAACAGAAACTCCTACTTTATGTCTCATTTTTAGCCAGGAAAAAGCATGTACACCTCCAAACTGTCATTATTAAAATTTCACATCAGTCATGTTTATCATTAGGTTAAACTTAAAAATCAATAAAACCTGCATTAACTGTCCTTTAATAGACATGAAAAAGCAAAGTGACGGTATCAGATGGTTCAAATCAGATGAGAGACGAGGCTGTGTAGTTGGACAGATGGAGGAAAAATATAGACGAGAAAGCACAAGAGACAAAGTTGGAAAAGTGAAGTGAAGCACAGATTACTGAAACCCACCATAGGGAAGAAAAAGGCACACAAGGGATAAAAGAGGATTTGGAAGAAGAATGAGTGACAGGCACTTTGTTCATATACAGTCCAGAAAAACGACACCCAAGCCGCCCTCCAGGGGAACTCCCACTCCGATTACATTAGTCTATGCTTTGACGATAAGCCAACAAATACATCAGCCCTTTCAGAGCTTCATCTATGCATTCACATGTTTGTTTTTGACACTAAATGCCACATTAGATTAAATGCTAAAGGTTTGCAGAGGAAACAGAAAAATCTGACACAAGAGCTTTGTTTGTTGAGCCATTTAGAAGCGCTCTGTTGTGTCTTTAAAGATAAGACAAGCGACTTACCCTCAGGCAGACCATTAAAACATGAATTTAGACTGGACCATGACCCCCTTCTTCCCAAGGCTGTGTTTTAATGGTGTGTCTGTGTGTGTCTGTGTGTGTGCGCGTACTCCTTATACAACATGGGTGTCCCCTGGCATTCATATCTTTCATGTTGTTCAAAGGACGGTTTGTTCCAAAAGAGGCCGATGAAGAGGGAAAACAAACAGGAGGTGATTTAATCAAACTGAGAAGAGGAAATGCCATCAAACACCCATATCTTTATCTTGCATGTATGTGGGAATAGTACACAGGACAAACACGAGGTGTCCAAAATTGATTAATCTGTCAATTGCCATATTCTCAAATATCTTAAATGAAGCCAAAATATTAGACTTCTATCTTATAAAAACAAAATACTTTGTCTTTTCATGTTTGAGGGATAAAAATTGTCATTGAAACAAAATGTCAGCTGGACCCTGGACCCTTGACTTGTTTAAACAAAAGCCTCTGAGTACAGTTCACATCACTACATGTCTTTGAGCCTTTATTAAAAATGGAATTGGTTTTATTGACGACAATAGCATTATTGAGTCAGCTTATATTTATGCATTAATTGTTATGGATGAAATGTAGGAAATAAGTCTGAAGTATTTGGTTTTAATTTGGGCTGATATTTTTTAGTTTTTACCATTTTTCACATAAAAATTATCAAAGAAAAAGAAGTTGTGTAATACACATGCTGCTTATTTGGAAACACCATGTAATTTACAACGAGAAATACTGTAACGTATCTTTGAAATGAAGTCATGATTTGCATTTTTCCTCCTTGGTTTAGGTTTAGAAGTAATTCTCTATTTCTGTTACCTTTCGCTGTCTGTCATTGTTGTATTATATGTTGTTTATTGTGTGTATTGAGATGTGGGTCATTTTCAAAGAATATCAGGATTGATGTAGAGCTGCACTATTAATCGATTTTAAATCAAAGTCAGATTATTTCATTAAGACAGTGTTTAAAGTGGATCATTTTCAAATCAGATTTCATCTCTCTCGTGTCTCGGGGCAACCGTAGGCTCCTCCTCCTCCTAACTGTGACAGTGGTTTGCACAGTCTTTGTCTCCACACACCAGTTCACAAATGGTGTTTATTAAGGAGAGTGAGGAATGTGTGCCTAAAAAATAGCAAGAGTAAGTTGGTTGTGTGGAATTGGTATAGCGTCAAAGTTTCAGATTCTGTCAAAAGGCAGCAGCACAACCCACCTAATTTAGCACCTCAAACATCATCACATGCCAAAGGTGGAGCACTGTATTACATTGTGGGCTGCACACAAAAACAACAGGACAACTTTTGGTGTCATGATAGTTTTACCCAGAAATCGAAAATCACGTTTTTAAAAGAAAAAAAAATACAGATTTTATTTTCGGCCAAAATCGTTCACCCTAGATTGATGACAATTTACATCCAGTAAAGTGGACCAGTAATGGGGATTTTTTTGTTTTTTTTGTCAGCATAATTACTCACAAACTACTGCACTCATTTTCATGAAAATTAGTGGAAGGTTCAAGAATATGAGCCAAAAACATACGACAAAATAATGAAACAGATCCATAAAAAGAGCAAAGACTAGACTATTTTCAGTCAGTCCCCATGCCTCACATTTGATATTTCACAGTCAGTTCGGCAGAATGGTGCAGCAATTTATTAAAACTGTCACTTGAATGCAAGGGTGAACTAAAAAGATTTTGGTGGCCAAAGGCAAAGTTTTCTCTGACCTCATATTTTACAAAAGTGATACCTCAGGAACAGATCAAATTCACTTTCTGTTTAAATCAATAAGTCACTCATACAAAGGTACAAATAGACATAGACAATGGCTCATTCTTCTTTCATCTCTCTCTGTCTAGATAAAATATGAGTTTGTCTTTTATTAAAATACATTTTAAAATCTGAGTAGTATTGCGTAGATTAGACACATATGTATGTTCAAAATGAATACATAGGACACATCACAGACAATGACTTTGGAGAGGACAACCAAAGGGGAAAGGGCAAAATGAAATGTGGTGACAACAAAAAACAAATGATTGTGCTCTTCCAACCCTACACCAAGTGGGGTTAAATGTCACAGGAGAATCTCTTAAATGTGTATTGATTCCCCCCATGTGTCCAGCTCATCATTGATTCCCCAGTGTGTGTGTGTGTGTGTGTGTGTGTGTTTGAACAATGTTGACTATATAGGGACACGCAGCAGGGGAAATCTGCAAACTCCCATTAGAGGACAAAATGCAGGTCTCCTTCATGTAAAAGATTATATTTTAAGATTAAAGGTTTGTTTTTAGGTCAATGTCATGTGAAGGTGATGGTAAGAGTCTGAGAATGGAATGTCAGTGAATGTAATGTAATGTAAAATACAGGAAACATGACTGTGTGTGTCTGCACTATTAAAGGAAGTGCATGTTTTATCAATATACCTGGCTTTTTTTATTTAGGTAGAAAAGCCCAGTGTTCATGTACCTACTAAGGTTTGTTTGTTTGTGTGTGTGTGTGTGTGTGTGTGTATGTTAATCAGGGTGTGAGATGCGGTGGGACATCATGCATTATTGATTTATCACAGCGTTTTGCACATGTTGCCCCTCCTGGTGATGGTTTCCCCTAGGGGCCATGGGCTAGTGAGGAGGGGTTAGAGAGCCTGTGATGGAGGCTTTAAATATTTCAGAGGCCCATTTTCATTTATATAATGGGAATTATCCAAGTCACTAAATCTAATTAGAGGGAGGGTGTGAAGTCCAACACTCCCCTCTTCCAACTAAAATCCACTCATTGCTTCACTGGAATGTTTAAGCATCAGGATAAAGATGGACTTCTGTATGTTGGGACAGCACTTGTTACAATTAATAATGTGGTGATCCTCAGAAATGCAACCTACTTATAAGTGTCTGAAGACGTTTTCATGACTCAAGCTAAAATTAAAAAAAAAATAAATAAAAAATTGAAGTATATAATATATAATAACACAGTATGTGCTAGTGTTTGACCAAAATGAATTTTGGGGATTTTTTTTTCATCAGCCAATAACCAATACAGATTGCTGATATTAAGCCAATATTTTTAAGATGATATTTGGAGCCAATGCTGTTTTTCATTCTCTCTGTCAAACGTTGTTTAAGGTTAATGTCAGAAAAATTTACTGTATTTACAATTAGAAAATAACAATTGTCATAGTTAACCTAATAATTATTTACACCAAAAGAATTTGGTTTCTTTGTTTTTTTTTTCAGTGTGGACAGAAGTATTTGAGGTATTATGAACTTTGCCTGTTAGTAAATCATGGCATGGAAAAAATAGCATATCAGCCAACACAACAAGCCAATACATCTACAAGAAAAAATGTGAATATCAGCCTGATATATCTGCTGGCCAATAAACCAGTTTATTATTAGTATGTGAATGTAATTTTTTATTACAAAAGTGTCTGATCATCATTACTTTTTTCATATCAGACCATATCAATATGAATGGAATGGAATGACTTTATTTTCATTATACAAACTACAATGAGATTAAAAAGCTTTATCATAAAGTGCACACATTAAATAAACATACCATAATGTAAATATGTATCATGATATAAATCAAATCATTATTTTTTGCCAAACTAAAATTTTTCATTTCTCATTAATTGTAAAGACATCAGAGAGAGAGAGAGAAGAAAATGCAAATGTTGTTTTACTTATGGATAACTTTACACAACTCTAGCGTGATTGCTCCCATGCAGCGCTACTTAATTATGATTGCTTGTTCTCACATCTCATTGACGAATGTTAATGTTAATATTAAGGAAACATTACATCACAATAATATCATTATTGTTTGTCCAGCCCTAGAACCTTTTCAATTATCTGTATCGAAACTATAACCTATTCCATCTCTATTTCAGTTTCGTTTTGACATTTCACTGGAAATTTTAATGTCATGACCTCTTCTGCTTGTCTTTTCGTGTCACCAGCTTTTGTTTACTAAACATAAAATACAAACAGTGACAAGAAAAAACTTTACAACATTAAAGATATATCTTATCTTTAATGTGCTATATCACAAAAAAAAACATTGACAAAATATCTTAAAATTTGAGACTAACTTTCAACTAGACTTGAGGATAAACTAAAGATATTCTATGATGGAAGGTCTAGGTCATTATGTCATCGTGGCCTTTTTCTAGATACGATGCCTCAGAAATGATTTGAGGGAATCTCCTATAGGACAGTGTTGCATTAATCTTATTGTTGTTTTTTAAATACAGATAAACTCCTCCAACCGTCCTTTAAACAGTTATTAATTAAACAGTTATTAATTTTCTTATAGATTGTCTATCCACTGAGATGTTGGCGATAAAAGTTAATCAACTAACTTTTGTGCATCTGTTTTTCCCAAGTGCTAAACACTATCTTCAGTCAGATATGAGTCAGTAATTGGGTAAAACATGACATGAACTGACCTCAATGTCTTTCTTTTTTTCATGCACTATTTCATAGTTAAGGAATGATTATCACTATTGTTATTTCACTGAAGGTTGAACTGCAAACTATATCAGCCCACACTATGAAACCCTTTCTATTTAGGACTAAAAAGGAGGAATGACACAACAGTGAAGGGTGGATTTTTCCCTCATGCACCTTGATGCATCACTGAGTGTTTTATAATACAGATTAACCTACATGATTCACTTTCATGGAGGCTTGGTGTGTGACTAGTTTTAATGCCAGTGCCTACTATAAGAGCAGCAGAACATTGTTTTGTGTGTGTGTGTGTGTGTGTGTGTGTGTGTGTGGTTTGAAGAATACCATCTGAGTTGTGAAGAGGAGCAGAGGACATTATGATAAAGGGAAGTGAGGAAAAAAAGAGTTAAGGGGGAACGTTAAGTATGAGTGGAGTATTGAGGGAAGGTGAGGAAGGCAGGGTGGCCTTACTTGGCTTTAAAGCCTCTGTTAACTTAGCTGAGCCACAAACGCCTTTTAATTATGGTTGTCTGAGTGTTTCTCACTCATACACAAACAGGCGACAGGTGGGCTGTGGTTCGTGGGCCTGTACACACTAACCGTCTATTTAGCTGTCACTACTTGTTTTGAATCACACACAGAAGCTGCTGGTAAACACAGGACGCAAAACTGACACAGACACGAGCCTCTGTTTTCCACAGAGATGCACCAGGGAACATTTTATCAGGATTTCATCACAGAATAAAATGTTGCATGGCTTGGATTTGTACACAACACTGCCGTTAATGTGTTAAAGGGTGTGTACATGAAGTTTGTGTCCGAGTCTGTGTTCTGCTATAAGTTGTTTTTTTGTAGATCATGTTGGAATTTATTTTCTTTTTTTTTTTCTCCCCATTCACTTTCTGTTTTACATGCCATGGGGTAGTTTTCTTTATCACTCTAACATGCTAGTTTTTTTTTTTCTGTAATGCTACTGCTGCTGGTTTAATGCAAGTTTAGATGTTATTACCCCGTCACCCCAAAGGGGAGATGAGGATATTGTTTGTTCTTTTGCTTTTTTTTGTCAGTTTGTTTGTCACCAATTTCCATGAAGTTTTCAGTAAAGGTGTAAAGTGGTCCAGAACACCTGTGAACATCCAAGATGACAAAAAAACATTTTGCATCAATTATTGACAAGTATTGATAGGATTAGTGGATCAACAAATATTAAATATATTAGATCAGTAGATTTTGGGTTTTTTTTGCCAGTGGCTATTTGGATTTTTACTGGTTAAAATGAGTATTTTTATATGCAGCATTTACCAAAGCAGGCAAGAAATAGAACAATGTTTTGTTACTTTTAGCTCTTACATCTCTGGCACTTTTGTTATTGTAATATGACAAAGTATTTGACTATTTCTGAAGGTGTGCAGTTGTAGCGTCGCCAGGTTCTTGGACTGAATTGTGTAATTGTAGTAGAACAGTATTCTGTCTATCTATAAATAATTGAATCAACATACAAACAAGTGACACATTTGAACATTTTAACCTTTTTTCTTAGTAGATGAAATTGGTATTTATTTTAAGTGAATGACAAATAACACAATATTAATGTTATTCTAATGCTATAAACCTATATCGCAGTTAGGCCTTGGTGATATATAGATTTTTTCGCTAGTATTTTTGTTGCATCCAATTTCTAAAATAAAAAAACTCGAGTTTTTTTTTTTTTCTCCTCTTCCAGTGTCCCCCTCCCAATCCTCCTCCCCTGTCATTCCCTCCTCACACTTCCAGAATACTGACACGTGCAACGCTTGTTCCTGAGGATTCACATGCGCCGTACAACAACAGTTCAGCCATTGCTGTTTCGAGCTCCGGTCTGTTGCAGGCACAAGATCCAATACCGCCTCGGGCTCATAACCCAGCTCCAATCCACACATAATTCATACCTTTTGCACTAACATTATATTTCCTTGTAATTCATGTTGGTGACTAAACAGTTTTCTGGTGAACTTTATATCCTAATATTGTTAATATAATGAGAATAGCTCTAGTTTCATTTCCTGTATTAGAGAAAATAATCACCTATATATCACCCAGCCCTTATCTACAAATAGTATGAATATAGAATATGTTGTTACCTTAGTGAGAGAGTTCACTACTGTCATCCACTTTTCAGTACAATTCAGACTTTAACATAAATATGCAAGAACAAATGAATTGTGCTTTCAGTCATGGCTAAATTGCTAAATATTCTGCACTTTATGTAAAATCTGGTTGGACTTCTTGGGGAAATAATCTGTTTAGCAGCTTTGTGCATCACACATTTCGGGCTGGAAATCATTCTTATTGCTCATAACACTATCAGTTAGGAATCAAATTATTTTTAACTAATATTCACTTGTTATCATCTGTCCATCTATGGCTTCTAACACTAATCACTATGAATTTATAGTGTGTTTTTGGTGTGTGTTTTGACTTATACTTTGACTTCACTGTGTTGTTGATAGTATACTATGAACACATTTGCCAGAGTTTCCTGTGTTTAAAACTGTTAATGCTTTTGTTTAGTTTAACACAATCTGCCACCCCCTTAACGTATCGCCCCTCTATAAACAAGTTAAAGTGTAAAACTAACTCTCTTCACTCTGTTTGCAAACGTGAGTAATGCAAGACAAGTTTAGCCTTTTGGCAATAAGGGCATGAAAACAGTTTGTGTTGGAATCCCTCCAACTCAAACCTCACTAAGCAGATTTTATGATAAATATGAAGGATCACAGTCTGCAGTGAGTCTCCTCAGTAAAGTCAACAGTCAGGCTTCCACACCACTAAGGGAATGAGACACATATATGTACTACCACTAGCAGCCAAAGTTGTATTTCCTATCATGCAATAGTAGTAGCAGTACTAAAACTACTCCACTGCAGTTTAAACTGAGAAAAGCAATTGACCATGGTAGCATCAGAATAAATTGAATATAATTCGTCATGTGTTTAAGGATTTGTCAGTCCACAGTTACAGAGAATAGTGTGTTCAGAGGATGGGCTAAGAATGTCTACTTTATCTGTGAAGATCCCGCAGCTATCAGACACACAGTTCAGATTACGTGTGAATAGACACACAACAACACTTCCACAGTCCCATGAAGCAACCTTTAGAGGAGATAATAACAGCTGATTTTGCTTAGACTGAGATTTTCTACTGCATTGCACACAAGAACGAGGTGGTGCAGAACTCATTGGGTATATTGTTCCTTTTAGTACCTATATTTATGTCCCAGAACAGAGTTTCGAGGATATTATGTTATTGTACAGACCTTGAAGCGCAGGCAGATATCCTACATAATTACTTGAAAATGATTGGCTTTAGAAATTCTATACTTCTCATGGAGAGGAAGAACTGATTAGATTTTGGATGATTTACCATTTTTAGATTGCGCTAAACAGTTGAAAACCTCTTAACATTCATTTGTTCACGTCTATAGAAGTATTTGCCTTCAAATCAAGTGATAATGAAAAGTCATGACCTGGGTGTGCTTAATGTCATGATATCATTTTAAGGATTGAGGCATTCAGGGATATACCTCTAGTTTGTTATAGTGATAGTTTTCTGCTAAATCTTGATATATTACAACTCTAATAATCTGAAACAACATATTGTGAAGTATAACATAACATTTTTTTCTTCCAAAATGAATGTGACAGCAGTGCACCACACTTGTTCACTCAATAACTTTAAGTCGTAAATGTGATTATATTACGCTGCCTGGGGCTGACAGCTGGGGTCTATCCCCAAAATCCCTCCAATCCTCAGCTATATATAAATCTATCTACAATAATTGTTAGACAATCACCATGAACTCAGTTTGAGTCACACCAACCTGATAGTGGTAGAATAATGGTCAGAGAAGCAATTTTCCCCACAAAACTCCACCTAGTGAAAGAAAATAACCTCATATTAACTCTGGATGGTAGCAAAAAAAAAATGGGCACATGTAAAATGATCATTATGTGCCTAATTTTATCTCAGTCAGCTTATTATTGGTTGGTTTATGTAAAAAAAAAAAAACAGATTTCAACTAAAGTACTCATACACTTCAAATGTGGCCCAATTTTTCCCATATATTGCTAATATGTGACCTGTATCTGATGTTAGATGGTCTGAACAAAACAAATCCAATTTGTTTTTTTAACTCTTTCCCAGGCCCAAAAAGAGATATGTGTCTAATATTTTGTGAAGCAACTTCAGTCTTAAAGGTCAGGTTGCATTTACTCCACTTTTACATCATTGAAATACAACAAATTTCACAATTCTGCATCCCAGGAGGAGTAGCTGGAAAAATATATTTACTTGTGTAGAACATAGTGAACTGGATGTACCTCATTTTTGCACATAAGTAGCTGGGATAGACTCCAGCGACCCCCATGACCCCAGTGAGGATAAAGTAAGTTCATAAAATGAATGAAAACACAGTGAGCGTCTGCATGGTCTTTCTCTCTTTCGCATATGTAGGTCACTTCAGGCTTGCATTCAGGTCATACTCAAAACTAATAGCAGTTGTAATTACTGGGTAATATCAACAAGCACACAAAAAAATCAGATTTCACCAAAAATATGAAGTGTGCACTCAGACCTGCTTTCTAAATGTAGACAGACTGAGGGTTTTTCTGCTTGGGGTCCCCTATGTTGGTTATCAATAGATAAAAAAATTCAACTAAATCTGTCCCAGTTTTCACTTTTACATGAAGGATATCACCAGTAGTGGTGGATGTGGCAGCAGCAGCAATCAGGCCAAAACCATTATATCCCTGAAACTCAACTTCGGGAACATAATTATGAAAACAAACATGCATAGGTACCTATAATACACAAAATATTTGTAAAATATAAATGGTAAAGTATCTATGCAGGACATAAATGCTATCACCAGTCCAACAGGAGCATTAGTAACATCTAAAATAAATAATGAATAACTACTTTACCTGAAGGCATATAGTAATGTGTTATGGAGGGAAAGCATGTTTAATAAATGAACTAATTCTGTACATACTTTTTTCATAAACCTGTTTCCTGTCCTGTAATATCTATGCCTTATTCTTGGTACGTATCAAATGAAATACTCAGCTTTTATACTGTGCTTCTTTAATGTTACAAGTAATTAAATAGTATCACACTGGAAGTTATGAGCAGATTTTCTTCTGTGACTAAATGCATTTCTTGACTTGGTTACAGTTCTGATTTCATAATAATCCTTGCATCCACTTTGTCACACTGCTCACCTCGTATCTCACCTTAAGAGGGGTGGGTCCTCCTCTGTTCACTTTGCCAAGTATGTAAATCCCTTTTTAAGATGCCCATAAGGCTTTTTACAAA
The DNA here is from genome assembly GCA_020466265.1 of Siphamia tubifer. Lineage (NCBI taxonomy): Eukaryota > Metazoa > Chordata > Actinopteri > Kurtiformes > Apogonidae > Siphamia > Siphamia tubifer. The sequence continues at coordinate 22,428,293 of CM035803.1, read as the reverse complement.
ATTACATTAATATCAGCCTCAAGGGCATCACCATGGAAACCTTATCAGCCACAAAACAGAAAAGCACGACAAGCAGTGAACACACAAATTGCCGTCGTGTTTGAGCATGTTGTTGATGCACATACACTCAACATATGGCTGTGTTCCCAAATACACATTTACAGCTCATAGCCATATGGTTACTTTCCCATACCTCATGTAAATGTTCTGATTATGCATTCACTGTTACGCTAGTTGTTTGAGTAATACATGAAACAGATATAAATACATAATTCACGAACGCAGAAAGTGCAAGGATTCTTGTATTACTTCCTCAGTGTTTGTTTTTTTTTTTCCTCTGTGTTTCTGAGGCAGCAGTGTGGTCACAGCAGCTGCAAAACAGAATACATCTGGTTGGGCACTTCAGTCATGTGTGCTTTAACTGGACGCATTGCATGGCCAATGTGTGTTTTTGAGGCAGAGTGACCCGCTTTTTTTAGCAGATTGTTCAGACTTGAATGATAAAGGATCCGGTAGTATCTTATTTCATTGACATGGTTTACTGTGTAATGTAAAAACTTTGGTTTTTACTGTTTATTACGATTACAATTGAGGATCACTTTGTCCCTGAGTTGTTGTCCACTTGAAAGCAAATTCATAGCTTTTTTTTATTATTATTCATTTTACCCAACAGTTTTATTTTCTGTCAATTTGTTGTTCTATATTTTACATCAGTTGCACTTTAAGTTACCCTGCTGGGATTTCTGCTTCTGAAATGTATTTGTGCACAGTTAAAACTATAACACCTTTGTTAAATTGTCTGCACATCATTAACAGATAATCACATACTAAAAATCCAGTTATGTACGTTGACTTTCTTAGAAAGTCTGTGCAGAACTGTGTGTGTTTGTGTGTTTGTGTGTGTGTGTGTGTGTGTGTGTGTTCTATTGTTTGTCAGTGTGTGTTCAGTCTGTGTACTCGGGGCACTGCTGGGGGTTTGGCTGCTTTCCCTTTGTCTATAGAACATGCTCACATGTGTGTGAGTCTTTGTGTGTATTTTTCAGGTCAGTTGAGCTGTCTGAGATCCTTGTGTTGTCTGCACAGTCTTCACCTCAGGCATTATCTGTCTGCTTGTCCGTCTTATTGTCTCTTTCTGTCTTTTTTGTGATGTTTTTTTTTTTTTTTTTCTAACACAAAATTACATACACACAAACCATCCTGATGCTGCAGTTTTACTTTGCAGCAGATTCTTAGTTGGTGCTAGTGAACATTTGTTGCCTCTTTGTCTTCTCTCCAAGTCAGTTTCTCTTTGCGGGGGTCACTTGAGGACGGTGTCACTGCAGCTGGGTTTGCTTACTGCAGCAGAGAGCCGCACTACACACTGTAATGAACTCTCCAAAAGCAGAATAAGGAGTACACACACATATATTCACACCAAGATGCTGCTCATGTGCATTACAGTGTTCAGTGCCACTGATGCATTTTATGTCCTGTTCAGACTGAGCATTAACATGAGTTTGGGTTGATCTGATCAGTCTAAGTATGTCCATATAACCAGGCATGTTGAGTCACATTTTGTAATAAAGGTTCAAAATGTAATAACTTTTTCATTTAATTTTGTAATAAAGCCGCATTTTGTAATAAACTGCTGCAACGCATTTTTTAATACATTTTCTATTTCCAAAATATATTCGTAATTTCTAATTGTCCATAATTATCAGCCAAGAAATAAACCATTTGGAATGTTTCCCAAACTGCTCCTTGAGTTTTAATGCCACACCACCAAACTACCCTGCTGCTGCAAAATGTAAAAAGTTATTACATAAATCAGCAAAATGTATTACAAAATTAGTTGGGGCAGTTTGTTACAAAATGAAATGAAAAAGTTATTATATTTTGGACCTTTATTACAGAATGCAGCTCAACCAGGCATTTGAAAGTGCCTCCACATGCATCTACTGTAATGTGTTCACTCATAAGTAAGCTTTATTTCATGCAGGCATTATGGATAAAACTACAAGCTTTCCAAATTTCACAGTTTGGCTTTGCCTCAAATGGTAAAATATCACAAATATATCAACTGCTACAAGAGTGAAGAAACAGAAAAATATGAATTTCAAATAGAACACCCTTTGGCTTCATTTTATTGTTCTGTTTCTGTACCTCAAATGTGACTGGCAGCAAGTTTATTACTCACCACAGGAGGGGATGCTTTGAATCAATCAGTGCTCTTTAATGTGTGTTCATGTGATAAGTTTGTGGTTTTAGTGCATGGCATATAATTAAGCAATAATTGAATCTTGAAGCATTTTTAAAAACCTTTATGATTTTTTTTTTTTTTGTGAAGGTGTTGCATTATTCTAGTCAAGTCATACAGCTGACATTAACCACTTCATTAAAACTGTGCATGAGTTTCATCACCATTTTTTCATCTAGTCTGTAAAACTTGAGTCACAGTCTAAGTGTCATAGTGACTACACACCTGAATCACACTGACAGTGAACAATTTCAAAATGTACTCCACCGTAAACAATACATTTTTGACGGCGTCACACTAACAACAGCATTGTTTTTGGTTTGTTTGGTTTTTATGTTCGCTTATACATTTATTTGTTTGTTTGTCAGCCACTTTGCACAAAAATTGCTGCATGAATTTCCAGGAAATTTTCAGGAAAGGTGAGTGGTGGCCCAGAATAGAGCCCATTCAGTTTTGGTTGAATGTAAGTCAAGGGTCAAAATGAACAAAAGTGTGTTTTTGCAGTGATAAAAGATGGGGTCAGTCACGTAAAATGTTTGTGAGGGATGTTTTTTTTTTTTTATCTGGTACCACTTGTTACATTTTATTCTTAAAAATGAGAACATATTAAGATTAAAAACTCATTTGCAAGAGACGTCTGATCACAAATATGTATAGAGTTGGCAATAAAAGTTAAAACCATTCTGATTATCATTTAGAATAAGTGTAAATATAGGCTGTACTATGTCATTGCAGCAATGAGGTACAAACTGTAGGAAAATTATATAATATTTGCAGTATACTGGTGCCTTATAGTTGACAGTTATGGCCACTTGACCTTTTTTATATAACTCATAATGATGAGTTGCTGTTGTAATGAACACAAAGCACTATGGGAGATGGTGCCCTGGGGTTTCATTGTGTTTGCATCAGCAAGAGTATACAGGATGTCCCCATTGTCTGTCAAAGGATAAACACTGTTATGGCCTAGGAAACTGACTTGTTCCTTTACATTATTGAGCAAATTGTTCATGGGTTCTGTTTAATAATTTGCTGGCCAACCAAATATGTAACCTGCTGAACTCTACCTTATTATGTCCCAGAACACATACCTGTTCAGACAGACCAGAGATCAGATAGAAATGAGTTCTCAAGTCGAGTGCATCCTGAATGTTTTTTGCATTAGATCATGACCTTAATACCAAGTCTGAACAGGGACATAGATGCTAGCTTATCTTCTTCTGCTCTTCTGTATGGTGATTATTTGCTGCAGTGACAGTGGCTGACGTGGACACAGACAGACTCTGACAGCAGGGTGAAGACTTTCTTGTTACTACATTTTCACTTCTGATTGCATAGCTCACGTAATCTCTTTCAGAGTTGTTCTTACTCTTAGTGTTCCGCTGCGCATTACTGCTCACTCCCCAGTGGAAATAAAGCATTTATTTATTCCATAATCATGAATAATTCAAAATGATGTGCCCACACTGAAGTTGTCTTTATTCTCCCAAGTTAGAAGGATCATGAAAAGACATTTAAAAAAAATACTGAGGGAGAATAGCTTATTCATTTTCTCTGGCTAAATGATTTAAAAGAAATTTAAAATAAGTTAAATGTTTATGCTTTGGATAAGTGTTGGGAGAAAACATTATTATTATTATTATTATTATTAAATAATTAATTTAGTCAGTTTTTATATATGTATACAGCTGGAATAATTTAGTTTTCAAACACCTTTTTTTTATTCTCGTTTTATGCTTCTTACATCAGTAATGACCTTTGACCTACTGCAATGATTACATACGAACTCCCAGTTACTGTACACTTTATCTATCGAGGATACACCACCCTAATACAATCATTTCATGAAAAGATGTAGAGATATTTTATCTTGACTTTATACACAACAGTTCATAATGTCCCTGAACTTTGTGGTAGCAAATGTCACTTTTCTTTCTTTTAATCCTTACACAGTACATTTTGCAGTGTTAAATCAACACTTAGAGAGTTTATTTAACTTATTCTAGAGTGTATTTGGTCCCATTGTCTCCAAATTAACACTGCAAAATCTACAGTGTAGATACCGTAGATGTTTAGATAATATATGTTTTAAGTTTGTGAGCACAACAATGACGACAGTAATTTTATTATTTATAGTTTTTGAGGCTGAAAAATAGAACTGGACGTGGTCCGCGGCAAAGGCCTAAATATAAAAATAAACAGAAGTCTACTCCCCATCCCAATTCTTGTAAAGTATAGAAAGTTTTGAGAGCACATTCTAACACCTCAGTGGGATAACTGATCAAATATGATTAATGATAGACTGATATATTGGCCTGATATTTATGTTTTTGTTTTTTCTTGCATTGGTATCGGCCTGCTCTGTTGGACAATATGCTCTATTTTTCCCTGCCATGATTTACTAGCAGACGAAATTCATGGCACCTCTGTGTCCACACTGAAAAATACATGCTTTTGGTGTAGTAATATTTATTAGGTTAACTGTCACGTTTATCATTTGACGTGGGGGAAAAAGTCAGTATAGGTGTAGATATATGGGCAGTCTGTATTGGCTAAGGCTGAAAAAAAAAACAGTATCGGCCCCAACAAAATGAATTTTGGTCCATCATTAAATATGATACTGACATACGATCCAGTCTCACTTTAGTAAAGACTTTGGTAAAAACATGTTTTTAATCAGAAAAAGATATAAAACTAAAGACAAAACTAAAGAAAAAAAGTATCTAAAATACATGTTGGCAAGATAAGACAGTTAAAATCCTGTAATGACAATAAAATATGAAGCTTAATATAAATGAAATACCTCCAACACTAATTGATAAGAACTACAGAGTGGAGTTTCTGACTGATTTTTCCTCATTAGTGAAAACAGTGTCCTGCTGTTTAGGAGTGTTTTCAGTGTTTGAGTCGAGTATTTATAGAAGACAGGCAGATAGCAGCATACACACACACACACACACACACACACACACACACACACCACAGAGCTGGTACAGGATGTCCTGTCAGCAGAGTCTAGGGTCAAGGTTGTGTCTCTTTGTTTCAGATGTTTCCATTACACCTTACAATATGTTTTCAGTCTTTATTTCATAGTTTTCTTCAGAACTTTCACATCTACTTAGTTTGACATCCCTGTGTGTATTTTATTTTCAATCTTTTCAGTCTTAGCTTGGTATAGTATAGAACTGTAACAGGCTTTTATACTGTTTTCATGTATAATCCATCACTACCCATAAACTGAACACTGAGGTCCTGGAGTTGATTAACTTAATGTGTCTCCTACATTCAGGGAAATTCAGTTTTCCTTGAATTTCAAAAGGAATAAAAATGACATGGAAACAAGTACCATATTATTTACAAAACAGTCACAGTTCTAGTTCTGTAAGGATGAATATAATATATGATAATAGTTACTTCTCTCTGTTTCTACTCACAGACTTACAATATTGTTTCTGTATGTGTGTTTCCTCTACAGTCACCTCTGTAAACTTATATTTTAGGACTGTTATATAGGTTTGTAATATATGGGTCATCATGTCTGCATGCTGAATACTGTACATTACAGATATGCTTTCATTAAGATGGTGATTGCATCAACAAAAATCTCATGTATGACACATGGTGATAAATACATCTGAGTACGGGATAATTTAATTGAGTCATTTAAGATGTAAAAATATGTCAGGTTGGTGAAAGTCTGTATTCTTTACATATATGACATGACTCAGTATATTGCCATCTGCTGGTGAGGCATCTCCAAAGCTCTCCCACATGCAGTAGCTTGGCACTGAAACCATCACTTTTACTCTTGTATTTCTGCATTTATTACCTCTGCCAAGGAGGTTATATTTTTGTTTTTATGTATTTGAGTTTGTCTGTCTGTTAGTTAGCAAGATAACTGCAAAGGTTATGAATGCATCTTGATTAAAGTTACAGGGTAAGTTGGTAATGGGGAGATCTGGAAATGATTAGATTTTGGTGGTGATCCAGGGTGGGGGTGGGGGGTCAAGATAACTCAAAACCTTATGGACAGATTTTGATGACATTTTCAGGATGTGTTTGCAGTGTCACAAGGAACAAACAATTACATTTTGGTGGATTCTGGATCACTTTTGACATTATACATTGTGGTAAATGGAGAATAAATTCCAAAGTGATCCAGAATCCAGGATCTCTATCGGATCACCACCAAAATATATTAATTTCCACATCTCCCCATTACCAACCTACCATGTAAATTTCATCAAGATCTGTCCATAACATTTTGAGGTGTCTTGCTAAATAACAGACAGACAAACAAACTGTGGCCAAAACATAACCTCCTTGGTGGACCTCTCTTCATTCACAGGGGGGAGGTCTGCCTTGGCGGAGGTTTACACTCTCAGAGTGCTTTTCTAGTTCTTTATAAAAATCTAAAATGTTTGAATTATTTGAGTAGACTGAGAGTTTTTTAGCTAACTATCTTGATTATTATTCCAGCATAGCTGAAAATAAAGATGAATACAGGAGGAATGTGACAAAACTAGAATGAAAAATAAAAGTAAAGCGGATATATATATATATATATATATATATATATGTTTTTTTGTCATAACCAACTGGCCAATCCTTCCATTATGCATATTTTAAATCCAGACATTAGATCATGTATTGACACATCTGTATACTTTTTGTTTTTCAGATCAATGTGCGCGTCACCACCATGGACGCTGAGCTGGAGTTTGCCATCCAGCCCAATACAACTGGCAAACAGCTCTTTGACCAGGTGAGACACATGCACACACTGACATGAACCCTGCATAGAATGTGGACTCTGTGGCCTGTAGAACAATGATGCCGGTTGTTATTCACTACGAATGGGAAGCAGTGGGTGTGTGCCAGTGTGTGCCTGTGAGGTGGCTGGGTTTGGGCTGGTACTGGTTCTGTTCTGTTCTGACGTAGCCCACAGAGCACTCTTTGTCTGCAGTGTGCGCTTTGAGCAGACAGTGGTTGATAGTGTTAGGTGGATGGTGTTTGTGAGCAGCTTTCAGTGCTGTTTTATGTCATGTTGTAAAGAAAGAGGGTTGTTTCTCTGATGCTGTTTTGTCTGTAGTAGGCTTCACATGACAGAAAAGACTAGAATACTTTTAAGTAATAATGCCAGTGTTGTTGTATAGTAATATATTTAAGGAGTAGGGGTGTTCTGCAATAAATGTCGATATTTCATTTCATGATACTGCATTGATATTTAAAAGTATTGTATCAATACTTTTTGGTAATTATTCAAATGCAGTTATGGTAGAGGTTCTTATTTTTAAATTTCTATTGTATTTGTTATTATCCAATGCTGTCAAATTTGTTGGTTCCTTTGGTGGGATTGTACAAAAATTAATGTTTTATTACAATATTATTTACTATATGAACTAATAGAATTTGAACATTTGGGCCAAATCTTAAAATTCTACTTCACTATATTGTTCTAACTCAGTTGTGTATTTCTACTCTGATAATGTTTTAATGCACAGAATCATTACTTGCTACATAAAATTAATGAAAGAACATATGACGTTTTCACCACTGACATTATCGTTGACTGCAACAATGTGTCGAAAAGCTGATTTGTCATCAGGCTTAATTGTGCAAATGACGGTTCACACTCAAGCTGTCAGCAATCTGTTGATGTGAGCAGCAGCATACTGTTGTAACTTCTGATGCATTCAGTTATGATTAACATTTACTTGTACTTTCATTCAGTACCTTCATTACTTGGATGGGTTTTACTTGTACATTATTTCATACAGGGCACGTGCGTGGGTTTTCTCCAGGTACTCCAGTTAACTCCAGGTTAACTGGTTAATCTAAATTATCCATAGGTGTGAATGTGAGAGTGATTGTTTGTCTATATATGTTCAGCCCTGAGATGAACTGGAGACTCATACAGGGTGTACCCCGCCTTCACCCAATGTAGCTGGATTAGGCCCCCAGTGACCCCCCCCCATGACCCTAGTGAGGATAAAGTGGGTTGAGATGACAAGACGAGATTATTTCATATATTTAAGTACAGTAAATATTAGTCTATATCAGTTCTTTTGACTGTCACTTGAAGTGATTGGTGATTGACAGCTGTCAATCACCCTGCTACCTGTCTGAAAACACCTGTGATAAGACAAAGTCTACTTACAGTATGCTAACAGGTCATTATGGAACTTTTGCTTCGTGACTAAAACTGTCAGGATCTGTAGTTCTACTGACACTGGAGTGATGTCTTGTTTCATCGTTAATCGACTGTTGATTATTGATCGTTGACATTTGTACCAGTGCTGCATTCATTATATGCCTCGGTATTGTTTTGTAAATGCTCAAAGATATGTTCCTATAAGTCTTTTGTAGATGGTAATGCTATTCATATTAATGTGATTGAAATCATCAGTGAAACTCATGTCAGTTTAAAAAATATGAAAGAAAAATGGTTGAGATGATAAACAAATATAACAACCATAGTATTTTATGTTATATTTTGAATTAACCATTTAACCTTGGTTATTGTGCAATACTGAGAGGTTTAGCCAATGATTTGAATTGATTTGAATGATTTATTTCGAACATGTGCAAAGTGCAACAATAATCAATACAACAATAATAATAATAACAATGACATGTCCGAAAAGGAGTAGGATGAAGCATAAACTTATTTAATCCTACCCCTTCTTCACTTCCCCAATAACCTAAATTCATCTTATAGATAAAATAAGATCTTATGATAAAACAGTATTATTCTTACTGTGGACTGAATAAAATCAGAATAGTGCTTCATGTGTATTAATAATCCACAAACACACACACACACACACACACACACACACACACACACATACAGTGGAGCTTTACTGTGACCTTAACCAACACCTTTCTCCTTTCAGACTGTCTACCTCACACTGGGACTATCTTCCCTCCGTCCTTGTTCTATGAAACATGTACACCCTGATTCACCAGATCTCAATGTTTTGGCTCGCAGTGGTCACATATATCGTCATAGCAACCAGCTGTCAACTGCCCAGCAATGTCCTGCAGTGTCCTACGGCCTTGCAGTATGTCTGTGTAGGTGCGAGTAGGAGTGAATAAACCTGTGTACATGCTTGTATACAAACAAATCAGATCAAATTAGATTATCAAACACAGATTTCTGTGTTGTGTAAAATGCTCGTGTCTGAAAAAGAGAAATAATGGCTGAGATTTAGGAAGGATTTGCTAATCTACTCTGCCTCAATTTGTATAGATTATTCAATTACATAGAAATAATTGTGATTATATAAAATGTTTCTATTCATTTTAGATCACTAATATAATATAAACATACTATTTCTACACATTCAGTACGGAAGAATTTACTGCAACAAAACACTGGAACACATAAAAATTGCATTTTTGTTTGTTTTTTAGGCGTCATGAACAAAAATCTAGATCGAAACAAATCAGATCAAATCAGTGTAGTTGAATATAAAGTGTATATGTCAGTCTATTAACAGTCAGATTGTTATAGCTATGTAATGTAGTATTTACTTTAATCTGTTGGGTTTGATAAACATGAATGAGTGCAATTATTTAGATTTTACAAAATACTTTCATTTACCTCAAACAATTCCAATATGAATATGTAATGAGTGGTTAAAGTCATAATGCCATCATATATTAGGCCTGAAACTGCTCCTTATAATGCCTCATAGAAAGTGTTATTGTTCACTACTAGGACGCATATACAGGGGGCTGTGCACAGTGTATTGAGAATGCACTGCTATTAAACACACACACGTTGCTAGTGTGAAAAAGTATAAAGATCTGGCTTCGTAAGCACAGATGATGCAGACGTGGACAGCGAGTGAGTTGGCAGATGTAGAAGTAACAGAAGACCACATTGAGTCTGTAAACGTCAGCACTGTGGAGTTTTATATGTCAGCCAATGCCTAAGAATAGACAAGTATCTAATGCAGTAGATATGCTGTCTTCATGCCCGCTGCCATGAAAAGTACATGTGAAAGACACCCTGCATGGGCAATACGTTTTTGTAGCTTTTAGGTCAAAAATGTATTAAAATAGACTGAATGAAACATAAATTATTGTCAGATATAGGGAAGTGTTTTAGCAATGAGAGCAAGCTTTGTAATAAAGCCGTTTTATGGTAGTTTTTGTTTGTTAATAGGCAGACATCTACAGTACAGTAAGAATAATGCAATGGATACAAGCGTAGGTACGACAGTGTATTGAAGCTACATAAGGAAAATAAAATTACTTGTCACTATGAGAAATATTGAGATAAAACCTATATTAGTATGAGAATAAAGTCAAATCCAAAAAGAGTGAATATTATGAGAATAATGTCATATTTTGAGAATAAAGCCATAGTATTATGAGAATAACTTCATATATAATAAGCAGGTGAGGAAAAATATAATAATTTGTGAGAATAAAGTTGGACCCACTTGTCACATAATGGAAAAGAAGAAATAAAAAATATAAACATTTTGCTTTTGCTACCATGTGACACACATGTTTTAGGCAGTTGTGGATCTGTACCATATTTATTCAGCAGTCACCACCAAAGCATTCTAGGTATAGCAATAAGTAAGTTTATTGTTTTCTAAAATTTCACAAATATCTCCCAAAATATTGGTCAATCAAGTTGTCATTTTCACTAGTCTGTTCCTTGACCAAAAATACATAAGCATGACAAACTGCAGCCGTCAGCTGTTTGTGGATTTTGTGTGATTCTCCAGACACATACAAGCAACAACAACAACAACAAAACTATTGAATTAAAAAATAAAAACAATCAATGGAACAAGTGAAAATGATCTTGGTTAGATTTCTTGAAATGAAATCTTTTGGCCAAAAAAAAGGTTTTTATATCTCATTGAAATGTTACTCTTTTGGTGATTTGAAATGAAGTGTGATGAGATGTTTTAACTAAAAATGAGAAAAATGCAATTGGTAAGATTTAGATATTTCCAGTGCACATCTATTCTGGTTATAAACCCAAAATGGTATGAATTCAACCAACAGTTTTGAGTGATAACAAAGAAACAAACCAAGCCTTCTACCTTCTACCCTATCATCCCTGGCAGTAGGGGGGTGGGGGGTGGAATAACTGCCAGAAAGGTCTGTGTGAACAAAAGCCGTTTGACAGAACAGAAGTTGAGGCTGCTCTGGTGATAATAACGATGATAACTGTGTTACGTTAAAGACAGGAAGTGACATGTGCAACAATGAACGGTGAACTCTGCGGTGGCGTTGGCATGAAGCAGACTTCACTTGAGTTGTTTTACTTTCACATCATTTTAATTCAGGTTGGTGAAGAGAAAAGTCCATTGATAAAGAGGCTCCTGTGATGAATATCGAACATTTCACACAGTGATGAAAGGTGTTGAAATAAAGTAGGAAAGCTTTTTAGTCAAGTAGACCTGAACACCTTTGTATAAACCAGCCTCTGAACACGGACACTTTGATGGACTCAGGGTTTTCATAAAACACAATGCTGACACAAAATAGCATTAATTAGAGTGGCTTCAAAGTATTACTACATGATTTATTAAAATACAGTCACAGTGTCAGCCTGTGTAGTTATATAACAGCACGTGTGGCAGTTTTATAAAACAAACTGCAGCCTGCTTTCAATCTGTGCATTCTGCTTTATTTTCTACAGCCAGTAACTATACACATATGAACAATAACCATTAACCAATTTGTAATGAATGATTTAGCTGACAATGTTAATGAGAATTTAAATAAGTTAAAAATTTAATTTCTGATAACATGGGTGTAATAGTTTTATTAAAAAGATAGAAAAGGTATAACTAGTACAATGTAATGATCATCATGTGATGAATATTTGTGTTAACAGTGGGTGTTTCTGTGAAACATTAGTTTGAAGGTAGAGCTCTTTTAATTATTCCTGTAACCACAAAAAATATTTTCAATAAAAAACAAAGCTCACCCTAATAAAGAAACCTTTTCAACCAAATGAGAAAAAAAGTATTTGAATGCATATATATATATATATATGATTGTGATCATATATATATGATTGTGATATGATTGTGACACTTCCAACACAACCTGAAAATGTCATCAATATCCGTCCATGACTTTTTGAGTCATCTTGCTAAATAACAGACAGACAAACGCTAGCAAAAACATAACCTCCATGGCGGAGGTAATAAAAATGAATGAAAGGGAATATATCTAATGAACTAGTGACACGTCCAGAGTTTGTACCTTGTCTTTGTCCAAAGGGAGCTGTAATAGGCTCATGACCTAAGAAGACTAAATTAACATGAATGAATATATTCCCTTTTGTTATACTATGCAAATGTCACTATGTTTAACACTGTGACTTATTACTGCAAATGCTTCTATTAAAGTGTAAGAGTGATAAGTCATAGCTGTAATAATAGACTAATGTCAATAAAGAAAACTCATAAGAAGTTTGTTACTTATCTTATTAAGGTTTGCCTTCAAAAACACTAGCCAGAAACATCTGGGGACTTGATATCCCTAAATACTGATTGAAATACTTTTGTCCTTCATCTGGTTGTACCTCTTTTCCCTGTCTCTGTAAACCACATTCCCATCTAAATTCCATGACCTGTCTATGACTCTGTGATGTTGTTTAATGTGTTTGTGTCTTTGTGAATGTGTGCATGTTAGATTACATTACATGCTAGTGAGTCTGCTTGTATTGACTGTGTAAATCACATTAAAGCTTGTCGGTGTCACCTCAGGGACTCACTCTGTGTAAATAGGATGGTAATTATTAAATGAGAGCGTGTTGAAGACAGAGGTAACCCTGGTAGAAGTATTCACATATGTTAGATCAATAAATGAAGTACCACAATTTGAAAAGGCTATACCTACATGAAAACACAAAGGAATCATTGTGTCGTAAATTGATCCCATTCAGTGTTTATGTTGTAATTTAATGTTGCACATACTCAAGGTTGATTTTAGTTTGAATGACTTTAATGCTATTGTTGCCTTTTTTTTTTGTCCTGTGAGAAACTAATAACTCAACCTCGTCACCCTTTTCATGAGGTTTGAAAAACAGCTTATTTAGCTTTGTACAATTTTGAGCTCAAATCCTGAACCCATGTTAACTTTGTTTTAGTTAATAGTGTTAAATGACAAACAAATGAAAAGGCATTTTCTAAATAGTTTATGCAGACCAAGTCCTTTAGTACATAACACAAACTAAATTCTTTCCAATAAACACTGTGAGATTTAATGCACTCACAAATGTCTAATATTGTTTAAGTTCCTCTTTTTTTTTATGGCAGTGGAGATCAAACTAAATAGTGTTTTTTGTCTCTGGAGACCATGTGGTCCTCATTTGTTGGTGGGTTTTAATATTGAACACTTATTCTGCCTTTATTCTTGTTCTATGTCAGTGAGTGACTGAGGAAGAAATAAGTTTGTTCTTAGTGATGCTTAAAACTTAACAAAAATAAAGGTATTATAGACACACAAGTTGTCAAACATGTGGCCAGTGGGTTAAAATGGGCCCTCCAAAGGATCCAATCTGGTCGCTGGAAAGAATTTGAAAATTTCAGGAAATGCAGGGGTGTCAGACTTTATATATGGCCTTTTCACACTGCGTACTGAGGGGGCTATTTACACAAGGACGTCAAAACTGCATGTTTCAGCTGAAAAACCTCCAGCTTGTTTCAACATGTTGAAAGGATCAATAATTGTGTTTATTTATTTATTTTTCTTAATTAAAAATAAGCATTCGCATTAGTTCGTCTGATGCAGTAAAATATTTTTCTTCATATATTTTATGATAATATTGAAAACTGTAGAACATTAAGAGTGTGCGAAAACATTTTTCCACTCATGTATAATCCAATTGTGATCTGAAGTGAAATAATGGCATAAAAAGCCTGTGAATGACTCAGTATTTCTTCTTGGTTTGATATGAAAAAAAAATGCATTCTGCCAATAATGACAACTAGATTTTTTTCCCTTTTGGTTTTAGTGCAAAAATGTGACACAAAATGATTAAAACTGCCCTTTAACAATAAAACCTTAAATGTCTAAGGAAAATGAAGTGTAGTTTTAACAATATTTTGCCTCTTATGAAATATTTTGTGCTTTTGTGAATCTGATCTATAAATGATAAGTTGAGGCAAATGGTTATTAAAATTGTACTTATTTTTCTTAAGAAATTAAGTTTTTTTCACATATACACATGTTTTTTGACTGAATAGTTTGACTTGTCTCGTCATCTGAACCCATTTTATCCTCACTAGGGTCACGGGGGTCACTGGGGGCCTAATCCAGCTACAATGGGTGAAGGCGGGGTACACCCTGTATGAGTCTCCAGTTCATCTCAGGGCTGAACATATATAGACAAACAATCACTCTCACATTCACACCTATGGACAATTTAGATTAACCAGTTAACCTATCAGTGCATGTGTTTGGATGGTGGGAGGAAACTGGAGTATCTGGAGAAAACCCACACAGACACGAGGAGAACATGCAAACTCCACACAGAAAGGTCTGGTGTGGGAATAGAACCAGGGACCTTCTTGCTTTGAGGCACAAGTGTTTACCACTGTGCTGCCCTCAATAGTTTGTCAGTGTAAATATTTTCATCATTTCATGTTATTTTTTTTTTTTGCACTAAATAAACAACAAATTTGCAGTTGTCATTATTAAAGGCTATTTATGACATTATTTTACTGGTTTATCACACTGGAAATCAAATCAGGCTGAATGTGGACTTTGACATCTGCAGGTTGTCTCAATCAGCTCTTTATATTTTTTAGTAGAAATATAGAATCTTCATTTGGGACAAATGTTTGTATAAAATGGGAAAAGCCTAAGCTGAAACTAAATAAACAACCAAAAAAACCCAAACTTTAACAACATAAACCTGTGAATGGAAAAGGCTGTTGGACGTTTCCCACAGCTGTAAGTCCTAACAAATAGTTCAGTTTTTAATCTTGTCGGCTGCTACGGTCCTGATGTCTTGGTGTGTCTTGTTTCAGGTGGTGAAGACGGTGGGTTTGAGGGAGGTGTGGTTCTTCGGGCTGCAGTACACGGACAGCAAAGGCTATATTACATGGCTAAAACTCAACAAGAAGGTAAGACTTAGAGCAAATCGCAGAAGAAAGTCACTTCTATCACATCCAGTTGTTGGTGCAGACTGAAGATGAGTTCATTTCTGCAACTGTTAATGTTATGGAAAACTAGCAAAGTAAACATTCATTCTCGTTGGGTTAAAATTATCAATGCAGAAAGACTTAGATATAAACTTGTCTATAATATTATATTAGTATTCTGTTTGATAGAAGCTGCTTCAAACAAATATTAGGAATGTGAAATAAAATAAAACCCTGAAGGCTTCATTTTGGAAGCAAGGAGTATGTTCTGACATACTGTATTTTTTTTACAATGAAAAAGAGCCTTTTATTTTCAACCATTTAACTTCAGTCAAACCCCGTACTGTATTTATTTAATTTAAGAAACTTTAATCCCCCTTATCTTCTCTCAAAGAGCTACACATAATTTACATAATTTAACTTGTCAACTGTGCCAGTCATATTACACTCCATATGTCCATCTGTGTTAAAGCCTGTTATGTCTGGCTGTGTGAAAAATATATCATGTACTGTATATATTTTAGGGCGGCACGGTGGTGCAGTAGCACTCGTGCCTCACAGCAAGAAGGACCCTGGTTCGAATCCCGTTCCAGACCTTTCTGTGTGGAGTTTGCATGTTCTCCTCGTGTCCGCGTGGGTTTTCGCCGGGCACTCCAGTTTCCTCCCACCATCCAAACACATGCACTGATAGGTTAATTGGTTAATCTAAAATTGGCCATAGGTGTGAATGTGAGAGTGATTGTTTGTCTATATATGTTCAGCCCTAAGATGAACTGGCGTCTCATACAGGGTGTACCCCGCCTTCGCCCATTGTAGCTGGATTAGGCCCCCAGTGACCCCCGTGACCCAAGTGTGGATGAAGCAGGTTCAGATAATGAATGAATGAATGTATATATTTTAAATAATATGTGCATAAAATGAGGATGTGGCTCAACACATATCCCTTCACATATCCCTGGTTTAATAGAAACCGATGGATTAAACTCAAAATTCATGAACGATTGGTTGATTGATTGATTTACTTTACATGTTGATTGCAGCAGTTCTAGTTTTCTATCAGTGTTGAGCATTGACAACAATTAGTTGATTAATTCATTCTTCGTTGACTATTCCCTTAAACGGACAGCTATGGTAATAATTAACAAATAGCTTTGAGCTATTTTCTAAGAAAAAAGAATCTCTTGTGTCTATGTGTCTCTTATGTCGTTTTTTTTTTTATCTTCAATGACAGCAGTTGTAATAAAATGAGGAATTAGATTAGTTTATAATGGAAAACACTGACGTACATGTCATTTACATGTCATTTTATAGACCAAATAATGTGAATAAATAATGTAAATAATCATCAAATCAATAAGTAATGGGGAAAATTATTTGTTGTAATCCTAGTGTTAATAATTTTTTTCATCCAAATTGTTGTTATTATTATCAACTCGTTCTTGGTTGAAGTCTGACAGGAATTATTATATTTTGGATTGTTCTGTTTTGACATTTATGATTCTTAGAAGAGGTTCAGTGCTGTTCTGTTTTTCAAGTAAACAATGGTTCAACACACTTAGTCTCATGTAATTTCCTCATATGCTCAATTATTAAACTAAAAGTACTCATCATATAAAGCAAAAATAATTCTTCTTGGAAATTGACTTTATTTTTGTTTGGTGTCTATTATTCTGCTACTTTGAGTTAAATAGTAAAAATCCTCCCTGGATAAATATTGGAGCACTTCTTTCACCTACAGTAGTTAAACACAGTGCTTCCCAATATGTGGCTGAAAAGTGAAAGGTCATGTGTGTGTGTGTGTGTGTGTTTTTCTGCAGGTGACCCAGCAGGATGTGAAGAAGGAAAACCCTTTACAATTCAAGTTTAGGGCAAAGTTCTTCCCAGAGGATGTTTCAGAGGAACTCATCCAAGAGATCACACAGAAACTCTTCTTTCTGCAGGTAAAGAAAGAATCCACATGTTAAAATAACTGCAAAATGTGATCTTTATACCATACATATGATGCTATAGTTTAATTATATAGACTACAGCTGCCAGTAAATCTGTGTAAGTTAGGCTTTAATTATTTAGTTCCTCCATTCTTACCTTATTTCAGCAGCTTTCATTAAGATTTTGATATTTAATGTACAAAATTGTATCCTAAAATGTAATTCAGTATTATTATTTTTAGGGGTTAAAATCACAGGTTATGAATTTCTGAGATGTATTATTACTTATCCTATGTGGCATCAGGGGTTTAATGAACAGATGTTGGATTTTACATGGTATTGCATATAGTTTTACAGCTGAAATGTCCAGTGGAAACATTTTTAAATCAGTAGTTCCCATTTCTTTTTGGCTCGTGACCTCGTTTTAACATCACAAATTTCTAGCAATCCCAGACATTCAAAATGGAGCCTTTTTTTTTTTTACTGAAGTTGTTTTTGATCATGTAATAGTTTTCTATGCTATGTTTCAAATAAACATACATTTTAGATGACATTTATTATGTATAATATATATTATTATGGACAGAGAAAGAAAAACCTGGTGTATCCTGTACATATCCTTGGTCAGGATATGTACAGTCAGACCAGCTTGTATTTACAAGGCTGACAATTAATAATGAACAAACAATAACTAAAATTATGAATTATGAAAGAGCTGTGAAACTGACCACAATGAACATTTGACAGATAAACAGTACCACCACAGTACTTCAGTTCCACCTTTACAGTTTGTCATGTCTGTTATGGATTAGGATTGTCTCTGTCTTTATTTTTTATCAATTACTACAACTTTCACACAACTGCATGTTTTAGATATTTCCCTCTTCCATGTGATTAACCCTTTAACTCCTGAGAGCTAACAAAATAATTGGTAACATGAGCAAAATAAGACACAAATGGCAGAAAATCTGAGAAAAATACTACAATAAAAAAACCCAAAATGTAGAAAAATAAACAAAATGAGCAACAAAAACTAATGAATATTTACAAAATGACAAATAATGTGGAACATTTTGAAAAAAAAAATTACTAAAGAAGAAAACTACTATTGAAATTTGATCCCAGCAATTTTAATTTTGCCTTTACATTTTTTTTTAAATAAAGTAAAATACTCTTGCTTTTTGGCACCTTATCCATGCACAAAACTAAAAGGAAAATGGTTGAATTTTTCTGAATATTTAAAGTAAATCATCCATTCAGAATGCATCAGCACTGACACTTAAAGAGTTAATAATCAGCTCCTCATCAGACTGATAATAATGCAATGGCCTCCAGGTGTAATGGAAGAGGGAAACATCTAAAACATGCAGGACACCGGCCCTCAAGGACCACAGTTTGACACCTCTGCCATATGGGATGTTAAGCCCAAGATTGAAAAACACTTTAAATGGAATAATTAAAGTCATATAGGGCAGTTACTACAGTGTTACAGGACTTAAAACACAT
Organism: Siphamia tubifer; assembly: GCA_020466265.1. Lineage (NCBI taxonomy): Eukaryota > Metazoa > Chordata > Actinopteri > Kurtiformes > Apogonidae > Siphamia > Siphamia tubifer. The sequence goes on along the minus strand of CM035803.1, from coordinate 22,409,487 downwards.
TGAACAAGTAGTACACACAAGCTACACTGTGTACCGGAAAAAAGCCATGAAAGTCTGCACCACCCACTTGTTTGTGGGATATCACGATGTAACTAACTGTAATATATAATGTGGTTGTGTGTCGTCGTATGTCCTGCCAACAGGTGAAAGAGGCCATACTGAATGATGAGAACTACTGTCCCCCAGAGACAGCAGTGCTGCTGGCCTCCTATGCTGTACAGGCCAAATACGGTGATTACAACAAAGACATTCACAAGCCTGGATACCTGGGATCTGACCGACTACTGCCTCAGAGGTACACACACACACACACACACACACACAAGGACCTGTGTCTTCATTAACATACTACACAAAGAAAACAAACCAATATTAGTAATACAAAAGTTAATGTGTATTTGCAAAGAACTTCATTAGTTCTAATCTGTTAGAGCACTGGTAAGGTAATGTATAATTTTAATTTACTACATTAATTTATAAAAGTGTTCAATTTATGTTTGAATATGCAATACAACCAATAAAATAATCTTACTTCAGTCATTAGAAATAAAACAGATTGCAAGAAAACATAACTGTGGAAAAAAGTTTTTGAGCATCCTTAACATTTTACACAATCTCACACATCATCATGAAATATTTGAATAAAAATCTTATTTGTGTTTCAGATGTGGCTGCATCAGACAGACACTAACAAATACTTTTTTTGTTAATTGTAAAGAAAAAAAAAACTGAACCCTTGACACTGTCAATATGTCATGTCCTGGATGTGTTTCATCTTCTACTGAAACATCTACAGTAGTTTTGACGTTGATAGAACAGTGCACATGCAGAAGGGATCATGTGGGTTTGGATAATCGAACAATACTTAGTAGAGTTCAATGACTGAAAAAGGATTCTTAATGTAAGATATTACAAATGCATGGGGTGTCCAAAAACTCTTTCCACTCGTGTATATATACATGAAAACAAAATATGGCAGCATTCACATGTTGAAAAAGTATGTGGGAGGAAGTATAACTTAACAGTTAATAACAGGTTTCCAAACATAAACACATACATCAGTCATACCAAACATTGGAAGCTGTACTGCAGAACTGCCTAGAATCACATAAATCTTACAACACAAGTGTTTATTCACTTAAAAATCAACATTCAACTTCCATGAAAATGAACTCACACCACAGTTTTAAATAAAGACGTGTGTTTGCAATTATAATTTTATTTTATATACAGTGAAGCCATTAATCGACTTGAATCGATTTTAAACATGTAAATTGTTCATCAATTGCAGCTCCATTTCCTTAATTTTACTGCTGTTAAACATTGGTTCCTCTGTAATATTTCAAACAGACGCTTGTTGTGGTGCATATAAGATCAGGATCAACACAAATGAAAATGTAACTTTAACTATCACTTACTCGTTTTAAACTTTAACCTTTTCAGCTTTCACACATATTTCTTCTTCTTTTTTGTTGTATTGTAGTTGTTATTTCTATATAGATTTTTTTTTAACACATTCTTTTACATTTTTTGTTCTTGTTTCAACTGGTTCTAGATAAGTTATGTGTAATTTTCAGATATGTTTTTCAAGTTTCTACTATTTCTGATCTCAGACCAACAATTCTGACACCACATAAGATTATTCACACATCCTTTTTTTTTATCCCCTCGCCCCCATTATCATCATATATGGTCAGAATGATTTCTGCCTCAGCGTCCTCCACTGTATCCCAGCATTAGAAGACACTATCTGATCCATCTGAAACAAAACCAATTCTATAATTTGATGGTAAGAGCCTCAGTGAAAACAATGACATTGAGTTCCATGCCCTCTGCTGCTTGTATTAAATAAGCCACATAGAGAGCTGTTAGTAATCGATGTAATGTTGAATTTATTTGCCAGGAGCCACAACAACTATACAACAAACAGGAGGAAAACTCCAAGGCACTCTCTTTAAGCATCAAAATTCCTTTATTCTCATAAAACACTTGAACGTGTTTCAGCTTCAGGCCTTAATCAGGAAGTCAAACTAAATCCTTTCCCAAAGATTACCTCAAACAAACTCCTTGAAATATTCCATCTTTTTTTTTTTCTCTCTTTTTTTTTGGGAGCTGCAAAAGCTATTTGGCACATTCTGGGCTCTGAAAAAAGAGGCCACCTGATACGTCTGAGACTAAATGACTGTCATTGTTGTGTTTCTGTTGGAGATGACAATTTATAGAGCAGCATCTGTAACATCATCCTGTTCTCGGCACATTGTTATGAGGCTGTTCTTCTACTTATATCAGATTTACACGCTAGATTAGATTGGAGTATCTCTCTTTGACCATGTGATGGAAAACACAGATAGTGTGTTTCAGAATTATCCCATGAGGCTCTTTTCGATGGATTAACAAAGGGGTTTTTTTTTGATGAAAATTAACCTTAAATCTCGTCTGACTGTGCTGTGACGTCGCATGTCTCTGTTCACACTAGAGGTAAGATCGGGCCTACAAAATCCAGCCTGACCAGACCCAGGCCCACAGGCATTAAAGCCCGACCCAGCTCGAGTCCGACCAATTAACTTGATTTTCAGACCCGAGCCTGAAGCAAACCCGAAATTTCAATTTATCCCACAGTGTTTTTGCCAGAAAAAAACCCAAGATTTTTTAAGATTAAAATAACCTACATATTTTTATGATCATGATAAATGCATTTACACAACCAAACAACGCTGGAACACAGAATAAGAGGCCAGACAATGAGAGCGCACTCGCTTAATTACACAGAGGGGAAAAAAAGTCAGCGAGAGAGAAGCCCGAGCCTGACTCGACCCGGCCCGAAATTCGGGCTCAGGCTAAAGATCTTACCTCTAGTTCACACATGTAATTCTAAGCCCGATTGTGATGCGTGAGGTTCAGATTGGTGTATATACATATTGACTGAAAATAAAACATGCAGTTGTGTTTATTTTTTCCTCTTTTCTGTAGAGTTCTGGAGCAACACAAGCTGACAAAAGAACAGTGGGAGGACAGAATACAAAAATGGCACGTGGAACACAGAAGCATGCTCAGGTAAATGTGACTTCATGTCTATGTATTTATACTATTTTAAATGTGTTTGATATGTGTTTCAATAATGGATAATGTGTGTGGTGCAGGGAGGATGCAATGATGGAATATCTGAAGATCGCTCAGGACCTGGAGATGTATGGCGTCAACTATTTTGAAATCAAAAATAAGAAGGGAACGGAGCTGTGGCTTGGGGTTGATGCTCTGGGACTCAACATATATGAGCATGAAGACAAGTAAGATACACATCTACGCTGTGCATGGACACATATATGAACAAGTTAGACAGTTAGAGATGGATGGAAGACTGAATAACAACACTTATCCAATCAGTGAAGCCATTTTTACATGTTATCCCTCAGAAATTGAAAATAATTTTTGTTTGAGTTTCTGTTTTCATGATTTCACTGACCTTGTTCAATGGATGTCAGAATCAGATGTTTTTAAAAGAATGTAAGAATCCAAAAATACAGTCACGTAACATCAGATTCTGACATCCATTGAACAAGATGGACTCTCCAGCACAAAACCAGTGGTTCAGTCTGACTGCAGTATTTCTAGCTATAGCCTCAAATACTTTAAATGGGTCAAAATTATCAAATTTGAAGTTTATGCATAAAATTCAAGTAAAATGTCTCCTGAATACTTCTAAATATGATTTTTTTTTTTTTTTATTCCTGCCATAAGTGCAATAAATCATGCCTTTTAGGAAGGACAACAACTGACTCTGACAGTAATTAAGTTTAAAACAAAGAAAGATCTTCTCAAAACACAGCTTTCCTTTGTGTTGGCATTAGGTATTTCCCCGTCATGTTTGGTACCATTGGAAAGTTCGGGACTCCCTCTAGACAGCCGTTAAATAGAAATCTATGTAATTATATTTTTGAACCAATGGGAGGCCTCAGAACAAAGCCTTCTTGAGTAAACAAAATCCCTTGTTGCAAGGGCGATGTTGAAAAACAGCCTCTGATTGGTTGAATTAGTGTTACGCAAGCATTTTTAATAAGCTTTCAGATAAATATAAAATCTGAAATTTGACCAAAGTGACTGGTTGGAGGGTCACATACCACCCTTATTTTCTTCAATGTCTTGTTAATTTTAAGGCCTGGTACAATTAAAGATCCATTTGTTTGGACAAATATAATGATAAGAAAAACACCTCATTAGAGTTTAATTTCAGAAGTGATATCTAGCAACATCACATACTGGTCACACTTCTGACTCCAATATTTCTGTCTTTAAGCTAATATGAGGTTGTTTTGTTTGTTAGAATAAGTCACATGTTATTTAAAGAAAGACTACTTTATCGTCTGTTCGTCAAAAAAAAAGGAAGAACTTAAAACCACAAAAGAATTTTAATCTGAATCTGAACCTTGGAATGAATCGTAACATGAAGCAAAATGGTAATTGTATATCAGTAGTGAAATATCAGGTGTATATACAGTATCTAACATTTTATTTATTTAATAATTTATTTTTAACCACTCTTTGCTCTGTCAGTTCAGAATGTTTTTTGTCCAACCTTCTCCGTTCAGTCATTTTATTCTTTCCATCTTTCCTATGAATCCAAAAACATTCTGAAAATATTACCATCATTTATCACTGAGAATTAATATAGGATAAATTACCATCTAAATCAGTTTTTCAATGCAGAAATGTTAGAGTAAATAGTCACAGAAATGATTAGACCACCACAAGGAACCAAAAACTATGGTTATTTAATGAAGTACTAACTCCTGTGTGTATCACAGTTTTCATCAGTACAATGACATAGATATAGATTTAAGAACTGAAGTGATTTTGGTTATTATCAAGAACACTTGGAAAATGGATAGATATCAGCTCTGAAATTAAAGTCTTATGAACTGTTTTTATTGTTGTCATTATATTTGTCCGAATTAACTTTAGTTTACTTTTATAACTTTAGTTGTGGGAGGTATTAAAAAGAACAAGAAACTGAAGAAAGGTGAGAAGACTGAGGGAGGGTGATTTAATACTGTATGTGTGATCTGCACTTTACCTTGGATGACATTAATCTGACAATAGTGCCCTCTGCTGGTGATGAGTGGTGTAGCAGGTGAAGAATAAACAGTTTTAGGTCATAACACTCACCATAGTATTTGTCATTGTTACCTCCGCCAATGAGGTTATGTTTTTGCTGGAGTTTGTTTGTCTGTTTCCAAGACAACTCAAAAATGTCTAGACGGATCTTGATGAAAATGTCATGACGTGTTGGGGGTGTCACAAGGAACAAGTGATTCGATTTTGGTGATGATCCAGAAGAGATCCTGGATTCTGAATCACTTTGAAATGTATTCTCCATTTACTGCAATGTAAAATTTCAAAGTGATCCAGAGTTCAGGACCTCTCAAGATCCATGAGTTTTTGAGTTATCTTGCTAACTAACAGACAGACAGACAAACTGCGGCAAAAATACAACCTCCTTGGCGGACGTCTCTTCATTCAGAGGGGAGAGGTCTGCCTTGGTGGAGGTTTGTGGTCTCAGTGTGCTTTTCTTGTTAGTTTTCTTTTCTTTTTACTCCACCAGGGAATAGTGGAGTTATGTGTTTACTGGCATTTATCTGATTGTTAGGAAAATAACTCAAAAGGTTAGGGACAGATTTGGCTCAAATTTTCAGGAAATGTTGACGCTGGTACAAGGGTGGGGGGCACACATGTCTTTCAGGAGGGGGGGGGGGGGGGGGGGGGGGCTGATCTGCCTTTTCTATTTTTTTTTTTAATGATCATTTCGAAAAACCGTTGTCTGTCATCTCATATGTGCCTTATGTAGATTTCTCCTCTCTTGTTTGTCATCTTTTTAGATTGTATAAATGTTTAGTTTTAGTTTTTAGCTTATATATTTTTCCATATATTTAAATATGTATATATACTTTTGTATTTTTTTATTTATTTCTTTGGAAAAAGGGTCAGAGACAAATGCCATATCAGGTCTTTGTATGGGCACACATGTAGCAGAACTGACAAATAAAGCAAACTTTGAACTTTGAACTTATTTTTTAGACATGTCTTCAACAAAATCTCAACACTGTCTCATCAGGTTGTCACCAAAGATCGGCTTTCCATGGAGTGAAATCAGAAACATTTCTTTCAATGACAAGAAGTTTGTCATCAAGCCCATTGACAAAAAAGCCCCTGTAAGTCCTGATGGCATCTAATAAAGTAGATTTTTAAATATTTCAGAGAAATAGATTTATGCTCTAATGCTGTTGTGTTTGTCTCTTCCAGGACTTCATATTCTACGCCCCTCGGTTGCGAATCAACAAGCGTATCCTGGCGTTGTGTATGGGAAACCATGAACTGTACATGAGGAGGAGGAAGCCCGACACTATTGAGGTGCAGCAGATGAAGGCTCAGGCCAGGGAAGAAAAACACCACAAACAGATGGAGAGGTACGGTTTATGCAGCTTTAACTTCAGCAACAGCCCTGACACAGAGGACCACCATACTATACCATACCATACCATACCATACCATACCATACCATGCCATACCATACTATACCATACCATACCATACCATACCATACTATACCATACCATACCATACCATACCATACCATACCATACCATACCATACCATACCATACCATACTATACCATACCATACCATACCATACTATACCATACCATACCATACCATATTATACCATACCATACCATACCATACCATACCATACCATACCATACCATACCATACTATACCATACCATACCATACCATACCATACCATACTATACCATACCATACCATACCATATTATACCATACCATACAATACCATACCATACCATACCATACCATACCATACCATACCATACCATACCATACCATACCATACCATACCATATTATACCATACTATACCATACCATACCATACCATACCATACCATACCATACCATACCATACCATACCATACCATACCATACCATACTATACCATACCATACTATACCATACCATACCATACCATACCATACAATACTATACCATACCATACCATACTATACCATACCATACCATACCATACCATACCATACCATACCATACCATACCATACCATACCATACCATATCATACCATACTATACCATACCATACCATACCATACCATACCATACCATACCATACCATACCATACTATACCATACCATACTATACCATACCATACCATACCATACCATACAATACTATACCATACCATACCATACCATACCATACCATACCATACCATACTATACCATACCATACCATACCATACCATACCATACCATACCATACCATACTATACCATACCATACCATATTATACCATACCATACCATACTATACCATACCATACCATACCATACCATACCCTACCCTACCATACCATACCATACCATACCATCTTTGTTTATAAAAGCGCTTTAAAACAGACACAGCTGACACAAAGCGATGAACACTACAAGGCATAAAACACAAAACAGAAAAGGACAACAAGGCAATAAAATAAATATATAAATACAATAAAAAGTTCTAAAACTACACAGATTAAAAATAAATTAAGATCATCATACAATAAAATAACTAAAATCAATGAGCCACTGAGTCAAAGGGCACATTAACACAAGTTAAAAATGTAGAAAGAAAGAAAGAAAGAAAGAAAGAAAGAAAGAAAGAAAGAAAGAAAGGGGAAATGTGGAGGGTAAAAGCACAAATACTCATAAATGAGGTAAGTAAGATAAAACTTTAATGATATAGCACTTTTTAAAACACATTAGAGATAAAGTGCAGATACTGAAAAACTCAAACTAAGCAAAACAACAACCTTTTCATTCCACTTCAGGAGCAGCAGTGTCTCTACTTTCCTTTTCTTCAATTAAATTCCTCTTGTTAACCCTGAACAAAGAAACACCATTCAGTGGTAGAGATGTAAACTTCAATCACTCAAATACGCACGATATATTTGAATATCTTTTAATTACTCAATACACAAGTAAATAAATGAGCAGTAGGGGGCAGCACTGGACTGAAACAAAGCTAATGTTTGTCATTTGTGTTGTTTTAATGTTGCTTTAATATGAACAAACACAAACTTTCACGTCATATATTCATCCTGTAGAGATCAAAAACTGAAAAAGTTGGAGAGGTAGTAATCAAGCAAGGAAAACAGTAAATGTATTTCAATGTGGGAGATGAAGGTCTAAAGTAAAATGTCACATGCGAGCTTTTTACTGATGTGGAAACTGATGCATCCACTTTTGTCTCTGTGGGTTTGTGTGGGTGGGTTTCATTGTGTTTGTATCATTTAATGGTGACATTGCAGAAACACCACAGACACTAATATCATATATTATCATCTGGTTAAGTATACGTCTGGATTTGATTCCATCAGTATTGTTACTGAAATTAATGTATTTATTTATTTGTTTGTTTGTTTGTTTTACTTCCACCCACTCCTTTTCAAATGTGCAAATGAAGCAATGTTTTTTTAAATCTATTTTTTAGTGTGATTGTTTTGTTTGTTGCATATTCCAAATAAATTGAATTCAATTTAATAATTTATTTATTTAAATTTGAAAAATGTTTTCACCAGAAGTTCAAAAAAATTATTAATCTATTAATATACTGTAATATTAATTATACATCAGGTAAACCTCTGTTATTATATGGTTATAAATTTTAAGTAAAAAAGTTAAATGTCAAAATGTAAACACTTTTGTTATGTCAGAAAAAATAAATTAACAAAACAGATAATACGATTAAAACTCAACAGGACTGACTTTGACAGTTGTTGTTTTTTTGGGGGGGGTTTTGACAGAGCACAACTGGAGAATGAGAAGAAGAAGCGTGAGATCGCAGAGAAGGAGAAGGAGCGGATAGAGCGAGAGAAGGACGAGCTGATCGAGAGGCTGAGGCAGATTGAGGAGCAGACACAGAAAGCTCAGAAAGGTTTGAGAATGGCAAGACCATGCAATACATGAACACAGTCCCCCCTGAAGCCCCCACTTCAGGACATTCCAGAAGAAATATGAACGGCAGTCAATGGAGAGACAAATTATTTTTAACTAAAAAATTGATTCAGTGATCGAAAAAAGTTGCAGTTTGTGAGAAAAAAATGTCAAGAAAACATCAAGTTTTGTGTCAAACAGCTGAAAAGACGACATGTGCATCGTACATAATACATGTCAACGACACCAAAATGGCCGTCGTCTTCATTCTTTCAAGAGTGAGATGAAAAACTGATAAAAGAGGCAAAAATTGTGACCATCAGATCATGTTGGAGCTGCAGACATCTTCAGTAGCTTTGACCAAATTGTGGACACACAAGTATAATGAGGACACCTCTGTGACTTTTATGTAGTCTTTGTATTTACATAGTTTAACAGTGTGATATGACTTTTTGACTTGTGAAAGTTTCCTTTAAACTGGTTATGAATGATAGTATAATACATACATGATCAAAAAATGACCATTAACTACTTTAGAATCTGGGACACCACCAGAAGAGATGGGACATCAGCTCTATATTAGACATTAGACTTTATTTGTCCCCAAAGGCAAACGTGTTTTCACAGTTATTCACATACAGACTCCATCACAAATATGGAAATTACATTATATGATACATTTAACAGAGGAAGACACTGAAAAATATATGCACACCATAAGACTGTGTACTATAACATTCTATAATAATAATAATATAATAAATTTGTACAACAATCATCAAAATATCCAAAAGATCAGGGTGGTCTCAGCCCCACTTAGACAAATAGCAACACAAACACAAATCCAAACCCACCCTCATTTCCATCCATTCAATGCCACCCACAAACTCACTTTCTGACACTGAATACGATGAAAAATATGAACCTAGACACAAAAACCACCAAAAATGGAATCTATACAAGAAATAAGGAACACACTGGAGCCTGTAAGAGAAAATCACTTTTAATCCAACACTTATGTAAGAAGGGGAGAGCATGCTCCTGCTTGAATAAACACAGGCTTCAGGCTAATAAAGTCGTGGAAGCAAGACTGTACTGTGAGAGGCAACGTATCTCAGATTAAAAACCCATGTTGTGTGTGTACATATGTAATGTATATTGTTAAAACTACCTATCTGTGATACGTAGTGTTAACAAGAGGTAGTCTTCAGCTTATGCAGAAACATAAAATGCTAAATGTTCACAATGAATAGTTACCAAATGTCAGTGTGTATGAATAAGCAACACCTTATAAACCCAGACACACCTGTCATTTGCATTTATTTGACATTTCCCAAAGGCCAGCTTGGCTTGTAGAAACAACTGCTTCTATGATGCCACATTTTTTTAGTCATAACTCAAAAGTTGAAACATGAAGATGCCTTTTTCCCTTTTTCTTTTGTCTGAGGGAATTTGCATCCAGTGAAGTTTCCACCTCAGGGAAGAGTCTCAGGAGATGAGAACAGGCCCAGGCAGTATAGGTTAGAAATATAAATGATATTGAATTATATACAGGGCAGGAAATACTTTTTGCTGAACTAACATGTGAGGGATCCCCTCCAAGATGGTTTCTATACTTTAAGTGAAGACAAAGTGGAGTCATTTTTCACTTACTTTCACAGATACAAACATATTAACAGTCAGCATCCACATTTAACTATCGTAAATTCCATGTATTCCTCCTTGTAAATGCAAGAAAAGACCATTTTACTCAAATTCTGTCCAAAAAAAAAGCCATAAATATTTAGATTTGGTTTTGAAGACATATTTTGGTGCTTTTCTGCTATTTGCAAAATTGTGTAGCTTTATTCCAGAAAAGACTGATCTCCTACAGAGATCTTTGTAAGTATCCCAGCTGACTGTAAACATCGACTCTCTGGTGCCACCTAATGTAAAAGAAATAAGAATAGGAATAATGTCAGCATAACCAACACTCCAAATCCATGGTATTGAAACATCATCAGCTGTTTCCATGAAAACTGGAATTCAGAATATTGATATATTATGAATACTCGTACTCGTCATCTGAACCCACTGTATCCTCACTAGGGTCGCGGGGGTCACTGGGGGCCTAATTCAGCTACAATGGGCGAAGGCGGGGTACACCCTGTATGAGAGTTCATCGCGGGGCTGAACATATGTAGACGAACAATCACTGTCACATTTACACCTATGGGTAATTTAGATTAAACAATTAACCTATCAGTGCATGTGTTTAGATGGTGGGAGGAAACCGGAGTACCCAGCGAAAACAGTCAAGGACACGGGGAGAACATGCAAACTCCACACAGACAGGCACGAGTGCTAACCACTGCACCATATTATGAATATATAGATATAATTTTTTATAATAGTTAATAATAAAATAGATAAATAAATATTCTATATAAACATATATATCCACATCAACTCAACTCAGCCTTTTTACATTTCCATTACGAAAAAGGAGCTGGAATCTGATACTTGGTACTAGTTTTTTTCCACATGATACTAACAGATGACATATAAACCCTGCAGACACTGGTTAGTCAGACAGTTTTCTCTGACCCGTCACTTTACAAAATATAGATGCGGAAGCTGACGGTAAATATAGCGGTTCATTAATCCACATGATGACAGCCCATAATACTACACCATGGTCGGTGGCCAATGTAAAAATGACAACATGAAAAGAGCAACAATTCCCTGAGCAGACGACACAGAAGTGCACACTGCACCACTATGACACCCACCTACTGTAAAGTCAGTCCTATTCCGGACTGGAAAAGCTCTCCAGGAATACAGAGTCAATGTAAGCTGATACAGAACCAGTGGAAATAAAGCATTAGTACAAAGTTGAACATAGTCAGTGATATGTACATATGTAAACTGCCAAAACACCTGTGTGTGTCTTGTGTCTGGTTTTATGTCACTTCTGCTTTAAAATCATCACATCAGTCTGTTCCCCAATGATTTTTAGTGGTTTTATTGACCGTGTCATCTTGATGGTCATGCAGACTTTAGTTTAGCACTATTCACTGTCACATTAACACAGACATATTTTAAAACCTAGTGTTGGCAGGCGTGTGACATTCTTTCAAATGAAACATAAAACATATCATTATCAGAAACATCTAGCCTTTATTTTTACTACAACTAAATTGCATTAAAAAATGTGATGTTTTTTTTTCCTGTAGTTATCCCTGTGCACCACTTTGCATGTAGTTATTTATCAGAATAAGGGCACTTCAACGTCTACAAGATGAGACGTGCATCATTTCTTTGAAAAATAAAAAAAACTGAACAGAACCCCCATTATATAAAAGAAAGTATATGACTGGTATCAAAAGGGTGATTTCTTTAGTTAAACTTACCCCCATCCCACCCACCCATCACCACCAAAATTCAATCATTTGTTCCTTGTACCAGGATCAACATTTCCTGAAATTTCCATCTAAAGTTGTGTAGAACTTTTTGCATTATCTTACTCACAGGCAGACAGAGAATAATTTAAGACTTCTTATGAATTCTTCTATTTTTTTTTTATTTCTTCACACCATCATTTTTATCTTTCAATTACATGATAAATGTAAATGAAACAGCATGGAGAAAAGGGTCCCCATATGAAGCTAAATAAAGCTTATATAATAGGGCCCATGGTACTGAAATAATGTAATCAGTATTTTAGACAAACTGGTTAAGCATACAATTATGCAAATCAATGTTATTAACTTGTATTCACTTAACAATAGATGGCATGTCTAAATCCATAACAAATTTAAGGCAATTTTGACAGACAAAACCATCCACATACCCCCCCCGCTTGATTTTCCCTATATCTTATCATGGCAAAAACACATCATTATTGCCATCGTCTGTCAGTCAACTCCATCGATGTCTGTCAGCGTCGTCCACAAGTCACTATAATCGCTTCTCCTTTGTCAATTCTTAACAGATTTCAACTCTGATTTTATGATCTATTGAATGCCTCCCTTTTGTTGATAGCATGACATCACAAGTGTGAGGTCCACATGAGCACAGGGCCATTGGCATTATCTTTGGTTACTGTAACCTTGACCTTTGACCTACATTCAGGACTTGGCACAACAATGAAAGTATCGAATGAAAGCAAAACATTAGAATGTGTCACAGACATCAATATGTTTTCTTCAAACAAGATTAGATTTAGATTTTTATGCTCAAGTTTTATGCTTTTTGCTCTCAACAGGGTTTCTCTTCAGACAAAAAGACCCATATTCACAAAGCCCCGATGACACAGTGCTTCCATGTTGCTCAGTGTTTTTGATATTTGTCCCAGAACACACACAGGTCTCAGATTGTCAGTAAAGGGTGTTTTCGTACATGTGTTCACAGAGCTAGAGGAGCAGACTCGCAGAGCGCTGGAATTGGAGCAGGAGAGGAAGCGGGCGAAGGAGGAGGCGGAGCGACTGGACAAGGAGAGGCAGACGGCAGAGGAGGCCAAAGCAGCCCTGGCCCAACAGGCCGCTGACCAGATGAAGAACCAGGAACAACTGGTACCAACACACACAGCATTCACCACACCCACAACTGACTTATTTATTCCATATTTAAAGCATCTCCAAAAGCTCTGTTCTATTTTACTTACTGCTGTGAACATGCACATGTAGTTTGTGGTGATTCACATGAGGTTAAAAAAAATAGAAAACAAATTAATGGAAAAACACACAATTTTAACAAAGCCATTATCTGGTTCAGGTCTAGAACCGGCATCAGATCAGGGTACGATCATGCTATGACAAATCACAGCAGTCCTCTTATTTGAGAACATCTTTTATAATAGTTTACTACTGTAATAAAATGTATTTGCATAATACTCTGCTTGTGCCATAGGTACCTGTAAAAACTAATAAATTCTAGTCATAAATCTATCATTTCTCATCATTTAATGTACCATGTAATAAAAAAAAAATACTGTTAGGATGGGTGTTGCTGACTTTGGAGATAAGTAAGATGTCAACTGACAGAAAGCTTTTAAATAGTGATGTAACAGAACCGGCAAATTTACTTTATCTGTATTAGAAAACATCAGTGCACTGAATATAAAAGTCAAAGTCATGAAGAGTTTGTTTTTGTAATAAAGACAGACTGAAGCTGTGAAATATCAACACTGTATGATCATCATTTCATCTACATGAGTGACTTAGAAATGAAGCAGTGTTTTCCTGGATCATACAGAGCTTATAATTATTTAACTGCTGTAAAATGTTGATAATGAAGGCTAGAATTGGTCAAAAATACACCACGTCACATCAGGGGCATAATCCATTGAACACAGAAAACACATTGAATTCACCAACAAAGATAACCTTTAATAAATATCAGCACAAAAGTATTTTACCAGTTAATTTATCAGACCTGACTTAGATCTGTCTTGATGATTGTAAAGAAAGTGTTAGAACCAAATTAAATGTGAGTAATTTTGATAAATATTTTGAGCTTGAATAAGTCTGAAAAAAATGTTTAGTACTGTTTTTGGAATATTTATAATTTGGATGTGAAGATTTAGAATTATGTTGTCTATGTTGAGTTTTGATTGGTTAGTGAGTTTCAGTTTGTTATGTAGTTTGGAGAGGGACGCACTGTTGAATTGACATGTGCACAACAATGAAGGCACATAACGTTTTGACTGTGTCCATGTCCCATACCTGAGAACAGAAAGATGATTATGTTCAACAGCTGATACGGTTTTGTTTTTACATTTGAAGTCTTTTTTGTATTAAGAGGATCCGTTTGTGTTGCTAAGCGGTATAAGAATAAAAGAAGATAAAAAACAAACTCAACTGGTCCATGTGTACGCTGAATCTATGAATGACATGAACAATGGGAAGGTATTGGACATGATTATGAGTCAGAAACGTTAAAGCTGCCCACACGAAAAAGTGGTTTAATTAATGAATCAGTCAAACGAATTTGTGCCACTACACAAAGACTGCTTCCATCCGTCTTTGTGTCCATTAAAATATGTTTAGACTTCAGCACATGCGTACTCTTGATATTGATTGACTTTTCTTCTGTTGATGATGCCTGTGATGTGATGACATATTTTTGACCACTTTCTTCCGTCTGAGAAATTTGTATTCATACCGAAGACAGTGTACTTGTAAATTTTCATTTTGTAAATGTAATTTTCGATTTCATAACTTTTCAATTTGTATTTTGACGAACACACAACACTTATAAATACAAATGGACTCATTTTACAGTTTACAAATATTTATTTTAGGATCAACTACAACCAAAGATGAATGCATATCCCAAATATGCATGGATTACGTTCCTGTGAATATGTCTCAAAAATCACCCCATAATAAGGCAAATCTAAATCAACCCCTGTGCTCTATTTTAAACTTTATTCTCATTTATCATCACAACTTTCATGTTATTTCATTAGATTAGTTTTATACAGTAACATGATGGCTGCTTTTTTTCAGGTCATGCTCAATGGTAAAAAAAAATCAGCAGTGAAGGAGAGTAAAGTAACACAGATATGGCAATTTGGCTAAGAATATAACTAGGGCAATTATGCTATGAGCCTAGCAATAATATTATTCCATAGTGATAAGATGAAAGAAACTTATTCTAATTTTAAAATCTTTGAAAATGGATCAAATTTGCCCCCAGGAAAACCGTCTGGACCTGAATACCTCATTGTTCAGACTGAACTAAAAACATTCTAACTTTATAACGTCTTTCTTTTATGTGTAACAGGCTGCAGAGTTAGCAGAGTTCACCGCCAAAATCGCTCTTCTTGAGGAGGCCAAGAGGAAAAAAGAAGATGAAGCAACAGAATGGCAACACAAAGTAATAATACACCCATATGTGTTTTCTATGAACAGGTTACTGAGGTGACAAGACACGACTGTGTAAACTACATGTTTGTAAATGATTGGACAGTGTTAGGGAACGCTGCTGGATTATACTATTAAAAAAATGTCTCTGTCTGAACAGAAGAAACAGATTCAGTACTAAAGGCCTTGGAAATGTGTTGGATTTAGAATTTTTCACAACAAACCAAGAGAAATGGTGAACAATATGAGCAGAGAAAGAGATAAAATATACATACTATACTTTTTAGACTACAATATGTAGTCTTTGCAGAAACATCTTTGATTCTGTGATGGGATACACAGGGTTTTTATGTGATTTTATGTGGAAATATGCCGGCACTGGAAAAACATGTTTCAATTGGGGGGGGGGGGGGTATTATTTTCTCACACCCTGTTCTAACTAGGCTACTATTACATGTAAAATGTCTAATTACATCTTATAATATGTAAGCATACACTACAGCCCAGTAGTGTGTCCTGGTTCTGTTTTAGTTGTGCATCAAACACAACATTGTCATTCAGTATCAAAAATAAAATGATTACTTCCTGCTTCATAAAAGTGAAGTAGAAAAGGCCATATGTTTTAAGTATGTTGTAAAGTTTTTCTTCATAGAATTCATATTAATCTTATATTAACCATTTTAAAATGTTTTGTGCGAGTGAAGTGACACCAGTGTCAATTTTATCTTATGTTCCAACATAATACATTGAATTGGGTGTAAAATAGTATGAGCCCACTTCCATGTAGGACATTGGATACTGGTTTGCTCTGTCTTTTGTAGATATTTGTTAGAAAAGATGTTGCATTTTACATCACTACCCATATATCACTACCCATGTCAAGATACAATGCAATAGTTTTTAAACTTGCAGAAGAACCTAGGTATACTGAAATCATGTGAGATATTTTGTGTAGAAATATGCTATTATTGTGATGAATGTGCACCCTTTTTTCAAAAAATATGAACCTCCACATTGGCAAGGCAGATGTATTAGTGTAGCACAATTCATACTCAGGCCAATTCACATTGCTTTACATATATATATATATATATATATATATATATATATATATATATATATATATATATATATATATATATATATATATATGTAACAATAACTCTAACAATAACTATGAAACACATGTTCACCTTATTATCTATTTCCCAGAAAATCATTTATATTATTGTCAATGAACACTAAAGACTATAAATGTCAATTGGGCACACATTGGCCTTTGTGTGTAAATGACATATGTGTGTTATCTTCAGGCTCTGTCAGCACAAGAGGACCTAGAAAAGACCAGAGAGGAGCTGAAGACGGCCATATCTCCTCCAGCACCTGAACATGATGAGCACGATGAGACAAATGAAGCGAGTGCCGAGCTGCTCAGTGACGGCGTCTCCAGCCATCGCAGTGAAGAAGAGCGCATCACAGAGGCGCAGAAGAATGATCGAGTCAAGCAACAGCTACAGGTACGGGAAAGGAAAATTGTAATTATTAATTCAGGGTTAAAGCTAAATGTATTATCACCATAAAGGTTAATTATTCCATTACAGTTAATTAGCTAACTTTTTGGCTGTGAGTAAAAGTTGAACAAACTATATTTTTATATGACAGTATTAGATCGTAAAGGATTAGAACATATTGATGATCCGATAAAGCAGAGGGATTGTGGAGTCATATGGGGGGTGTTCCATGTCGTACAAACCATACAATGACAACACAAAGTGAAAGTGAAACTTAAAACGGCAGAAAGCCATTCATACCTTAAGCCTTGGTCCCCACGGAGTCTGGCATACAATTCTGCACATTGGTGTGATGCACTGAAACCTCTGATGTTCACAGACAATGCACGCAGAGTTGGCACCGTTGACACATGAACAGTATGTCCAATTATGTCAGAGCCTTGAAAGGCTCCCGCTGATGGACAAATAATTTGATGAATATAGGTCAAAGTGTGTGTATGTATATATATATATATATATATATATATATATATATATATATATATATATATATATATATACTTTGACCTATATTCATCAAACTTTTATGAGTTCTATACTGGACAACCCTTTGTTGAAAAATTTCTTGGAAATTGGTCCAGTAGTTTTTGGGTAAAGTTGCTAACAAACAACCCAAACCAAAAACAATACCCCTTGCCTCCCCTTTGATGGGCAGGGTAATAAAATAACTAAATACAATTCTACGAAAAGCAATTAAGAACAAATCAGAGCAACATCATGAGCATCAAATACGTATACAACTCATATACAACAGTAAACAAGTGGATTTTTGGGTTTGTTCTGAATACCTCTATAGAACATGAATACCTCTACAGAACATGAATACCTCCACAGAACATGAATACCTCCACAGAACATGAATACCTCCACAGAACATGAATACCTCCACAGAAAATGAATACCTCTACAGAACATTGGTGTCACTGTACATTTCATACTGAATCTTTTCCACTGAAGTGATTTTCATTATTATAAGTAAACATTTCCAGCTAAGCAGGATCAGGATGTGTGTGTTTGAAGCAGATTGTGTCATTCAATCACTCTCCTCCATTCAGGCTCTGAGTTCAGAGTTGGCCCAGGCCCGGGACGACACCAAGAAAACGCAGAACGACATGCTGCATGCTGAGAATGTCAGAGCAGGCAGAGACAAGTACAAAACCCTGCGCCAGATCCGCCAGGGAAACACCAAGCAGCGCATCGATGAGTTCGAGTCCATGTGAAGCTCTGGGGGAGAAAGGTGGAAAACAATGTTGGAGACAGTTTGCCTCGTTGCCATGCCAGCGCCTCCCTTTCCTCGTAAAGCCCAAAACCTGCTGCTGCTCCAGGAACTCCTGCTTTTTTCAACCCAGGAGGAAAACAGGCCAACGGGCTTCGTAGCTTCTCGCCAAAGCTCTGCCTGGCAGCGTTTGGCCAATCACACTGCTACCTGCTTTTTAGAGCTCTGCCATCACCCCGACAAAGCACACATATTTGAAGTTTTGAAAACAGTAAGCAGCATATCCAGTCAAACTGTGCAGACAATTTAAATATTTGCATGTATGATTATTAAGCAACGGGACAGTTTGACAGAGTGAGGAGACTGGACCGAATTGGTTTACTTAACAAAAGAAATGGCCATTTGTAGCTTGTTATTGTTGCTAGCACACTTGTGTGTAAAGCTTTAATATATGTACCTTCCTTTTACTTCTTTTGTCATTGAATTTAAATAATTTTGGTTTAAAAAAAAAAACAAACGCCTTATTTGTCTTCATTCCTGTCTAGAATTAGCTGTTATTATTTTGTGTTGGAAACTTAGTCTGTGATCATTGTTCTGTTCTTTAGCTAATTTATCTTCAATGTGTTTGCATGTGCTCACTGACAGTCATGAGCTGAAACATGCAAATTTATTCTACTCAGTATACATTATTTCTGTGTTGGCATCCATGGAGACGTTTGTTCAGATATATATTTTGCCTCACGATAAAGAATCGGTTAATATTTCAAACTATGCAGTATTATCTTCAGAGTATTGACTGACATAAATTATTAGAATATTAGACATATATTCTTATTCAAATTTGCAGTTTTCAGTTTAAAAAAGCTATTAATAAGATCCAAATATCGGTAATAAAACACAATCACAATGTCATTCATGCTAACATTGGTATTGACGCAAGAAGAGAGTTCACTCATTTAAAACCCTAATTTTACAATGGTCGAACATTTTTGTGTTTCATGAAAATATTAAAACATTTGTTCTGGAAAATAAACTGTTTTGTTTAAACCTGCAATAAATTACTTTTTGGTCCACTTGGGGGCAACAAACAAGTTGTGAAAATAACACATATATTTAATTTGTTTATGTTGCTGGGGGATATTTTTGTAAAGTGTCCATTTCCACATCAGGTTCTTTATCCATAAAATGTTTCTAAAAGAGTCTTCAATATGCTTCTGGTTCCAGCCAATCATCAGAAGAAAAGACCAAACATGGTTTTGTGTGTCATGTTTGAAGGCTGTTTTATATGGAGGCTGATTTTAATTCCTGTTCTGGGGAAAAAGACAATTATATAATATTATTAAAACGACAATTTAGTATCTCCAAAATAAATATAAGTGTGTTTTATTGTCATTATAGCTACACAATGAAATTCAATTTCTACTCTCAGATACATAATAAGATAAGCAGATAAAAACAGTGACGTGGTTAACAAGTGGTGCCAGACACAGCAGCCCCTCACACACAATATAGCTTTTTAGTGGCATGGATGCCAGCTGTCATGTACTACAGTATGCATTTGCTGATGTCACCATCCATATGTGCCAACTCAGAAGTAAATTCAAACAAAATCGAGGCTTTTATAGACATATAGAAAGTTAAATCTCTTTTAACTTTGACCTATTTTTCCCTAAATAGAATTGCATCTATTCTGGGTCACTGGTAATCTATAAACCCAATTTGATACAAATTCAACCAATAGTTTTGCTTTTGAGCCCCAATTGTATACCCTTGACACAACAAGTCTATAGCTTACATACATTTATTTTATAACATCAAGGCATCACAACACAGACTTTGAGTTTTTATTTATTTTAATGTTATATTTATTTAATTAGGACAGTGCATATTCATCAACATGCCAGCAGAAAGCATCAATGTAAATATGCCAGAGTTAGCAAACAAAGCTAATTTACATCTGTTGTCCTAAGACAGGTAAGAATAGTAAACAGAAAAAGACAAGAGAATGATAGACTGGGCAAAGGTAACATCAAATGGCAAACATAAGACAAGGAACAGTCATGAGGAGACTAATCAGTCATGTACTCACAGATCAGCTGTGAGTACATGACTGATTAGTTTTTAACCACTTCTTAAGAGCGTTTTTAAAAGATGAGTATGTGCCACAGTCCCTGACTACAGCTGGCTATGTGTGTCATATGGAGACCTTAAGAGATTGGAAAATTAATGAATGGTACTGTATTCAATGGGAAATAACATCCTAAAATCATGTCTGGTTTGTCATGTGCCCTGAATCACACACATGTTGTACCTCATAATAAATGATAATTATTGATTTGCGTTTCAACTGCTTCTGTGAACCAACGGCTGATTCATTTGCGAGTAAAACCCGTTAATAATTCGGACAACACGCCTCGCGCGTATGTGACGTCACCACAGCTAAGCAGAGTGTCTCTTACTAAACCCACATAAAACCTAACGTCACGTTTGTATCCTATCAAAAACGGGTGGTCTGTCTATACCACATCAAATATTTCTTATTAACCGCTATCATGTGTGAATTTCAGAGCACTTGTCAAATGGAATCAGAATTTAGCTTGGCTCACTCCATTCAAATTTTCAGTGAGCTAAGCACCCATGAACCGGAAGTAGAAAGGTGTGACTTGGTCCATATGAGCAGTGATGAATTTTTGTAATTTGGTGCTGAAGGCAAATGTCTGTAACAAATCTGCTAATGATAAGTCTATAAAATCAGATATTATTAGCAACTACAAGAGACAATACATCTTTAAAATGTCCCCCACTTAATAGAAACCTGTGCTCATATAGAATCAGCAGATGAAATTGTACTTTACCTGTGGTGAACTTCTAAACATGAATGACAGTCAGCACCGTGGGAAAGCTCAAGTGGGACTTTTATTGTTCATTTTTAATCATGTAACAGTCAATACGTCTCTTTTGGCAACATATTATGACAGGTTTTTATTAATGTTTTGGGTTTCACTCCTTACAGCTTAGAGCATATAGCAAGAAATTCACCCAAAATGACATGCCAACATTAGAAAAGACACAAATATGAACAAAGATACTATAACAATGTCACCCACTTTAAATGTCAAAGTTTCTTTAGTTTTTCTGCTATTTTCTTTTATTTATTTTTTTCTTCTTTTTTTTGCAAAATAAATATTATATGCTGAATGAGCGACTCTTAAATTTAATACAACCTTGTTAAATTAATACCTTCAGAAATAGTTCATGCATTTTAAAACACATACAGCATCTTATCAACATAACTGAAAATCTGCACAGCTGTAAAAAATGGATTTTAACACCTGGCACATTTTTAATTTTGGAGGGAAAAGGACTATTTCTGACCATAGGATGCACTGTGAAACAGCAGCAAAGGTCAATACTTAGTTAAATCAGGTCACCTTTGCCCAAGGAATAAACATTAAAATACTTCAAATCACTCAACTTTGGTCTCTGAATTCACACATTGTTGTCATATTAAAGCACAAATTATTTCAACATGGCAATGTAGTGACATTGTAGTTTTACATTTCCTTTCCACAACTTTATACCAACGTTACATTAAGGCCAGTTTTATTGCATTGACAGACAAGTAAAAACACAGCATTTCAGCCATTAAGGACAAATCTCTACCAATAAATGTTGAAAACTTTTGTGTTAACACTGAATTTAAAGTAATATTATTGCAATGTTTAATGTGTTAAGGGAAAACATGTTTTGTCTTTGGCAGTTTTGGGAAAATGTCAAAATAATTCATATGCAGCTCTTTTTTTTTCAGTAAACGTCCATGCTCACAGTGACATGATCTGAGGTAGACACATGCTGCACAAGATGAAAATGTGTTTTTATACCAAAGCATTTCAATCCCATTTATTATATTTACTGAGACCAAAGGAAAAGCCTGGAATGTAGATGAAGTTGATTTTACAGTGAGTTTTAAGTAACTTCCAACTCTGAACTGTCACATAAACACTTAAAAACTAATAAGGCAAACATATGAAAGCGAAAAACAGCCACAACTGCATTGAGGGCTGGATGATAAAACAATAATGATCAATACTTTGCATTACTTTATTAGATTTTGACACTGAATTATCACTACAATTGTTTGGAATATTCTATCTCTGGATGTCTGAAATCATCTTCTGTCTGACATTTGTAATGTTCTAAGTTGAACTAAACTAGTACTGATATTGCAAAATCCATGAACTACCATTCCTATGGAAGAGCATTAGGGTCACTGAAAAGAAAAATGAAAGTCCAATATATATTTTTATTATTATTCTAAACAAAAAGTCAGAATTCTGACAAAAAAATCAGAATTTTGACTATTTACCCAATTCTTTTTGCCTCAGAATAATAACAAAACAATATATTGGACCTTAATTTTTCCAGTGGTCTTAATTCTCTTCCAAACATTCCAGTCTATACCAGATTCATTTTTCCCCCTTAATTTACCTTTTTCATGTGTTTTCCAAATAAGTTGTTTCTTCAAAATTCACTCAGGACTAAAAAGCAGCTTTTAACTTGACTAGAAATGAAGATTTGCATTTATTGTTACAAAACATCTATCAACCAGCCCTATCTGCATTGTAAAATACTAAGAATAGGAGATCATTACACACACACACACACACACACACACATATATATATATATATATATGTATGTATGTATTCTTGTCTTCTGTACATGATAGACTGTATGTAATTGTACAAATACATTCAAAAATATACTAAGCAAACAGATCAACAGTGTATTTGCTTCAAATTCAGTGTTAACAGTCATCGTGAAACATTTAAGAAAAATTAAGACAGTATGTTTATATCTCCTCTGTCAGTGCAGACAAAGAGAGAAAAATAGTATTGTCACATGGTTATGGTTATAGAAAAATAGTTTTTGCACATTCTTATGTTCTTTTAGTGGTATCTTCCTGAGCTACACAATGCAACCCTTGAGTAGAAAGCTTTTAAAGTAAGATCACATGTTGAGGAAGAAGAGAAAGGATTTTTTGTTACAAGGAAATCTGTTTTTAAACCACTCATAAGTGTTTTTTAATGCACTTTTTACATCCCAGTACTATGTAGAAAGGCCATATTTCTTTTACCTCACCTTTATTTTCACATATTTTAGTTTTTCTGTATATTTTCAACCAAATCAACATTTTATATTTGACCCTGAAATATTCACTCTTAATTTCACTGACAATACTGTACAAACACTGTTACCAAATACTCCTGTATTTGGGAAAAGGGAATAATAAAAAAAAGACCCCTTTGTATAAATATTTGCTAAGTAGTACAAGATGTGACTGAGTGTGCCACAAATACTCAAAATATTCAACTCGAAATATTTTTTTTTAAATATTTTCATATAAAACAATAATCTTGTTAAGAACATTAATAGGATACAATTTGTATCAACAACAGAGGTGTCATCCGGCAACAAAAAGGTATGCTAATCATTAGGCAACAGATTTAGCCTTATAAATCTCAGACAGTAAAGACTTAATAATACAAATATTATAATTAATATGAAGTATTTGAAGAAAACATGTGTTCTGTACAAACATTCTGCTCCAAGTGCTTTAAATGCCTTTTAATGTAAAGTCGTGGCCGGACGTTTTAGCAGTGACACAACTGTACTATTTTGCATTAATGTAATTTGACCATAAATGTATTGTATTGACAAAGTTGTAGCTCAGAAATGTGATCAAAACAAAACAAAACGTACACCACTGCAGAAACAACTGAGCATGACAGTACTATTGAAGAAAAAAAAAAAAGAAAAACAGATAAGAACTTTGAGAGAATATGGATGAAACTCAGTGGGTGGAGCCAAAAGAACACAGTGTCTCTGTTCATCTGAAGTGTTTATTTTATTTTTATTTTTAAAAAATTTTTCAAAGGAAAACAATCCAATTTCAAGTTTGAATTTCTCAATTCAAGAATAGAGAATAATTTACGTCTTTCCTAAACATTTTATTTAACATATAGCAGCAAAAGCTAGTTTAAATTATTTGCAATCCAGTGTTTGCTGTTTTGTTCTTCATAATTATTCTTATGTTACATGCATTTGCACATTTTTCAATAACTGGAACCTACGGCTGAATCTCATTTCGCCCCTTACCCCTACCCTTACCCCTTCAAACAGACCTATAAGGCGTAGGGCTTGAAAGGGGTGCCAATGATAAGTTAACTTTACAATTCTATGTATTATCAGTGTCGTTCACTTCAGTTCACCTTTAAGCTTTAGTTACATTTTCTTCTGGATTTAAAGTAATAAAAGCAGTTGACTTGCATGTTTTGTTGGCAAATACTATAATATGATCAGACCATCTTAAAGTTCATTAATTGAAACTCCAATCAAATTGTATTGTTTTTGTTTTCCTATTACTGAATATACAGATGTGTGGCAAATTAAAGGAAAAGTCAGTTTTAAGTGTCTTAGTCAGGTGATGTTAAACGTGACTAATGCTTAATTTCCATCACATGGAACCGACTCGACTCAACCTGATTCAGATACCAGGTCCTATTTCTAGAGACAGTTTCCATTAAGGAGGCTACTGACTTTAGAGTACCTGGACATCATAGTGAAACGGCACAAACATTCTGTGATATCTGCTCGGAGAGTTGCTGATAAACTTGCTTGTGACGTATTGTCCCCTCAAGATCACAGTGGATCTTTTCATCTGCTACGAAAGACAGAAATGTCTGATCCTCCCCGAACAATGACTGTTGCTTTTCGGGCTGTCGTCATGGATTTGCATCTTTCGTGTTTTTTTTGTTGTTTTTTTTACTGTTAATTTACAAATCAGTTGTTTTTTTTTGTTGTTGTTTTTTGGGGGGAAATCAATAAAGTACTTCTGATTCTGATTCTTTTGGAACCTCAGCCAATCAAGTATAAGAAAAGTAGTACCCGATTCCATATTCTGTTTGATAATAGAAAAACAAAAAGGTCGAGTTGAGTGGAGTTGGTGCCACATAGTGGAAACATGTTGTAAGGTTCATCACAGTATCAATGGTGTTTGGCATTGATTCTACCATCTGTGAGCGCCAAACGGATGAACACCATTCTAATTAAGTGTAGTACTTCGTTTAGTGTTTTGATGGTAGAGGTGGACAGTGACGTTCAATATCTGTCATCTGTGAATGTGTGTAGCAACAACACATATTTTACACTATTTTCATACTCATCATTCCACCTTAATATTTGAAAAATGATTACATTGTCATGGAGGAGACTATTCCTGTCAGTGTTTTCTATTAATTTACAACCTGCCCATATACAATAAAGTACATTTTAATTTTTAAATACAAATACATAATTAGAAATCAGCCCTCCCCTTTATATTGTTGTATTATTATTATTCTCTGTATTGTACATCTCTTTCAGGACTGTGGTTGTGGATTAATAATTTAGTTCCTGAGTTGAAGGAATCCCAATACTGTAGAGGAACAGCAGATCTCTTACAAAGAAGCCAGTGTAGTACAAATAAGCCACCCATGTGATTTTTTTGGCTCCACCCACTGATTTAACGATCTAGTGATTAATGTCTCAGAGAGGAGACTGCAGAACTGAAGATGGTTGTGTTTGGTTTGTCAGCTCTTGCCTGTTGGTTTGAGTAATTTACTATAAAACTGCATATTTCACTGAAGGGCATAAACGAGTTCTACCCTGTCCAAAGCTGCGAAATCCTCTCTCGTGGCGACACCACTGACAAAGGAGACCCTGTGTCTCACACACCACAGATATTCACACACATTCAAAAATGCAATAAATTAACACATAATATTAAATTAAGAATAAAAGGATACCATCAATTTTCATTCTACCTATATAATATGTTTGTCTTCATATCTCATGTGTGTATGGTTTGAAGCCTGAAAAGAATAACAGGATGTGTTTTGTTTAATGTTTTCCGAAAGCTGATGTAGCGTGAAGTCAGATGACAGGGTTATCCTATCAAAGGAAAGAAAACTGAGTTCAAAGCTAATGACAGCTTGGGGTTTTTGACAGGAGTTTTTATCTTTCTCTTTTTGCGGCTATCACTTCAGTTTCAGTTCTCTGTTGGGGAAATTCTCCAAATCTCACCACAGCATCTACTTTACCACCTGTTAATAACTGAAGACATTCACTGAGCTAAAGTAAAGTAAGCAATAAATACTGTAGGAATATACTTTAAATCTGACATTTTACAGTTTCTATTACATTCTGTTATTTACCCTGTGCTGTCATTGTAGTAACTGAAACACAGGCATTTGACTCAAATTAAGATTACTGCTTTGAGATGTGTTGAAACCCTGATATGATTGCCAAAAAATAACAGAAAAGACAACAATAACAAGTGCAGAAAACAGAATAATTTCCAAAATCATAAAATAACTTAAGATGTAACAAATAAATAAATTTGAACAAAACAAAATGTCATCCTTGAAACACAGAAAGCCTCCCTAAATGGGTATGTGTCTTGAATCAACCTAAACAGCCCAAATAACAACAATAACCCTAGACTTTACTGATCTTAAGTGCTTAAGCAGGCATATTCAGTAACATTGCAGATTTGGGATATCCCCTTTACAAAAATACCTTTAAAAATAGTGGACAATATCCCTGCATTGAAAAGGCAGCCCGCTGACAGCGCTTTTTTTTTTTTTTTAAATAATGTGCTTTTCATCAGCATCATTAGTCTGTCATTACCTTTTACTGTGCTGTAATTTTACCATCAAAATGGCAGCTGCAAGCTCCTGAGCATCCATCATATGAGGGTTCCTAGTCATTACCAATCTAACCAGATCTGGAGGAAAGATGCCACACAAATTAATAAACAACCTGTCCCTCAGATCCTGATATCGACCTAAGCCAGAGGGCTCCTGGTGCTGCTGTGCTGAGGGTGGGGGGCTTTTATGGGTGGGCACAGATGGACTACTAGTCATCTGTGGGCTTGGTGGAGCAGAAAAGCCACATGGTGAGGAATGTCTGCCCCAAGGAGAATTCCATGACTTCTCATGGACATCTGGAAGTCTCTGTAAAGCAAAGGTGTCATAGCATGGCTTCTGCTGATAACGGGGGTCCCAGTTCATCTGGATCTGAGGCTCTTGGTTTAACCCAGGGTAAGTTCTCCTAGATTGAAGTGGGGATCCTTGGTACACTCTGGAGTCCTGAACCCCACCTTCCTGCCAAAGGTGACCCAAGGAGGAACTCTGAGAGTGGGACATTTGGGATGGTCTTGCTGAGAACTCCCTGGAAAAACTACTGAGTGAGGAGGGGTGCTGAAGGTGGGGTGAGATGTATTTGGCTGAAGTGGGATTGAAGGGGTGTGGAGAGGTGTGAGGAGATGTGAAGGTCGGTGGTCTGTCATCCAAGCCAAAGCCAGGTGGTTTTATTTGAGATATGGAAGGTCCATGAGAACTGTGTTGGCCCAGTTCTGAACGGCCAGTGGAGTAGGTGTACTGGCCACCACAGTGATAATGGTGATGAAGGTGGCGACACTTTGGACCATCGTCTAGAACCGGGTCTGGAGAGAATGAGTCCGTACTCTCCTCACTGCTACAGTCTGATGGCAGTGATCCAGCTCGCAGGTCAGCTGGAGTGAAGCGTTCCGGACTCTGTGGCACTATAAGACTTAGACTAGAGTATGCCTTCACCAGTGAACTGTAGCCCACCTCTGGAGACTCACATCTGTTGAGTGTTTCAGCCTGGTTTAGTCCCGAGGCTATGGAAGACCTGGAGTTTCCCTTGTACTCCCGTCGGTCCAGACTTCCTGATGATGGTGGACCCCCTGGAGCAGGAAGACCTAAGAAGCTGCTACTACAGCTGCTACCACTGCTGCTGCTGTTGCTTCCCCTACGGGCCTCCATCTTGGACAGGCCTCGGATCCTGTCCTCCAGGAAGTCGGTGAGGTTTGGCTGTTTCTTTGGAGTGCTCCGACAAACCTCAGCCTCTGCCATGGCATCCAGTTGACTGGAACTTTGGCTCATCACCATCAGAGCATCTTCCAGCAGGCCTCTGGAAGCTCCTGATGACATTTTGGCGCTGGCACGGAGCTCATCAGCCACAGATCGCTGTGGATGGTTGCCCCTCTCAGGGTGGTAAAACTTGCACTTGTGACCATATGTGCACTTTTTCCCTAATGGCCGAAAAAAAACAAAATTTTTGGTTTGTTTATTTGGTTATAAAATATATGTAATACTGGTGGGTTGTTTCTCTGCTGTTCATATCCAGTACTAGGGCATGTCATTCACTCA
This sequence comes from Siphamia tubifer, assembly GCA_020466265.1. Lineage (NCBI taxonomy): Eukaryota > Metazoa > Chordata > Actinopteri > Kurtiformes > Apogonidae > Siphamia > Siphamia tubifer. The sequence continues at coordinate 22,380,576 of CM035803.1, read as the reverse complement.
AGCATAACATACGTACGAGACAATTATGCTCCAAGTATAACATGTATCCATTAACCCACAAAGACCCAGCCCTGCTTTTGTGGAAGTTCCCAAAATGTTCTCCATTTACCATTTCTCAACTGATTCATCAACATTTATTCTAATATTCTGTGTTTTGCATTTCTTCAATAAAAATCAAGTATTTACCTATACATAAAATTAAAGTTAACTGTTATAACATCAGAAAGACAGAAAAATGAAGAAAACATTTTTCAACAACATTCATCATTAACTGGAGATAAACTCAGTGTGTTCAACTAGTGCTATTGTATCAACATTCAATGTTAATTACGGAGTCTCTGAACATCCAATTGGGTCATGTTTGATGACTATGAAAAGTTAATAAACTGTATTTTACACCAACTATTTACTTGAAATGATAGGTTTAATCTATCATAAGTTATTAAACATTTTATGATTTTGGTTTCCAGAAGTTTCACTAATGTGTTAATGATGAGAATCTACTTGAAATACACTCAGATTATTCAAAATACATACTCATAGAACTCATAGTTCTTTCGGTAATTTATTAAGTGTCAATAATTTATAAGTGCACTGCTTTTGAGTATAGAGATAATAAAGGTACATATAATTTACCATAGGGACATGGTTGCTTCCTGTGTTCAGGAATCACTGGCTTCTTCCTCAGAAAATTCTCTAGACTGGGTCCATGACGTCCAAGTGGGTCATCTGGAGGCATGAACCTAAATAGGAGGTAAATACTACAGTTAAATCATATGTAAAGGTTTACATTTGTGTTTATTCCACTTAGTTTTTGTCCCTGACTGACTAAAGAATAGCATGGCTATATTATCAAGTTACTTAAAATCTATTGTTTCAACCCAATACTAGCACATACACATTATTACATTTACATTTTTTTTATTCTAGGCTGACATACAACCACAGAAGCAGTGAAAACAAAGTCATGTAGTTAAACAAAAATATTGTAAAAAGTTTATTATACCGGACAAAGACTTCAATTTAATGTGACAAGCATTTACAGTATTTATGCATTCATAAAACTAAAGACAAATAAGAAACTAAATCAAAAGTCTGAATAAAGAATCTCACTAAATAAATGCCATCTGATAAAAGGAATGTCTACAGAGGAAATAACAAGTAGAGCAAAGATGTAATGAACCGATAAGGATCCAAATCATCGCTTCTAGGAAAAATTATGTTAATTAAGTTGTATGTTAGCTGTCTAGAAAAAATGTGTAAGGGGACACTTTCATATCAAATAACGTCTTTGTGATTCTTCACTTCAATAATGTTGCTAGTGGCAAATGTAAGTGTCTTACTTGTCATTTACAAATGAATACATCAGCAGACGCTCGTCAATGAATTTCTTCCACTCTGGTTTTTCATTGGCGAGGTCACGGTAGTTGTCATTGGAAACAATGATACCATCTGACTCATAAGCTAGTTTGACAATGAAACGATCATCATAGCAAACTACACGGCGTCCCTGAACACGACGCGAGGGAGTGAAGACCAGGATCTTCTCTTTTTCCAGTCGCCGTAGAATCTCTTGGTCTGCAAGAAGAGTTGTACAGTTACACAGAAGAAGATGAATACTTCTTCTCTCACATGGTTTAAGTAAAAGCTTTGGTGACTTTTTTTTTTTTTTTTTAATTTGTCTGCATTTTGTTCTCATTGTTTAACTCCACAGAGGGGGGAGTCAACATTGTTTGAGATCAATGCATATTTTAGTTTTGCAGCCAAATGTTTTAATATTTAGTGCAGGTGTGTGACCATCATCGGTCCTCCCAGAAAGCTGAGCAGACATCCTTTATTAGAACTCTCTATTATAAGCCAGTGACTTCAAAATAACAATGAACTCTACCTGTGATGAGAGCATCAGGTCGTGATTGCTCCTTTCTCCAAGCAGGGACAAAAACAGTGATATCCCGGTGACCTCGCTCCAGGAACCAGTCGACTGCCAGCTGAATGCCTTGACAGGAGAACACCTCCTTGTTCCCATGGCTGCAAGCAGAAAGACAGTTACAGTCACAAATGTGATCAATGAAAACAAAGTAGCCATGACTTAAAACAGGGGTGTCAAACTGCAGTCCTGCATGTTTCCCTCTTCCATTACACCTGGAGGCCATTGCATTATTATCAGTCTGATGAGAAGCTGATTATTAACTCTTTAAGTGTCAGCGCTGATGCATTCTGAATGGATGCTTTAGTTTAAATATTCAGAAAAATTCAACCATTTTCCTTTTAGTTTTGTGCATGGAAAAGGTGCCAAAAAACAAGAGTTTTTTTTTTTTTTTTTTTTTTTTCAACATTTTTAAAGGCAAAATTAAAATAGCTGGGACCAAATTTCAATACTAGATTTTCTTCTTTAGCAATTTCTTCCCCCAAAATGTCCCACATTATTTGTCATTTTGTAAATACTTATTAGTTTTTGTTGCTCATTTTGTTTATTTTTCTACTTTTTTTTTTCTTTGATTTTCTGCCATTTGTGTCTTACTTTGCTCATGTCTCACTTTGCCCAATTATTTTGTTCATTCTCAGGAGTTAAAGGGTTAAATTGAATCACATGGAAGAGGGAAATATCTAAAACATGCAGGACACCGGCCCTGGAGGACTGGAGTTTGACACCTGAGACTTAAAAGGTTACTTGGAATTTTTTTAAACGGCATTGCATGAGGCCTGTTTGGCCACTGCTATCGTTTTTACCTTGTCATGAGTACAGGTGTCAATCTTCACTGACTTCATGACAAGGCACAATGCTTCTTGATGTAGCTCAGTATCGTCAGTTTTCTATATTACTGTGAATGACTACTGTTAATGTAGTCAGTCTGATCAATCTGAACACAACATACTACATCCAGCTGCACAGACGTGAAGATTCACTGACTTCACACTTTTTTTTTTTTTTTATGATGTTTGTAATGTGGAACAAAGTTTTAACACTTTGACTTCAGTGTTATGTCTGAGATACACAGAGGCATAAGGAACATCTTAACTATGTGGTTCACTTGGTTTAGATTAAAATCAGTCTTGATATTGGGAAGAAGTACAGTAACTCAAAAATAAAAAAAATAAAAAGTTGATTTCCCTCTTAATTACATCCTTATAATTGCATTACAAGAATACAGATTAAAACACATTTAACTGAAGTATAGACACTGAAAACAAAGAGATGAATGACCTTCCATCTTTAGAAAGGAGTCTGGCAGTAATCTACAGCAGTGAAAAAATTCTAAAAAGTGAATAAACTGAAACTCTTTAACACCTTAAAATGGTATGTATCACTGCTGAGTCATTTTAGTAGTGTTATAACATGCAGTAAATTGTAAATGATTGATAGATTTTGAAAGATTTGGGAGAAAATGTGTGAATGAAAACATAGGACTCAGCATATATTTTTTTTGAACATTTTAGTTTGTTGAAATAAGAAATTAAGTCAATTATAAGTTTTGGGTTTAAAGGATTAACTGGCTAAATATGTTTTACATGCATTGTTCATGGGTGGCACGGTGGTGCAGTGGTTAGCACTCGTGCCTCACCACACCCTGGTTCGAATCCCACACCAGACCTTTCTGTGTGGAGTTTGCATGTCCTCCCCGTGTCCGCGTGGGTTTTCGCCGGGCACTCCGGTTTCCTCCCACCATCCAAACACATGCACTGATAGGTTAATTAGTTAATCTAAAATTGTCCATAGGTGTGAATGTGAGAGTGATTGTTTGTCTATATATGTTCAACCCTGCGATGAACTGGCGTCTCATACAGGGTGTACCCCGCCTTCGCCCATTGTAGCTGGATTAGGCCCCCAGTGACCCCCGCGACCCTAGTGAGGATAAAGTGGGTTCAGATAATGAATGAATGAATGCATTGTTCATTTTATTTGGTGAAGTTTGTTGCCACAGCAGATCGTGTCAAATATGAGCCTACAGAGTTAGATAATATTTTGTTTGCCATGTTGCACGATTTGACTCGCATTGCGTTGTTTATGGTGCTACAAACTCTCTGTGTCCAAGACAAGATGGGTGGAGACTAATACAGAAACCTAAGCATTCGTATCCTGATCAGCTGCCTCACAGCTCCAGTGGTAAGTGATACCAGATACCGTGAGAATCCAAATTAGCTGATTAATCTGTTTTTAGCAACAACAAAAAAAAACAATCATTATTAAAGTGTCTGATCTAACAACCAAAAGCTAGACTTCATTAAGGTTCTTGACACATACTGACTTCAGGGTTCTAATTTATATGTCAAATGAGCTGCATTTAAACCTGTTTTTATCAAAATAATTAGAAGATCCCTTAGGAGTAGCCAATTATTTCTGTAATAGATATTGGTGAAGCCTATAATTAAAAATAAAAAGACCGATCAAGCAAAACTAAACAAGAAAAAAATGGACATGGACAAAGAAATTAAACTTTTGAGCACAAACGAGTCCTAACCAGCTCAAATAAAAATGTAATTCACTGATATGTGGCTGGTAGTCAACCCATGTATCTGCTAAAGGGGATCAGATACACTAATATACATGTATGTCAATGCCTCATAATGTAGATTGGTTTGTATTACTTGAGTTGATTATATAGCCTGATATTACACTAGTCTATGAGTAAAATGCTTCCGTGATAAAATTTATGAAATTATTACCACGTGTAAGTCACTGAAAAAGAACAATAATGTCAAATATATCAGGTGGTTGAAGTTTCCAAGCTATGATCTTGAGTTAAATGGTGAAATTCAAGAATTAATAAGAGAATGAGTTTTTCTCAAAAGGAATATTTATCCCACAGCTACCAGATGTCCTTCAAAACACTATCTGCACATGATAATATATTGACTTTACAGGTTCAGGCTAGTAGAAGATGAATAAATCTATTGTATAAATGGACATAAAACAACATATATATATAATAACACCTTATTATATACCTTGAAAAGCTCAGCAAACCAGCATGTTTGTCATTTGTTTTCCAATTCATCTTGTTGACTATGTCACATTTAGCACATTTAATCAATGAGGCAGAACATTTTTAAAAAGTAGAGCAGTGTTATTGGTAAGCACACATATACAACTGGAGTCCACTAGTTCATCAATTTACCCAAGTTTGATTGTTTATGGATCAGGGTAGTCGCGCTAAAAGCTACTGTTCATTCACTCAGCATCACAATAACATATTTGCAAATATAGATCCTTCATATGTGTATGTTGCACCTTCCAAAGGTTCCTCTACTCACCTCATAGCTACATTACTCCCATCAACCACCACAGGCCGCAGGTTTTCTTTATCGTCCAGCAGCTGAGAAGGACACAGTAAACGGTAAGAATCCAATGAGGAGATGGAGGAGGAGAAGGAGCAAGCTAAAGAGGGAGACAGAGAAGATGAGGGAGATTGGGCAGCGGTCAGGCCTCCTCCTCCCCCTCCTCCTTGTTGTTCCATCTCAGTCTTGGTTCCCAGTTTTACCAGCTCTCCCAGAATGTCATTGATGAGTGCGTCTGGGCCAAGTTTCCTCAACACCAGCAGCACCAGCTCCTCAGAGTAGCCTAGTTTAAGTGCAAATTCCACCTTGGTGCGGCAGTCTGACACATGGTCAGAGTCAGGTGACGAGGGTTTTGGCTGTGGGGGGTTTCCAGGAGATTGGTTGGTTGCCAGAACCAGACTGACTGGTGGACAGACTGAGGTGGACTCTTGATGTAAAGCAGGTTCACCATGACTTGGGTTTTGAGAGACAGAACAGGAGACAATGTGAGCCCGCTCATCTTCACTGTCAGAGACAACACTCTCCTCAGAGAAGTAACTACAGCTGCTACTGCTAGAGTTGGAATGTGTACTAAAACTAGTGCTGCTGCTACTGCTACTCCTGTTCTGAGCACCAGCTCCCACCGCCTCCTCTACTCCTGTGTGAGCAGCTCCTGCTGCTGTGCTCGCACCAGCCTGTCGTTCAGCACCTTCCACATGGAGGTAGTCCAAATCCAGCCCCAAGCTGAGGATGTGGCCTGTCCCATCCTCCAGATGGTCCTTCAGGCCCATGAAGCCGTCTCATACATCCAGCCCCACGTCCTCCGTGACCTCCCGAGTACCTGACTGACCCCACTGTTCCCACCGGTAGTTAAAAACTCTCACTGATCCTGTTAAGGAAGCCTGAGGGAGACATAAGAAAAACCTGTTAATATACCATCAGTGAACATGCTTCCTGATGTAGTTAGGTGTACGTAGGTGTGGATGAAGAATTTCAATAACAGTAAGCTTTAGATATTTGTACATGATGTTTAGTAGTATATTTCAAATGGCTAATGGTTAGTAAACATGTTAATGCAAAGTTCTGTATGTTGTAGCTAGTGTACCTGTCTTTCAGTGCAGGTGGATATCTAGCATAAATATCACAACAGTTTACTGCTGACTGTGTTTCTTGCAGCCATCTTTGATGAACCAATCAAAAATGTACAATGTCTTCTACTTTGTCATGAACAATTTTTTGCGCATAACTAGTTACAGGGGATGTACAGAAGCAGTTATATCCAAATGCATTGTTATCAGGAAGAAAAACCTGTTTGATGAATATATTATTTTTGCCCTGCAGCTTTTCTCTGTGTTGGAACATCTTATTTTACTGTAGTTCTGACAATGCAGGACCACAAAGCATTTGGAACAGCCTTCTCTCATCCGTGTTTATTGATTGGTCTACAAAGAAAAATGGAATTTATCCAATTAATCAATGAAAACATCAACAGAATACTTGATTACAAAAATGTTTGATAGCTGTAGCCCTGAATCTCATAAAGAAACCAAACATATTAGTGGAATAATTAAAGTTACAGCCGTAACAAAATGGCCATGGGGCAGACTACTTTACCACCATTTAGTGTCTATTAGTGTGGGTTAACATCCCTATTTCAACTGCAGGGTTATGAGATGAATATAATTAAGATTAAAGGACACCTTAAACTCAACTATAATCACTGCCCCCATCCAAAATGTGATGTTAATGGCCCAAAATAGGTAAAAAAAAAGCCTACAGAAATTACAAATAGTTATCACATATTATGAAAAATTTATTTGGAGCAATGATTCACGTATTTCCCTTTTTTAGGAACATGCTCTTGTAAGTAGTTCACTGCCCCTCCTATCCCATATGTACAGGACACACCTGATTACCAATCCAACTAAATTAATTCAAAAGTGATACATGTTATTGTGGAAAAAATACTTCATACAATACTTTTTAACTTCCACCAAATAAATACATTTATTTATTTGCTTGTACACACATACAAACAACTTTATAAAAACTATTCTTAAGTAAACTGACCCACCACAGCCATAGTCATAATAGCCTGGTTTAAAATATTTTTAGAAAAGTAGCTAGATATAAAGTAAAATTGTTACAGAATTATATTCTAATACTGTTGTCAATTGAGGAGACAAGTAATATAATACCGGTAACTTGTAATTTATTACATTTCAACTGTAATTTTCCGATTTTTGGGCCATAAGAAAGACAAGTCTGCACAAAAGCATCATCATTTATCTTAACCCGAGGACAGTTGCAACAAGTCTGACAGCTCATCTTACATAATTTGCGTACAAAGAGCTAATGCAGAGTGGAAATGTAGCTGATGTCAAATAGAGGAAAAACACTCAGAGAGTGACAGTAAAAAAAAGTGGTGTGAGGTCGATGAATGCATTTTCAGAATGTTTGTGTATTTTCTTCTTGATAAAATATTCACTTCAACTTTAGTTTCATTTGGACCCTTGATTAGTTGTGTATAAATGTGGCTTAAAAATGTTTTATTGTCACTGTTTTTGTTATACATTTGTTACTAAGCAAGCAAGGAGGTAAAGTTTATGTATATGGCATCTTTCACAGACAAGATAAGTCACAAAGTGTTTCACAAAAGACAATAAAATGCTTTTTGCATTACCCTTTAATGTACCTTTTTTCTCTGTTATTAAATGCCTTAATGCCTTATTATCTTGTTTTATATATTTATATTTTATATATATATAGTGTAAAGGTCATACATTTTGCAAACATACCATTCGCTCATATCTTATGTGTTTTAGTTATTGACCTTCACTGTGACCTTGACCTTTGACCTTTGTAGCTCAAAATGTAATGTTTTCTTCCTTGATGGATTATCAATCATCTCTGAAAGTTTCATCAAAATCCATCCATAACTTTTTGAGTTATCTTACTGACAATCGAACAAACATGAGGTAAAACATAACCTCCTTATGTGGAGGTTATTATTTTAACATGACTGCATAGAACAATTAATGAGGAACATCACTTAGCGATCTTCACTATTTTATGTTAGCAGATATCGCTATGGAAAAGTACAGTAAAATGCAAAATACAAAGTAAATCTTTAGTTCAATTTCATGGCTTATGAGTTATGACCATGAGCGTCGCTACACCTGGACATTTGAAACTTAAGACCCAGATCCCTGACCTGATCTGATAAAAAAATAAATAAAAATTGGTTCCCACAGCCTATATGGTGTCTGCATTACTGATCGCCATCATGCACAAAAATTTGAGTGAACAGCAGCATCTTCAAACATCTCCACTGCTTCGCCAGCTCCACCCCAGTTATAAACTACAGTACGTTTTATGAACAAATTAGATCTGGATCTTTTCAAGTCCTAATGACGCCCATGCTCATGACATATTTTAAACAAGTTGAAAACTGCAGCTTCTCTTAGCTCCTCCTACTTGCACTGGTTTGCATTTTAACAGCACTGAGTTGCAAAGAAAAAGAGTAGTTGGATAAGAGACAATTATACTAAATATCAAAGTATCAAAAAAAAGCCAAATCAAACATCTGCCAAATCTAATAAACGTGTCCCATTAATAACATACATACAGACACACCCATGTTTTAGATCTTTCAACATGCAGGGTTGGCCAAATAATAATAGCTAAGAACAATACAACCAATACAGGAGTGGTATAAAATGGAAAAAAGTCAAATAAATAAATATAACACCAAAAGTAATATGTAACATAAAAAAACTATGTTAAAATAAAAATTGAAAATATGTTTGTGTTAATGATTAAATCAAATATAGCTGTAGTTTTTTAAATATATATATATATATACTGTTTCTATATATATATATATATATAGAAACAGTATATAAAAACCATATTTGTATGTAAAAATTTAGTTATGAAATATTCTTTTGAGAAGATAAAACTTTACATTTGAAAACAATAGGATGCTGTTTAAATTGCAAGAGCACAATATTACAATATTACTTTTTTAGAAAATTAAAAAAGTAAACAGTCAACAATGTAACATTTTAAATGTGTGTAATGGGCACATATGGTTGAGTTAGTAGAGCAGGTCATTGAATGACTGAACGGTTGGCAGTTGAAATCCTGGCTCTAACTGTCCACATGTTTCTAACAGTAACAGTAGTGGCTTTGTAAAGTAGTTTGGGCACCATGAATGTGTATAAACTGTTATATAAGTGTAGTTTATTTTATTTCCTATTTTCTATTAAGTGTTAAATATACACAATTAAAATACTCTATTAAATATACATGTATGTTTATGGTTTTGATATGTTTTTACAGGATTGTTCTGGCAACCACAGCTGCAACAGAAAAACTGGATTTGTATTACAGGGTGTATCTAAAATTATTTATGGATATGGAATGATAATGCTGTAATTTGTAAAGATGTCTTGAAAGAAAGCATTTTAAATGTTAACGTGTATCATAATTAATAATTCAAAATGATATACATGTTGTGACATTATATATGCTAAATGATAGCATTAAATTATATGCACATTAGCATCCCCAATTATTATGATTAGAAAGAGCAGAACAAGGTAGTTTAACAACAAATTGAAATATAAATATATCTATATATTTAAATATAATCATATTACTATGTATATGACATGTGCTTTGATTTGATTTGATTTGATTTGATTTGATTTGAATGATTTATTTCGAACATGTGCAAAGTGCAACAATAATCCATACAACAATAATAATAATAACAATGACATGTCCAAAAAGGAGTAGGATGAAGCATAAACTTATTTAATCCTACCCCTTCTTCACTTCTCCAATAACCTGAATTCATCTTATAGCAATATAGTGCATAGTACAAAAATGATGATAATAATAAAAATAATAACAATATCAATAATAACAATACCAATAATAAATAACTGAAGTACTAAACATATACATATATACAAAAAACTAAAACAAAAAAACTAAAACAAAAAAAAAACAAAAACAAATGAGCAGAGACCCATACTTGTACAAAAGCAGACGAATTATTCGTATAAACAACTCTAGCTACTTGGAAGCTTGAGTTATTAATTGAATATAGTACATATTACATTTATTTTTATCTTTACAAGTCACTCAAAAGCTGAGGTGACAACAACAATTAGCAAGTTATATTATTCTAAATTGTTCTGTAATATAAATTTTATAATCTGAATGTAATTATTGCATTAAATAAACCTTGAAAAAGTACATAACAGTCTTTGCACAACAATTTGAGAGCATATAATACTGGATAACAACAAAGAAGACTGCTGCAAAATACAGAATCAAAAGCTACCATACCTCTGTGTGTGGCCTGTAGCCGTAAGTTGAAAGTGAGAGACTATCCTGCTCTTAAGTTACAATTCATATGTACAGAAAACTCAAGCTTGGTCCCACCCACTGTCAACATAAAGGATTTATCTGACAACGCCATATTTTTGTACATAAACAAAGTTAATCCTCTTATAATTTGACTGTACTGAGATGTGCCAAAAATGTTGTTGGCACTGTAACAGATATGTTTAGCTCCTGCCAGTTTCTTAAAGCAATGAAACAGACACAGAAGTGATTCACATTAAAAACAGCCTCCTATAATATCATACGTCAGCCTTAATATGAACAGAATTTTAAAAAAAAAACAAAAAAAAAAACATCTCTAAGTCAAATGAGGTCATTTTGTTTTTTAAGGTGAGTTCTTAATCACAAAGGCCCTTTTTACCAGGAAAAGAGGATTTTTTTTTAAATGTATTTTATTTAGTTATCATGCATAATACAGTGTAGACAGTATAAATAAATGCAGCATTCAAACTGTATTAAAACTGCAGTGATTGACAGTTAGTTTTCTTGCCATTAATCTATCAGAAGATGATTTCGGTCTCTGTCCGTAAAGTGTTTGGCAGGTTGTAGAATTTGTAGATTTTGGGCACTCCTAGATTTTCCTAGTCATGTCAGGAGATTAAATTAAATACATGATTGACTGTAATACTCAATGTTCTGTCAGTCGATTGCTCTACCTCCTGGCATGAAAGTGAAGTTTTTTTAATATTTCCATAGAAAAACGGTGTAGAGAGCGTTAGAAAAGATATTTCCCCTGATTTGAAATCATTTAATAGACCAAATTATAAGTAAAAAGCTTATGCAATGACATGTGTTTAAAAAAAAAAAAAAAAAAGAAAGAAAGAAAGAAAATCATTTACACTTGTAACCCTCAAAAAAATACGCTCACCTTTCTTCTGAAAACCAAATCCGAAGTACTGTAGAATTAAAACTTCAATGAGCTTCTTTTCTTTCCATCAGTAGTAAAACAATACATGCTTTCAGTATATTGTAATTCAGTTGTATAGAGAAGGAGCCCGAGGATGTCTAGTCTGTATAACATCCACCTGTGTCATCTGTGCTTTTGGAATGTGCAATAAACTGAATAGTGAAAAAAGAGTTTCCTTTTTTTCCCCTCCACAGTGATTACATTCCAAAATGCACACAATTATGTCCAACAAACTGCATCAAGAAACATTTAGAAATGTCCCAAATACAGCAAAAAAAAAGTAAAATAAAATGGTATAATACAGAAAGTAAATATACCACCATATAATTATACAGAAATACTATTAATTAATTGATGTATGTATTTATTTGTTTGTTTGTTTGTTTATTAAGGAAATGTTGTTAGTCTATGTTTAGGACAAAGAGGAGAATGCTGCAGCTGCCATATTTGTTTCTTGTTTAAACTATTGCTTTAATTCATAGGAATCTAAATAACTAATACATAGTAATCATATGTTTAGACCACAATAAATAATATTTAAAGTATATATGGCAGATTCTTTTTTCCATCCAAATGTTGAAATTAGTATGTGTTTCCAGAACACATTGCATTAAAACAATTACTGTCAATTCATCTTGAATTTTTGACCACCAATTTCAAACATATTATAACATTTCACCACAGTTTCAACAGACTGTGACCCAGTTTTGTTTGATTTTGAAGTGAATTATGCAGATTTAGAAAATTTGGAGGGATGGACTTTGACTGTGATGCCGCAAAGTTTCACATATTACAGAATGTGTTTAATTCCATAAGAAATCTGGTTATTTATGCCTGGAGCTCTGATCATGTTCATGTTCATGTTACTGATGAAGACTTGTTGAAACAGAATAAAACATGAAAAAGACATTATTTATGACCTGTTAATCATTCAGTCTAGTTTGTATTTACTTCAAAAATGATGATGCTTCAAATTCAGGTTAAATGCATTAAGTTAACTAAAGCATGACTCATTAATCACTAAAGCACTCAAATCCAACAGTGTCTGATTTATGATCTGGTCATGAAGTATTTTTAGTTCATTTCATTTTCATTTAATTTATTTGTTTATTCAAAACAAAATAAGTAAAACATACAAAGTATTTAAGGAGCACCTCTTTAGCATCCTAGATAACTATACCTTGTTCAAAAGGGTGTAGGATGAAGTTAACAAAACTTATCTAGTATATATATATATATATATATATATATATATATATATATATATATATATATATATATAAACAACCAAAAAGAAAAGAATGTGCATCAGAAACAAAAGTGGAACGTGTTCATATTTCCATTTGTTTCCTGTATCCACTTAGAATGTGGTTTATAAAAACCTGTTTCAGCTTTTGTTTAAAGTTTTGTTTTCACTTCTTCACTACAGTTGTTCCACAGATTGACTCCTTTAATTGATATACAATGCATTTTTAAGTTAGTGCGTACAGGCCGTTTTCTAAACATATAAATTCCCCTTAGATTGTGTTTTATTTTTGCTTCACTTAAAACAACCTCTGGACACTTAGTGGTAGCTGGTTTTTCTTTGTGCATTATTTAAATTGTTTTGAGGTTGACCAAAGCCTTACATTTTAATGCCTTTAATTTGATGAACAGTGGATTTGATGGTTCTCTATAATGTAGGTGCTTTTAGTTACAATCCTTATTGCTCTTTTTTGAAGTCTGAATATTATTCATCATACTGTAACAGTTGTAAAGACCTATAACCTTCTCTGTTTTTGTGGCATTAACCCTGTCCGAGTCATGGGATTAAATGTAACAAAGGGAGATTTGTTACTATGGGAGTGACCTGTTTAAAGTGTGTTGTTTTCAGCCAAATCTCCACAGTATCAAAAGACGTACGCTGGTGTAACTCCAGAGAAGCCACCCTTGTTCACTTCTCTTTGTTTGATGAACAATAATATGAAACATGAATTTTGTTAATTGTGTCACAGATTAAAAACTCCTAAAGAATACATACCATACCACCTTTATTTATAAAAGCGCTTTAAAATAGACACAGCTGACACAAAGCACTGTACACTACAAGGCATAAAACACAAGACAGAGAAAGGAGAACAAGGCAATAAAATAAATCTAAAAATACAATTTAAAAAAAGGGCTAAAACTACACAGATTAAAGAAAATAAAATAAATAAAAATATTATCATACAATAAAAGAACTAAAATCACTGAGTCAAAGGCCAGGGAGTAAAAATGTGTTTTAAGATGAGTTTTAAAATTGGACAGTGTAGGTACACTGTGTGTATTTATACAACACATAGTTGTTCTGTTATATGTTGTTGTACTGTGATAACAACGTTCATTATCAGGGCAGTTCTGAGAGGAACTGACACTCAGATATGAGATGACACCTGCAGGTACTGGTATGAAGACACAGTAACAGCTGCGTCGCTGTTTAAGACATGAGTTTGAACCACAAACAACTAATAGTGTTTTTGTTTATGGCTTTTAATCTGTGGAAATACCCACAGAAGAGTTCTGTCTGGAAACCAAATGTGTATGCATCAGTATGTACCGTGTGTGTGTGTGTGTGTGTGTGTGTGTGTGTGTGTGTGTGTGTATTTGTGGTTTGTCCATTTTGACCACTGTTCCTGAAAGCAAATTTCCCTTTGTTTCCAGACAGTGTTTGAGGTAACTGCTTTCAGTATGTCAATACACAAACACAAACTGGCACATTGATTGGAAAAAACCTGAAATAAACAACAAATGCCTCAATTTAGAAAGATTTAAATGGAGAACATGACTTTACAAATCCGGCTGAAAATGTCTAGATAAATATGATATATCAGGATTTATTTAAAGCACTGAACATTGTTCTTAATTGTGTGTGTGTGTGATTAAAACCATTTGATCATAATACTAATTTAACAGATATATAAAATACAATTGCGCCACAAAGTTCAAATACAGATGAGGTTTTTTTTTCATGTTATGTTCTTTTATATCTTCTTCAATATGTTTGGTGTAAATATTGCACTTTATTCAATAACACTGACAGCTTCAGTAAATGTAGAACCTCATATTAAAAATGTGCTGATTGTTAATGTTAATTTTTAAGTGCATGATGACATTTTCCATTATACATTTAGAAAGTGCCCTCTTAAAAACAAAGTTAGTGAATTCGATGGAATATTAATCATTTGAAAGCTGGAAACAAACAATTTGACAATGTTAATTATTTTTTAAAGCTACATGATTTTCATAGAAAAGGTATGATAATGATCATATGAGATATAATGGATTGCTGTAGAAGTCACCTGCCTACATAATATAAATGGTTTCAGATTAACTCAACCCCAAATGTGCAGCAGTAAAATACACATGTATTAATAGAACAGTAAATTGAATTGAAAAACAGCATAAATAATTATAAAATACTGACACTAATCATTGTTTCACAATAATTACTTTTACTTAAGTGCATCTTAAGCAATACATACTTTTATGTAAAGAACATTATAATGCAGAACTTCCACAATGTTAATGTTAATGTTATTGAAGTAGGATCTGATTATTTTTTTTTTTATCTTCTACTGGGATTTCCTTCAAACACTTTAAAGTTATTCCATTTACTTTTTCCACCCTTCAATCCATCTCATCCCAAAAGATTTCTTTTACTTTACAATAGTTATATTTTACAAACTCTCTCACATTTAACATAGTGGAAAGAACCTGCCTCTTAATATCCTGACCCCTGTCGTCTAAGCTGCTGCACCACTAGTTTTCCCCACAAATGCCACAAGAGAGTTGAAATAATTTAGTCTGCTTTCACCAAAAAGAGACACAAAAGGAAAAAGTAAGTGTGTGTGTGTGTGTGTGTGTGTGTGTGTCGGGGGGGGGGGGGGAGTGTGTCTGGCTTGCTGTCCTTCAACAATGCAGCTGCCATCCAATCTGTCCTCCAGCGATGGGAGTATTGTTCTCTGGGGCTGAGCAGCATGCACAGACGGAGGCTGGAGCTTTTCAAAGCCATTCACCCCCACAAACACACACACACAAACATGCATACGATGCCTGGTAATGCGGCACCCACGGCAGCCCTCAGGTCAGAGGTCAACAGACAGACTCTTTGAAGAGTCAGCAGAAATATGACAGTGACACAGCAAAAGTAAACCACAGCTATAACCATCATACTTAGATTACTTTGAGTTTAGTGAGATGTAATAACTGGAGAAAAATGCTTCAGTAAAGTAATAGTAAATATTTACCAGAGCTATTATTGTCAATGAAACATAAAACTCAAATATCTGTGAAAACAACAGTTTTGCAGAATATTAATACTCAATAGAATCTATAATCAAAAGTGCAACATGAACTACAATGGAAGAGAGTTACAGGTAGAATAAGCTTTGTCTTTGTTGTGAACTATTTATAGTTTATATTTTACTGTCTGCTGTCAGCCAAGAAATATTAAAAGTAAAGGTGCATAACAATAAAAATAGATTTGCATAATGTGTGAGTGTGTCATTCAGGTTTGAAGTTATGCATTCTGTCACTTCTATAAGTCAAGGTAATCATCATAGTAACTGAAAAAAGTGCAGCTAAATAAAACCTATCTACCTAAATCAGTAATTTCCTGAAGTAAAAAATAAAACTGCTTATTCAACCGTAAAATAATCAGAAGCAGCTGCTGTGTCCAAATGTTTTTGGTTTGATCAAATATTGGTTATTTTATCTGATTCTTGTAAATAAATGTATTCAAAAATGCATATTATTATAAAAGTTCAGTTATGAACTATTATCACAACTGTTTATCATGTATAAATTAATGTTAAATCTTGTTAAACATTAACTTCACTTTGTCACAAATGTAAATAGTTTAGTCACGTATTACTTAAAAAGGTACCAACTGATAAACTTTATAGTTCGTGTTACTATATGAGGTGACTTTAGAGGAAATGTTTTGATTATGTGTCATGATAATAAAGGCACAATACAACATGGGAAGTAGAAGTATAAAAAAACAACGCCTATAACAGCATATCTACCTATCTTTCATAAATAAACTAACACCACAGAAACCATACTTTGACTGTGTGTGAGAAGTAAGCACATTATACACCATCAAAACCACAAAACTTGAATATGCACAACATTCACCCTAAGGCAGAAATACGATGCCTCTGTTAGTAGAATAGAAGCTTTACTGCATTTGCATTAATTATAACATTTTGTTCAGCAGCATATCCTTCTCCTATAGCAGCTACCATCAAGAGTGTGCTAAGAATAAATATGTGTATATAAAATATGTTAAAAATATTAAAACCAGAATGAATAACTATATCAGTGAAAAAATGTCATAAATATTCAGTGCAAATGAACAATTCTTATTGCAATAACCTGGATTACACTGGTCCCTGCAGCCGTCTCTTCATAGCCATGGGAAAGCAGCTGTGTTTGAGTCTGTTGGTGTGTGTTAGCATGGTTCTGAGTCTGAGGCTCCTGAAGAGGCTGTAGAACTGTGGTGTAACCCAACAGAATATGTAGGTTCAGTTCTATACTATACAGCCTTGACTTTATGAACTGGACATACAGGAAATGACTGGTTGTTTTTAAGTCGAATATGAATACAGCTTAAGTGAACTGAGTAGTAGAAAAACTGGAGCATTGTTAAAGACCCGAAACTGCAAAAATTAAACATTACAAATTCAGTTGTTAAGACTGTCCAAAATTCCCAGTAGGATCTTTTCTTAAAATACTTTTATTAATATTTAATTTTATACATTTATCCTTCGTTGGACTGAGTAAAGTGGAGACAACTTCCAGACTTGATCAAAGGGGGACGTTGGACCCTATGACCCATGTACTAGCCCATGTCAGATGGACCTGTCTCAAACTAAAGGGGCTCAGAAATAACCATTTGATCAGCAGCACCTGGAGATAAGCACCAGAAAACACCACTAGAGCATGTGAGTGGATCTGTGAAATCACTACTGTGGGTGTTTTTGCAGACATAGGAGGGGCTGAGTGTTTCCGTGGTGAGCAGATGCTACAGCCTGCAGCTCAGTGACCCAGCCTGCCTGCCTTCACTACCTCTGTGCCTCTGAATGTGTCATGATCTCAGGTTAGCCCCCTTGGGGCTGCAGCGAGGGATGAGCTCCCAGGAGGCCAGACCCGGACCATCCCTCAGGGCCGCTGCACGGCTACCATTTGCTGGCTGAGCCTGGATGAGATCCAGTCTGTCACACCGGTGACCGGCTGGGAGGGGGACAAAGGGCATTTGGAAAAGGTGGGGGTTTAGGTGGGGGGTGTATACTATTTATTTGGCTAGGGCAACAGATGCCGGCTGAAGCCACAGGGGACCTCCTGAAAACATGGTCCTCCTCCTGCTCTTCTTCTTCTTACTACTCTCTCCTTCTGCTCCTCTGTGACTGGTGATGTCAAGATTCCCCCTCAGTGCACATATCACCACTGTCAGTCATGTGACCTTTAAGTTAGAGGTTTGTGGGTATTTTCACCTCTGAGCTACGCAGACTTTCTGTACGTTTCGTCTGGGTTTGTCTTCTGATCCATAACTGAAACATCACAGACTTTGTGGTGAAAAGGAATAATAAAAGTTCTTTAACTTAAGGAAAATATGACACTCAAAGTTCTACAATACGTACTTAAACATCTTTATTTTTTGGCTTCTGTCTAAATCTTTAATATCTCAAAAGAGCACATTTAACTACATCATTGTTGATCTCCAGACACCAAATAAACTGAATGTACTGGACAGTTCTGAAAAACAAAACTAATACAAACAGTGAAAAAAAAGTTTTTATAAATATAAAAACTATATAAAAACTAAAAGAATGTTCCACAAACTAAATTAAAATAACATTGCATGTAAAATCAAGTTGACCCCACAGTGAATGAAGTTGTGAAATCAAATCACGAGTTCCCTCATAATATATGAAAGCTAATCCTAAAAGTAAATTAGAATAATTGAAAACATCATAATAAAACAAACTGACATGAAAAAACTGAAATGGATCAAATAAGTCCATATAAACTCGGGTAAACTATGTCAGAGCGTTCTCATACTTGATACTACTAGTAAAGCTGGTGTAGTGTATTAAAATATACAACAATTTCACAATATGTAATTTTTTCTCAGAGCAACATGGATCTGAAATTGTACCAGATCTGTCTAGTAGCTGATGAAATATAACAATAAATAAATAAATAAATAAATAAATAAATAAATAAATAAACTACTGTGCAACAATGTCTTCTAATTTGATTGTATCATTAGTTGATTTTTTTTACCTGAACTTCAATGTTGAAAGAGTATTTTGCAAATTCAATGTGTGCCTTCATGAAATGTGTCCCTTAACCAACTGTATATATCAGACACATAAAACACAGACATCATTTGTTGCACTAATAGTGTAAAGATGAGCGCCAAGAACCACCTAACATTCCTTGTTACAAACCACACATCTCCACTCTGTCATTGTCAGCTTTACTACTTTATACACTCATCAATCTACAATAAAATATAATGTAAAATAGATGTTTTGGGTATGAATACATGTCTTGTTGATGTAAAACAGATTATATAAAGTAGACAAGAAACGGTGTTTAAGTTCTACTGATCTTCAGTGTAATATTATTATTATTATTTAATAATCTTATTAATAATAATTGGTGTAAAATGCAGTTTGTTGTCTTTTCATTGTCATCAAATGTGACTCATTTGGACATTCAGAGGTTCCATAGTGAATATAGAAACATTGATTCATGAGTAAAACCAAAGGAGTTGGATAAATGACAGTGAATGGATACAATTAATGATGTATTTTGTTTTAAACATAACTGTTCAATTTCTTCAGTTTTCTCTGTTTTTGATATAATAACCCTCAACTTTTATCTGAGCTTTTATTAACCTTCTACATGATCAGTAAATTAAATAGAACAAAACACATAATTTACACTGAAACAATACAAAACACAGAAGATAATTTTACAATAAATGGTGATAAATCACTTCACAAAAGGTACATTTAGAAGTAAAATAATCTGGAAAATTGTCACAAAAACAGCACTGGGTCTTTAAAGGGAAAGTGAGGGAAGTAAGGCTTTGTTGGTGGAGTACATTTGATGATTTAGGGTTATATAAGGGTTATATAATCTATTCAGACTCTTCTCCAACATGCAAATATGTTGGCTTGGGGTAAAAGTAAACAGTGAGACTCACCACAGAATGCACAGACAGCTCCTGCAGTTTTTCTGCTACCTTTAGTTATTCCAGGAACAAAAGTCACGGAAAGTTTAGAGAGATTTTCCCATAAAGGAGCTAAACCAAGACGTACAGAAATTCCCTTTCTTTGTATCCAGTAGACACGATCCAAGGGCTGATGTTTACTTCCTGAGTTCAGCAGAGGTCCTAAAGGATTAATCTCCCAGTTTTCCTTTGTGGTTAGCAGGCAGATAGATGTGTCCTGAAGCAGGTTCCAGTGTGACTGATCTCAGTTGGAGTGGAAACCATCTACCATCCCCTGTTCACACACAGCCTGCCCACTGACCAATACAAACACTCAGAACACACACACACACACACACACACGCCTCACTTTCCTTTCTTCAGCAAAGCTCATTCTGCCAATGACCCACCTTTCTAGTCATTATAAGAGACACTAAAATAAGCCAGAATAACCCCACCCCCTCATCTCCCCATGCACACGCACAAGCACACACAAACACACACACACACACACACACACACACACCACCAGCCCATGCACTGGCTTGAGTCATGAATGGACGAAAAGGCGTGAGTTGACAATGGCCGGGAGGGGGACACAAAAGAAAGTCCTCGGCGGGCAGCTGCACACAGACACACCATGTTCAGGGCAATTACACACACACACACACACACACACACACACACACACACACACACACACACACACACACACACACACACACAGACACATACACACAGCTACAGATACATGAGGAAAAAGAAGGGGAAAAAAACAGGACCACGAATTGAGCCCTGTGGAACACCTGGCCCACTGGGGACGGCTGCTGCCTGCCCCCTCTTTGTGTCATGGGTGGGGGGATTCTGCATCAGATAATGAGACGAATTATGGTAAAAGTAGTGTGTGCTCCTAAAATGTGTTAGAATTGTATGTGTGTGTGTGATTCACACAAAAAAATGTGCAGGTGGGGAAGAAGGCTGCAGAGATAATGAGCCTTCAAGTGAAAAGCAAAAAGGAGAGAAAAGGTAAAAGAAAAATAAAAGCAATTAATATAGATTTTTTGACACAGCTCTGACAAAATGGTGTCAATTTTAAGCTTGAAAAAGGTCAGAAACAATGGCTGGCTTCCTGTAAGGCTGGAACTTAACATTCCAATTACTTTAACCAATTCAACCTTTTTTAAGAAAAATGAATAATTTATATTTGTGTTTCTCTTGATGAAGAAAATGAGCACTAGTGTTGATGTCTCACCAGAGATTATGTGTATTGTCTTAAAAAGTATCATTATACACATAAAATCAGAAAGTGAAGTTCTACCTGCAGTAAATATGGACATAAAAATATTTAAAAGCACAAAACAAACCAGCTGTTTGTGCTAAATAAAGCATTTAAAACAATATACTAATGACTTAATACAGATGTTTGGTATGATCAAAATAGTTTTACTTTTATGTGTCACGCAGAATATATTATCTTTCAAGGCTTTTTGTTCCTCTTATCATCCACTTGTTTGAGCAAACAATTCCAAGCCTTCTAACTAATCCTTTTACATATTCAATGAAAAACACGATTGACAAGTTCTCTTTTGTTTTCGTTTGTTCTTCAGAACTCATCATATCACCTACAGTAATATTACAGTTATAAAGCAAACATACAGAAAGAATATATTGAGTAAAAAAAGAAATTACCATGTAAGTATTTGCATGGTTATTAGGGGTTAGGGCATTAACGACTTCAATTTTTTTCAAGTCAACTTATCCGTCAATAAAGTCTAAGTTGAATCAACTTGTCATGAAACAACACAGATACACGGCGAAAAAAACATGGACACCGGTTTGTCCAGCAATGAGCAACTTGTTTTAAAGTTCACTGCAATGTAACGATGTCCACCGACAAGACACATGCATCATCATCTTAACCCCAACAAAACGAAGGCTGAGGTTAGCAAAGAGTTTTCTGTTAAATGTAACTGCACAACATCAGTAGGTGAACATATGTCTGCATTTGGTCTGGACCCACAGCTCTAAAACTGGACTGTCCACACGTCTGTCACATGTCCTCACTTTATATTAAGTGTAAAATGTTTAAGGCAGCGGCCGACACGATGAACCCCACACTGTCCACATCATGTTTGAGGGGAAAAAAAGAGCGTGTTGTCTTAATGCGGGATGTCTGAACTGTTTATCTGTTTATAACTGTTTATATTGAGTAAAACAGTCAAACTTATGGTAAAGAGACAGAATGAAATCCAAACAGAAAGTACAGACTGTGGAAAATGTGTAAGTTGTATTAGTTACTGATGTTCAAGATTGAAGGTAATAGATTTTGGTGCTTTGTAGTCATAGCTACTAATGCTATCAAATACATTTTTCTCAAACTCATTCATTAACTTTTTACTTTTATGCATTCCATTTCAATTTTGACTCCGAGGATAATAATATGTGATTATTATTATTATTATTATTATTATTATTATTATTATTATTATTATTATTATTATTATTATTATTATTATTATTATTATTATTATTATTATTATTATCATTATTATTATTATTATCATTACTATTATTATTATTATTATTAATAATAATAATAATAATAATAATAATAATAATAATAATAATAATAATAATAATAATAATAATAATAATAATAATAATAATAATAATAATAATAATAATAATAATAATAATAATATTGTTGCACTTTATTGCGGAACCCTGTCCAATGATAAGTATGTATGTGGAATGTGTGTGATTCATGTCCTGCTGCAACCAACCAATGTCTGCAAACTGAATTGCCCCTAGGGGATAAATAAAGTAATCTGATTCTGATTCTGATTCTGATTCTAATAATAATAATAATAATAATAATATATCTGATTTAACAATTGGTAATAAGCACATCTTGCTTTAATTTTTATTTTTCCCCCTATTAACTCTAGTGTAGATAAAGGAGCTAGAGTTTGATTCCAGTTTTAAGGTCCAGTTTACACGACGATGGTCTTGGGTGGGAACGACAAAATATTTTAACAGATGTGTCTTTCATTTAGATGGCAACTGCTTTCTTGGAGGTTGAAAATGTGGAGAAAAAAACAAAAAAAACATTTAAATACCTTCTAGACTGAAAATCTTAAAAATGCTCCACCTGCCTGAGGTAAAGGGTTGAAAATGCAAAACTGCATTTTTTCACTGCGTACATTTTAAAACACAGGTATGAACCAGTAAAAGAAAACAACATCATGTCAGATTATATCCCTGTGATCGACGTTCAAGTCTCCTTAGCCACTGTGATTTAGATCCAAGAGTCATTTCAGTAATTGTTATGAATCTTTATAGAGTAGTGTTCTGTTTCCTGCTTCCTGTTTTGTGATTGCACTAGGAGAGAACAGGAACAAAGTAGAAAGGTTTTACGCAGGTGTTTGGTCTTGGTGGTGGTGGTGGTAAACCATAGCCATATGGCTTATATGCTGTACTGATAAATAGGAAATTCCACACACTTTTGCGTGTCTGTTTGCATGCAGATTTTCCCCCTAAAACGGATGTCTAAATGTGGAATTAAAAGTGAGAAGGCAATGCCATTTCTGCCTCAGGTCATAACTGTCTAAACATAGCCTAAGATACATTCTTTAATAAATTTATTTTTGCTTCATTTGAGTGTAGCTGTTGTTTAAACAAACTAAATGATGAGCACATAATTAAGCCACCGGTTTCAGTTTATGAAAAGTAGTAGAGCTTGTCTCTTCTGGAAATCCCAAGCAAAAGTCAATTATGCAAACCTGCCATCTGTAGTTTCCATGTTAATGTAAGGCCACAAAATTAATCTCTACACACTCAGTGAATGTTCCTACACTTAATATTTGGGAATTTTTTATGCAAATTCTGTTCCTTTAGTTTCAACTCATCAAGACACAAGCTCCACACTGCAAAAAAAAAAAAAAAAACTTACTAAGATGTATTTTTGTCATTTCTAGTCAAAATATCTCATCAAAGAAAAGAAGAACTTTTCAATGAAAAGTTTTCACATGAGATATGAGAACATATTTTTGGACAAATTCTATTATTTAAAAAAAAAAATCTTACCAGGATCATTTTCATTTGTTCCATTTGCAGATGTTTTTCTTGATTCAAGATTTTTTTGTTCAATAAACACCTTCAATATATATATATATATATATATATATATATATATATATATATATATATATATATATATATATATATATATATTTATTTATTTTATTCAAGATAGTTTTTTGTTAAGTAAAGCAAAAAAGGGAAAATTATGTTGATGAGATTTCTTGAAATAAGAGTTTCCAGATCTATTTTCTACAATGACATTCTTATAACTCACTGAAAAGTTACTGTTGAGGTGATTATGTGTTATTTTAAGTATGATGAGATATTTTGACTAGAAATTAGAAAAACACACTTTGTAAGATTTAGTGCAGTTCTAGATTTCTTCTTTTATGTCATATTCTTAATAATAATCTTTTCTGCAACATTTCAGAACAAATATTTTTTGTGATTTGATCAAATTTAGTTTAATCATTTGCAATAGCTGATCATACATAGTCTAAATTATTCAGTGTGGAGTGGAAATTGAGTCACTCTAATAAACAGATTTTTTTTTCCTCCAGTCTCTAACATCCACCCCACCCCCGCTCCTATCTGACTCGCAGTGACTCTTTAATTGGGGCTCAGCTGACAGATTTTCCCCTCAGGGAGCTGAAACCATGTGGACCATCTGCTTCCAGTCCAGGACGAACAGGTGTCCTGCTCCTCGCCGCCTGCATGCACCTTACTTACCAAGCCTTGCTAACACAGCAAAGCCTTCAGTGCACCATGTATCTGCTGTTTACACAGGATAAATCTGCAGAGTTTTGTTTGACCAGTGTGGCACGTTCACCTCAAACAAAAGACAAAACATATGGAAGCACCAGCTAATCTGACAGTGTGAATACAGTCAGCGTGTGTACAGTTCTACATAATCCTGTTTTCTTTGACTGATTGATGCATCTGTGTTTTCTAAAGTGTTTTCCTTTATTATGTCAATTTGTCTTTTTTGTCAGGTATTGTAACATTCACTGCACATCTGTACATTTTTGAACTTTCACATAAGAAAAGACTGATGGATGAGTCAAAATGTGGAAACTTCTCAACCCCAGTGAAATAAAGACTTTGTAAATATGATTAAGGAAGTTTTTACCTCTTGAAATAAGATGAAATCTGAGTGTGTGTGTGTGATTAGATTAAACTAAAACTGGAAAATGTCATATCCACATTATGTCTGCCACAGTCTGATCAGTGACTAGTAATTACACCTGTCAATCACATATATAACTCTACCACCTGTCTGAAAGTCCATGAAAAATGCAGAGCTTTTCATGTCCCAGACCTCTTGAATGACAAAATGCTCAAAGGGAATCTAACCTAAAGATACTTATCAAAATAAACTTACATATTAGACTAAAGTAATGAGACAAAAATATTTACAAAAATCACTCAGAGAGCACAGACCTCCACCAGTATTATATATTAAGTTACAACCATTTCTGTCAAAACCAGCCCTACACTGTAGATTTTGCAGTGTTAATTTGGAGACAATGGGATCAAATACACTCTAGAAGAAGTTAAATAAACTCTCCAAGTGTTGATTTAACACTGCAAAATTTACTGTGTACCTCCCAATAGTAAAGCATCCTTAAAAAAAAAACCTGGATCCAGACGGTGATCTGGATCACCTCCAAAATCTAACCACTTTTTGCTTTTGTCATTCCGGACTTTCTGTGAAAATTTTGTTGAAATCCGTCAATAACTTTAGGACTTATGTTGCCAACAGGAAGACAGACGGACAGACAAACTAACAAACTCTAATGATTACATAACCTTCGCTGGTGGAGGTGATTCATTAAATCCAATACATCCAGACACTTGGGCAGATGAAGATGATACGCTTCAGTTCTCTGCTCCTAAATTCATCTTTCTATACTGTATATACTTCAAGCTACTACAAATATTTTTGTCAATTGTGTAAATATTTTCTGCAAAAATTCTCCAATCGATAGAATTACCTGAAAGTTGTAAATGTAGCAGAGAAACACAGACATTTAATACCAGACTCAATTATTTATTTCTGATTGATAAGATCCTAAACATGCAAATGCAGCAAATACTGCTAAAGATCATTGTTGGATATTCTGCATGGAATACAAAAACAACAGTTGGCTTTTTTGGGTTACTTCATAGTCACTGTTAATTTGTCGTTTAAAAAAAAAAATAAAAAAAATAAGTAAAGCCTTGACTGTTTTGCAATTTTCATGTATTCACTAAATTTTATTGAACAAAATACACAAATTAAAACAACATCACATATCATGATGTATTAATAAAACCTGCAGAGCAGCCATTTTGTGCAATCTGCATTCAAATATATAACAATAGATTTGCATGATATACTTGGCAGATTTAAGTTCTGGTTTTACATCAAATGTTTCCAACTATATTCAAATTGAGAGAAGTTATTTAATACAAAGAACTGTTTTGTTTGTTGGTATTAGTGGTGATATATACTTTCTACTAACAATGTTATTTACACCCATATCTATAGGAGGAATACATATCACTAAATGTAACATATATCAAATTACATCTTCTGTAAACATGATCACTATCTAAGTCATAGCTGATTTTATTTTTTTTTTTATCAGCAGTGGTATTGATTATAACTCCCAAGTTTTTCAACTTTTACGATGTTTATTTATTCTTTCAAATGAAAACCAGATATTCCATACTATGTCATCAAGGCTACAACAATAAACCAACCCGGCAGAAATCAGTTTAACCTGTGTGATGACAGTGAAGGCATCATTATTATAAACCCTAAACTAAAATCCACTGGTGAGAAAAAGAAAAAAAAAAGTCTTAAAAGTGACTGTGTGATGATCATGTAGGCAGATGGATGAAGCCTGAGGATCAGTTCAGTCCGTAAACACAGATCCAGGCAGTGGGGATTACTCCAGCTCCTTAACAAGGTCTGAGGGGTGGAAACATGGAGAGGAAGAGGTTGTCCAGCTGGTATCATCATGCACATAACGCTATGCTAACAGCCTCCACACATGCTCCTCACTCTGGAGAGGGAAGCCAAACAAACCAGACCAGACCACATGGTGTGTTTGTGTGTGACGAGCAGGATGGGGAAGGGTCACAGAGGACTTTGAAGGCACAAAAGGTCAGCCTTAGGCCTAGTGACCTCTGGGTCATTTAAGGAGGTGAAGAGGCAGCACGGGAACACACACACACACACACACACACACACACACACACACACACACACACACACACACCACCTGCTGTTCACACTGGCTCGTGTTTGGTGTAATGAAGATAGAGTGATTCAGCAGACACACAAAGCAAGACATATTGCTGAGATTTACTGCATACCACAGGCCAATAAAAGCTCCACAGCAACAGAGACAGGGATTTTGGAAGTGTAGTTTGAAAGTTGGAAAGTAAGACATTAGCTAAGGATTACTGTAATCTAGACTAATTTGAACAAACTTAACATTTAGAACCTACCTTTCAATATATGCAAATTAATGACCATTATTATATGTAATAAATGTTTAAAACAGTGTGTTATAATAAAAAATAAAACAAGAGACTTTTTTTTAAAATCAGATTTAGTCTGAGAAATGACTAAATGTGAATGACAGTTTATGATTGTCCCTTTGTTGGTCAGCTCAACCGTTTGGTATTGTACTTAAGTAGATGTTTTAGGTATCTCTACTTTACTTGAGTATTAATTTTTCTGGCAACTTTTTACTTTTACTCCCTACATTTTTGGATAAACATCTGTACCTTATACTTATTTTCAGAATAGACTTTTTATTTTGCAAACTAAACATATATGACAGTATGAAAAGTTAAGTCACCAAAGGAAAAGTCAGTGGAGAGAAACTGTGACTTTATATATTATAGTTATATGACTATTACCTCACAATTTTGACTTTTCCTCTCAGAATGTTGACATTTTCTTTCACAATTTTAACATTTTATCTCGCAATTTTGACTTTTTCTCTTAAAATTCTGCAATTTTTAAATCTTATTTCTATTGTTTTAATCTCATGATGCGTCTTTATTTCAATTGTCCCTTTTTTCCCCCCATTTTTCCTAAATTTCATGCCCATATCCACAAAACTGAGTACAGCGACCTGATAAAACACATCATCTACACAGTAACGCATTTTTAAAGGCTTTACTTTAGATATTTTTTTTAACTTTTCAGATTTTTCCTGCTTAAATAAGTATTATTGCGTTCATGGTAAAACAAAAAAATTTTTTTACTTTTTACTTTTGTACTTTATTACAATTGTAAAGTTGTACTTTTTTACTTTTACTTCAGTAAAGCAGTTGAATCAGTACTTCTACAATTACTAGATTATTTTTACACACCAGTAGTTGTACTTCTACTTAAGTACAGAATGTGAGTACTTTGACCACCTCTGCATGCTAGTATACCACCGAAGAAGAAGATCATAACCGTGACAACACCTCTGCTATGATCTTTTCTTTTGGACACAAAATTGCAGAAAAGTTAGATTTTTATTTTATTAATTTTTACAGAGTCTATTTTACATAAATAATCCTCAGCGTGTTTCAGAAATACTTTGGTATTCATGTAATAATTTTTTGAAACCATGCTCAACCAAACGGTAGAGATGATAGTAAAGGGTCATGAAATGCTAATGGTAATTACTAATGCTAATCACTAATGATACAAACACAAAGAGTTAATGCATCTAATTTGAACCAAGTCACAAATTAGGTTAGTAAGATTGGTGGAGGAATAATGTTTGAGTTTTAATACTTTAGTTAAATTTAGGGTCAGTAAAAAAAAATTAATCAGTTTTTTTCTGCTATAATAGACCCTGTGAGGTGGAAAAAGCAAAAAAAAAATATGTATATTTTTTTCTCATTTTCGTAGTGTGACCAACAAAGGGTTATAGAAATAGACGTTCCACTATTACATGTGCTCAAACATTTTTTGTTTGTTGAGATCATTCTGCTTCAGAATTTTTAGTTGTTTGTAGTCATTCATCAGTGAATTGGACTAAGTGGAAAAAAATGCAGATAAACAGTGAAAAAAAACTAAACTAAACCAAACTATTGCTATTATGTGCAATTGTTGACAAGAATTCAGCAGAGAAACAAAGCTAACACTTCATTAAAATGCTGCTAAAATTCGTAAAACTCTTCCTTCTCTCTCACCAGCTGCTTTCTACTGCTTTCCACCCCTCCCCCTCAGCTAATGCAGGCTTTTACCCTAAAATATTATAGAATAGAAAGTACAGCTAAAAGATGATATTTGGATTTTCCAACTAGCGCAAAGACTGGATGTAAAAATGTGGCACCGGTGGCACAGTCGCCTTAAAAGGGATAGAACTACTTTTCCTCATCTTTTATTTTAAAATTATGTATGTATATTCTTTTAAACTGGTTTATATTTGTACTTTGCTTTGATTCAGCTGTTAGAATAATTTAACTCCTGTGTTTTTCCAGTTGATATATAGAGAAACAAATGCCACAGAGGTTTTACCAGTTCCCGGAGTCAGTCGAGGACAATGTTAGTGACAAATCAGGAACGGAAAGTATAGAGTCATTATGCAAAGCAGTGGAGAGATCATGGAATTCCACGTAGTAAAATCTACTGTTTTATCAGATATTTCAACACTCAGCCTGTCAGTAAACACACACAGACATGGAAAGGGAAATTTCACAGCTCCCTGATTAAGCCATGATAGATAATCCCCACAGGGCCTGGCCTCTTGAACTGGGTGTGTGTGTCTGTGGTGTGTTTCAGCAAATATTCACATCCACAGCGCGTGCATTTGTGTCGTCATGTGTCTCTCTGGGTGCAGGTGTGTGTGTGTGTGTGTGTGTCTGACACTAGGGCGAGTGCCAGGTCACTGGGGTCAGAGAGGAACAAAAGCATAGAGCAGCTCCCAGCTGCCGGGCCAAACGTCATGCGGTACTCCCCCAGCCTCTCACCATCCACCCCCTGTCCTTTACAATGGGAGCGTGCCGCTGTCCTGCCTCTGCTGTCACAAGCACATGCAGACGCACACACATGTCCCATCTGAGGCTCCGTCGTCATGTCTAGGGCTCACAGCAGCAGGCGAAGGGTGGAAAAGGGCACACGGGGACATATGCAGGAGGCAGGCATGGATGCAAATACTCTGTTATGGCTTAACCATAAAGACACAACGTCAACCAAAGGCATGTATTGATCTAAAATGTTTAGTATCCGTTGATCCACTAATCCTATCAAAACATGCAAATATTTGATGTAAAATACAGTTTGTCATCTTTTCATGGTCATCAGATATGACTCCTTTGGATTTTCAATGGCTCTGTAGTTACCATGGAAACACTGTCATCTCCTACAACATTGATTCACCAGTAAAACCTATGGAGTTGGATTAATGATGGGGTCTGCCTGATGTTCTGACATATCAATGTTCTGACGACCCACTGTTCCATAGAATAAACTAATACAACAGTTACTCCTATGTTTCAGCACAATATTAACCAGTTGAAACAGTATATGAAAAGCAGCAAAAGTAGAGCGACTTTCACACCATCACAAAAATCAGGAAGTTTTTTTTGTGCATTTTATTAGGATTTACTAAGACTCCAATGAAAATCATAATTTGGGCAAAAATGGATGGTTGTTTTCCTATATTTCATAGAGAAATCTCACATTTGGAACACTGAGCTGTCGGAACAATGGGATAATGGAATAATGCTATTATACCTCAATGACAGTGGATGGACACATTCATTTTATGTGTTTTATGTTTCATATTTATATTTATTGTTTCTATGTGTATTACGATTTTATCTGTTGCACAATATTAAGGATATCCTGAACCAATTTTCTTGTAACATGTAGTATAATGACAATAAAGACATAAGATTAAATATGTTTATAATTCTTCCTACTCCTTTTCATTCATGTAAATTTTGAGGCTTACGATGTTGCAGTTTTAAAGCTATAGTGCAGAACTTCTATATGTCTGTAAATGTGTGATTCACCCAAGCCATTGTTAGAAGAGATGGCACAATGCTGACTAAGCTCCTCGAAAAGCTTGTGGAATTGTTCAATATATAATTCATTCAGTTTGGTGTTACGTTTTATCGTAATCCTGCTTACAAAAAATATACAGATCACTAACAACATAACATATGTCATTTGGAAGCACTGACTTTATAGTTGTAATAATGCATAATTCCGCTTGGGGGGGGGGGGCAGAAGTTATGTACTATGGTTTTAAGTTACCATTTTTTTGGTTTTCATTCTCTTGATCATCATTTATTTGCATTTCTGTTTTTAAATTGTCATTTATGTGATCAAAATAAAGATGTCAACCACTCAGTCAGTGACAATAAAGCATATTCTATTATATTCTGTGTTATGTTTAGTTAATGTTATTTTGGTTTTTTTCCTCTTTTTTAAACATTTTGATGTACTAACCATTGACTTTATTCTGAGGTTTTATGAACATCTACATGATCACCGAATTTAATATAGGAAAATACATGATTTACGATGCAAAAACTTTATGGGTTAACAAGATATGAACACAACAGGAGTGGGACATCTCCACCACCAAGGCCAACACATTACCAATGTTTGGATTCATTAAACATATGAGGCACTGATGGACTACTGCTATGATCCACTTCAAGTCAGATCTGGCACAAACCAACATGAAATGACTCAATAATAAATTTCCAAGAAAGTGCTAATGTTTAAGACAGAAAAAATGCCATGTATTGTTTTTGTGGGCGTTTTTTTTGTCTTGAATTATGAGAAAACAGTCAGTCCTTTACAAAAAATGTGTCTCAGTGCTTAAACTGAGCCTTGAACTTCCCCATATTCATCTCCACTCAAGCTTTTATAATATATAATGCGTCTGAATACAACTGTAAAAGCCCATATATCACCACTATTGTAACATTGTTAAAACTACTAAATATTGGACTTTGATAGCTACCAGTTTTTTTTTTAATCATATGTGTTATTTTTAAGGTTTTAAATGGCTTAGCCGCGCCACCATTACAGTATTTTATAAAGAAAAAATCTTCACAAATAAATACAAGAGCACTGCCAAGAGAGGATTGTGAAGTGAAATGGTGTAGAACCAAATTGAGCCAAATGGTGGCGTCCATTAGATGAGCACAGTCTTGGAATGCACTGCCAGCTCATATCAGGCTGTATGACAACATCAGCACCTTCAAACTAACTGTTAAACAGTGGCTGAAAACAAATAAAACATGCTCCCATTAATGATTTTAATCTCCACTGTATAGTGTGAACATAGTTTTATTTTTTATCCTTCTGTATGTGTTGTATGTTTGTGATGTATTGGTTTTAAGGTCTATATGTTTTGTCATGTGGTATTGATTGTTTTATTGTTGTTGTCTTAAACCTGCCTTAGGACAACGGATGGAATTTAGCAACTATGCTAACTGATATAGTGATGTTTTTACTGGTGTAAATTAATGTGCATTGTCCTGATCAAATAAACTAATCAAATCAAATTAAATCAACCTGTCAGACAATAAATGTCTGTGATCACACCTACCACTGCAATGCATCTGCACATAAAATGACCCCAGGCAACTTTGCCAGGATCCTCTTTGTGGACGTCAGCTCTGCCCTCAACTCTCTGCAAAAACATTTACTGATCCAGAAGCTACATCATCTCAACATCCCCCCCTCAGTTGATCCATCTTACCCACAATTTCCTCACCGACAGATTACAAGCAGTAAAGTTGGGCTCAACCACATCCCCTGTACTCACTATCAACACCGGGGTCCCACAGGGATGCGTGTTGAGCCCTTTCCTGTACATTCTCTACACCAACATCTGCTGTAGCATCTCACCCACCACAACATACCTAAAATATTCTGACGACACAGCCATCCTTGCACTTCTCTCTGACAATCAATCTATTCTGGACTACCACAGCACAGTCACTCTCTTCACCAAGCTATGCGCAGATCGTTATCTGGAGATCAATGTCGACAAGACCAAGGAACTATGGTTTAACCCCGCCTCACCCCAAGATCCAAATTATCATAAACACACAAACAGTTGAGTCAGTCGACTCCTTCAAATAACTGGGCATAACTTTGGACAATAAACTCACCTTTGATCAGCACACCACAAACATTCAGAAAAGAAGCCAACAAATACTGTCAGTCATCTGCAAACTCAGAGGATTACATGTTGCCCCCCACCTCCTGCTGTCACTCTATAAACGTATCATCCAACCTATCCTCCTGTACTGCTCCACATGTCTTTACACCATGCTTTCCGTCACTAACTGAGCCCAATTCATTCACATCACAAATGTAGCTGCTAAAATCATCGACTTCCCCACACCCAACCTCACAGCACTAAACAACAGTTCCATCATCCTAATGGCAAATACAATAGTCCAGGACATGACACATCCATTACACCATTATTTCATCCTACTACCCTATAGAACATTAGTACAACAGTATAGAACATTATAATTGTGCTCCCTGCAGCCATAGTCGCCCTAAACACCATGCCCCGTTGACCAAATCTGCTAAAATATCTTTGTTTGTTACGTCTACCTATTGTCATTGCTGTTGTTGTCTGTGTTGTATAATGTTGTCTATTTCAGTCAGTGAAGACAAATTTCCCAATGGGGACCAATAAATTCAATCTAAATCTGATCTGATTTAGAACAAATTACTGGCTTGTTTTTTTTTCTTTTTTACATTTGCTCTAGTACATAAAGTCATATTAGGGTTTGTAATGAACAAAACAAAATCGAGTCCAACCTGACTTAGGACAACACAGGGGTCTGTGTGGACAGTCACACTTCATCTTTGTTCTTGCTGTCTTTCATCACTGCAGGTTATGTATCATCTGGCCTCCTATAGATTTACACGTGGTGACAAGTTGCTGTCAAAATACAAATACCTTTTCTTTAAACAGCCAAAGCATCCACTTTGCATATAAGCACAAAGGTCACAGAGCATGTGTTTTACCAAAAACAAACCAGCAGAGACTGTTTTTTTCTTAAAAGTTCAAGAACTTACCATCATAATACTTTTTACAAATAAATAAAAACGTTTTCCTCCCTTTTCTAAAATAAATAAATTAAGCATATGCATGTGTTTGTATGTTCAATTGCCCTAAGCATATGCACACAATTAAACTTTACAAATATATTATAAAACTTGTAGAAGATATTATATAATATTATTATTATTATTTAGAATACATCATGTGACACTATAAGTGTCTCTTAATATGCTGTACTGAAGCTAATTATAGTGTGTTGGGCATTTTTGCATCATCAAATATCCTCTTTATGTGAAATTTTTCAATAGTTTTGTGTACTTTTGTATTTCTTTTCTACCATATACTGTATGTACCAATGTTTACACAGCAATATGACAGGAATTACCATAGTTTTGTTGTTTCAAAATAAAAAATAACAAAACTGTAAAACAAATAAAATGTAAATCCTTGCATGGTCACAGATTAGACAAATGAGATTAGATTATACGTATTTTTTAATACCTTTTACTAACCTCTGTAACAATCTTTTGCTTCCATATGAAAGGTATTGGTCTTTGGCTTGAATTTAATTGAATAATAAATGTGACAGGTGGAAAAAGAGCAATATATCATGACTTACTTCCACAATGCCTCAGTCCACCACTGATGATTCTTCCAAAGCAGACAAGTCTGTCTGAGCAGCTGCAGTCGTTCAATGTACAGTAGAAGCAGGAAAGGAAGGTATGATGTCAAAAAACAGCACAACTGTCTGACTACCTCCTCCTCAGCCGATAACAGACTTAAGTAGCACAAAGAACATTTATATCTCCACCTAGTGGCCGCCATATATTCTGTCAACTTAAACCTATATTTTTACCAGCACTTTCCCTTGTTATTATTATTTTTCTTTATTTATTGGTAGTAAAATAGTTGAGATTTAAAAACACAATAAAAGTAACAGTCAAGTTCATTTCTAGGCATTTTTTTTTTTTATTGATGACGATCAGGGGCCTTAAACAGGCACTTCACAGGACAAAAAAATAAATAAACTTGTCTCCAAAGTTTCCAATCTGGACCAAGAATGAATTTACAAAGTGCAAAAAATTACACTGAAGATATTAATAGTCAATGGTGATTTTAGATCTGATTTTACTTCAGTTTCCACATTAAGCCCAATTGTGAGTTGAAGGAAAATAGCATAATAACATGAATGAAATGACTCAGGTTATTCTTTGGTTTAATGTGACAAAAATAGCATTACAATATTCCTATAAATAATGCCAACACTTTTTTTTCTCTTTCTATTAATAAAAAAAACAACAACATTTGGTTATGAAAATGCTAATTGTTTTTAAATCAACACCTGATTCAGTTTCAACATGTTTGTCTCGTCTCGTCATCTGAACCTGCTTCATCCTCACTAGGGTCATGTGGGTCACTGGGGGCCTAATCCAGCTACAATGGGTGAAGGTGGGGTACACCCTGTATGAGTCTCCAGTTCATCTCAGGGCTGAACATATATAGACAAACAATCACTCTCACATTCACACCTATGGATATTTATATTAACCAATTAACCTATCAGTGCATGTGTTTGGATGGTGGGAGGAAACTGGAAAAAACCCATGGAGACACAGGGAGAACATGCAAACTCCACACAGAAAGGTCTGGAGTGGGACTTGCACCAGGGACCCTCCTGCTGTGAGGTACGAGTGCTAACCACTGCTCTACGGTAATTCCTTGAGACTCTATTTCATATGACCTGTTGTTTCTGACCTGTTGTTGAATATTTCAAAGATGTCACAGTTTATATAATAAATATTTACACTAATGATGTTGATTTAAAAATTATTTTCCATGGACACACACACACACACACACACACATACACACACACACACACACATGGACACATTCTATTTGGGTCCACCTGGTGGTCACATGACCTCAAAAGAGAACAGGGGGAAAAAAATCCAATAATTTCATGCATCTGCCTACAATAATAACCACCAGTGTTTCATCTATTTATTTTAGGAAAATATAAAAAACATTTTGTAATAAATCACTCAGAATTCAAATATTTCAACTAGCATTTAAAGGATCAATATCCTGAAAACTGTTCAAAGTTTGATAGTTTTGATCAGGGGGTTAGTGCTTCAAACAAACGACAAAACTAAGAACAAATGTTAATATATGATGATTTTATAGTAGTTTTCTTGTTTACGAGGGTCAGCTGATGTTTTTTTTTTAATGTAACATGCAGATTAATTCATATTTTTTAGAAGACAGAAGATATAAAGTAAAGTATAATTGCATATGATCTGATAGAAGTTGTAAAATGTTTAGTTGGAGCAATTTTTCTCACAGACCCAGTTGAAAGAGTTAGAACATGACACATCATTCCACAGGCCTGTGACCGTGATGTGTCCACAGTCCTCCTCACCCCACTCTGGTTGATTATTACCATTGTCAGGCTGCCCTCTATCCCAGAACCTGCACAGACAGATGGACAGAAGTATGTACTCATGGGAAACATTGGAATTGTTTTGTCTAATAACTTGAATTGAGGAAAAAAAACATGAAATGAAAACAATAAAGAAATACCATTTCATATCGGAAGATAACTCTGAGAACACTGAGGTTCATTTATCTAATTATTCATGTGTCGTTTATGAAGAGCTTCATTTACCACATGACCAGAAAAGCACACAATCGTTTTACTACTACTTCTACTACTACTACTACTAATGATAATAATAATAATAACAACAACAACAACAACAACAACAATAATAATAATAATAATAATAATATTAAAAATGTAATTCAGGAAAAATCATGAAACCTTAAAAAAAATTAACTCAATAAAATACAAATGTATGTAGAAGAATTTTAAAAAATGTAACACTTTCCTCACCAAAAAATTTATTAAAAAGTTTGTTTGCTTAGAAACAAGTTATTGTGATCTGTTCCCAGTTGACTCACTTTAGAGTGACTGCAGATCCATCAACCCATTTCCAGGATCCTTTCTTATCCAGATCATTCAAACCAATCCAACTGATTCGCTTGGACCTTGAGATGAAGTTCTGTTGGGTCAAAGATGTGACAAAAATAGATCTGCATGCTTTAATGGTGAAAATAGAAATTTCATCCAAAGAATGTACACCTGTATTTAATCCTTTATTGCTCAAAAGTATTAAAATTATATAAATAGATTTAAATTCTAAAGAAATTATGTGTGTTGTGGCCATTAAGCAGATGCTAAATTAAGTGTAGACTTAATCTGAGTATAAGACATAAGGTAGCTATAATAAAAACTAGTCATCATTTTATAATAGTATGTTTTCATAAACGTATTTTCCATATGCAGGCATGTAGCTAATTTTATTGATGCTACTATTGATCAAACATTGCCCAGTAGAATATTGTAAAAGGACACTGTAGGTCACAATGACAAACAACAGTGGAGTATTGTGATGAATCCACAAAAATAGTCTACAAGGGGTTAAAAACCACAAAATATCACCTGATGAATACCAACAATTAGACTGATCTACTTTTAATCAGTCTTCTCTGTCAGGAATATGTGTGAAATAAGTTGCAGCAATAACCTCAAAGATAATTATATTATTCTGCAGATTCAGTAGTGGCTTAACTGTTTGTGTCACCACCAAAACTTGCTTTAATTCAACTTTTTAGTCCATGTTAGAAGTAAGTAAAACTTTGTCAAAATGGCTGCTTTATCTATTTCAGTTCTTACTTCTTTGCTTCTATTGTTACCAGCAAAACTCAGACTCATAACATTTTAACCCTTTAACTCCTGAGACTTTAACAGTTCCAGTCAAAAATTTATACAATACGGAACAAAATTGACAATAACAGCCAGAAATGTATAATAAACCAACAAAATAATAAGTAACATTAACAAAATAAGACACAAATGGCACAAAAGTGAAGAAAAATTATTCATTCATTATCTGAACCCGCTTTATCCTCACTAGGGTCGCGGGGGTCACTGGGGGCCTAATCCAGCTACAATGGGCAAAGGCGGGGTACACCCTGTATGAGACGCCAGTTCATCTCAGGGCTGAACATATATAGACAAACAATCACTCTCACATTCACACCTATGGCCAATTTTAGATTAACCAATTAACCTATCAGTGCATGTGTTTGGATGGTGGGAGGAAACCGGAGTGCCCGGCAAAAACCCACGCGGACACGGGGAGGACATGCAAACTCCACACAGAAAGGCCTGGTGTGGGATTCGAACCAGGGTCCTTCTTGCTGTGAGTGCTAACCACTGCACCACCGTGCCACCCAAGAAAAATGATAAAATCCAATATTAAATGTAGAAATATAAAACAAAATGAGGAACAAAATTAACAAAAAAAATTATATTTACAAAAGAATAACTTAACTTAGTTAAATAAACTACAAAAGAAGTATAATAACAGGAGGGAGAAACTTTCAATTGCACAACAACACAATGGACTGACTAGGACACAGCAGGATTTGAACCATCACCCCTTTGGTTACTGAACGACCTGCTCTATCTGAACCATGTCCATCTCTATTAGTGCCATATTTTACCAGTATCTTTGGTTCATTTATTTGTGTATTTGAACCCAAAAGGTTTGTAAAGTTTGAATTTGAACCCTCCAGGTGCTGCAAAAATATCTTTACATTCAAGTGGATTTCTACAACCTGTTATATTTCCTGCTTAATTAGTTGCATCTACAATGTCAAGATTTCTGATAAACATTTGTCAAAGTTTGACTGAAGTGTTTGTCAGCAGCAGTGGTTGTAGTCCATAATGAAAATATGTCCAAACTCAGAGTTGACTATCTAAAATGTTCAGATGTTGGTTGTATTAATGAACACAAGTGTCTGAATGGGACAGAGCAGCACAGCCAACAACCTGGAGGGCTGTGGCTCATTTGCATTTAAAGGGCCGTCACTTAAAACCACCTTTTTGGAGTTGAATTAATGAAGAATTCAGACCCAAGCATATCATTTTCAGTTTATGTAGACCACAGGCAAATATTTTTAAATGTACAGTTGAAAAAAATGTTAAAGCAAAATATCACTCCTTTAATATAATGATCATATTATACATAACTGGTGAAAGGGATTTATCAAAGACCAAGTAAATCTGAAGAATGTTTTAAGTTCATTTCACATCTTCATGTTCCCAAAGACATCAAAACTAGTATTAAATTACAACCAACAATTCTACACACTAAAAAAAATTATTCGGTCTGATTGGTCCAAGAAAAACAATAAAAAAGACTTGTCCAATATTGGATATTTATGGGTTTTTTTTGTAGTTTAACCTTTGTTTTTCCACTAAAGCTAAATCAAACCTAAACTAAACTTATAGAAGGAACTGAAATAAACTCCAAACTGTGTAGTACCTGCTGGAACAGAGGGCACTGTAGTGCGTACCTGTTCATCTGTACTGTTTATGATCACCAGATCTGCTCCTCTGTTTCTGCAGTCCTGTCTGGCTGTTTCCCAGTTTCCTGTCTCATTTGAAAACAGGTAACAACTGTCTTTAAACACCTTCCATCCTGCAAGACATGGTCCACCTGCAGCACAGATGTCAAACTCATTTTTAATTCAAGAGGCTTACATTCAGCCCAATTTAGCCTCCAGTGGGCTGGACCATGTTTTTGCCACAGTTTGTCTGTTTGTTTGTTAGTTAGCAAGATAATTCAAACAGTTTTGCACAGATCTTGATGACATTTACAGAATAGAAGAAGAATAGAATAGAATAGAATGATTAGATTTTGGTGGTGATTGGGACCGATTTTTATAACATTTTCAGGATGTGTTGGGGTGTCACAAGGAACAAATGATTGAATTTTGGTGGTGATCTGGAAGACATCATTTGTTCCTTGTGACACTCCCAACACATCCTGAAAATGTTATCAAAATCCAACCATACACTGTAGATTTTGCAGTGTTAATTTGGAGACAATGGGACCAAATACACTCTAGAAGAAGTTAAATAAACTCTCTAAGTGTTGATTTAACACTGCAAAATTTACTGTGTAGGATTTTGAGTTATCTTGACATTGGAATTATGAGACCTTTATTCACATCTCATGGCAGTATAGGCTATTGTCGGGCTCTTGACTATTTAATTAAAATTATATTAATATTTTCACTTTTTATAAAATTGTGTATATATCCTTGTGGACATATAATAAAACATAACAGTTTGCTCAAACCTGTTGGCATCCAACCTACAGGAAGGAATATATGAACATTTTGTCTATCTACAGTGTTTGCATCCCCTTTTGGATGGATTTATTACAACAACAAACTAGAAATAATTTGGTCTGCATGTAATTTTATTTCTGGTGTTGGTGTGTTTTTTGTATATTTATGTCCACTCACTTGTTTTGGACAGATTCTGCAGGACCTCCAGCTCCTCAGTCACTCTGGTGAGCATGGCATTGAGCCTCTCTGTCTCCTCTGTCAGGGTGGATATTTGGTCATGACTAGTCTGGAGACGTTCAGTCAGGTTGGCTTTGATAGAGGACAGTTCTGCAGCTGAGCCATGTACCGACTTAGTGTCTAAAAAAACAAAAAGAAAAAGGAAGAAAACAAAGAAAAAAGTGAATAGAACTCACTGTGAGTCCTGCTCATTGCTACCCTGCCTCTTCAGGTGTTAATACTGACTGCTTTGACAGAGGTCTGCGCTCTCAGAGTGCTTTTCTAGGTCATTATGCACAGTTTAGTCATTATTCCACATGTGAAGTAGGAAGTAGAGGTCACCATGAAGAAATGGACACTTTTTTGGTCAATGTGCAATATATACGTGTGCAATAACCTATATAACGGTGCAATAACCTAAATATATTTTTTGACACTTTTTTTTTACTTACAATGTCATTTTTGTACTTTGTAATTTTTTTAATCTAGTGTTTATTTATTTTTATTTATTTTTTCTTCTGCACTGCTACTGGAAATGTGAATTTCTTGGAGGGAGAAATCCCAAAAGGATCAATAAAGTCTAGTCTAAGTCTAAGTCTAAGTGAAGTTGTAGGGATCACATCCAAATTTGTAAGGAAAAACATAGTTTTGTGGTAAGTAATATTTTTTACTCTAATTGTTGTGATTACATAGCTAGCTTGATAGTTGGACTTATTCAATGTAGGTGTTGCTTACATTTTAAAGAATGATTTACTAAACATTTTTTATGTCACTACTTATAAAAATATAGACACATCTTTTTCAAAAGTCTGCTCTCCCCAACAAAAACTATCACATCTACAACCCATGCTTCCACAGGTCACATAACAGTCTAATATCAGAATAATATACAGCATTTTAAAGTTGTGTGCATTATCTTTGTGAGATAAAGATTTATGCAATACATATGCCCACAATTACCTAATATAAGATGAGTATATCCTGTGTAGATAGATCAATGTTCTTATTTTATATATCAGTCAATATATGAGTTATTGACCAATATGTCATATGGGTTAATATATTGGATATTTCCTTTTTTTTAGCCCCCATCAAGCATAAAAAGCCCATATTGGTTGGACTCTAATGTGACATCATTGGATGGAAATAAATCCTGCAATATGTATAAAAACAACACAAAATGAAATGTTAACAGCACAAACAAGGTACAAAAAAGCTCCACCATTTTGGTTATATTTGAGGGGGGGGGGGGTGACTGGCCTCAGAATGTCCTATAAAAGAATTTGTAATAACTCAATAACCACAGCAGTACAAATGAAAATCTTAACAGCACAAACCAACAAACAAAGCAGAAAAATGTATTCTATTTATCCACATATTTTCATTGGGTGGGGGGCCAACTTCATACAAGTATTTATCTGCCTGCATGGGGATTTGAATCAGTGATCTCCAACCTTAATAAGTCTCTGAATAGAGTTGGATTAGTTTGGTGGTTGGACTCACAGTAGACACCAAGGACGATGATACCAATCAATAAAGAAGCACAGATCAGTCCCAAAAAGAGAACGGCTCCACATAAAACAGTTTTTGATTCCTGGGGAGCTGATGGTAAAAAAAAAGACATGTTTGCTGTTACTAGAGGAATATTGAGACAAGTCAGTAAAACACATCTGTGAATTCAGGCTGAATATTCTCACCTATCTGAGGAGACCGAGGTCTACAGTGATCAGATTTTGTCCCCCTCATATTTTCATAAATATCTTCCATGTTGGAGTCTTTCAGTTCTTTAAGGAGAGACGCTGAAACACTGGTTCCAAATAAAAGTTCAAACTGCAACCAGTCACCTCAGGAGGAAGTCTGTTGACAATGTGATTTTTGTTTCAGTTTGAGGTTAACACTGGCCCTGGTTAAAAATGGAAGAGCAAGTCAGTAGTTAGAAAGGAAAAAGTCAGCTTTAACATCATAGACACACAACTGGTAATTTTTAACAAATAATTTTATCTTTTCCCATGGATCAATGAGATAAAATACATCCCAAGTAAAAAAAATGTTAGTCCTGCATAATAGATTTTATTCTGAAAATTAAATTGACTTTGTTGGATGCTCTGGTATCTCCAAAATGACCTACTTTAATCATGTTCAAATGTACATATTTGAGCTACATCTACTTGAGTTTGTCCATTTTATGCATCTTTATTCCACTCCATGTCAGAAATACTGTACAAACCAATGAGCAGATCCAACTTCTCTCAGATAGGCTGCAGGGTGCTACAAACATGCTGTGGTTTGAAGAGTCTGCATTTCTGCTCATTACCCGAAAAAGCTGAAATCAGGTTGTACATGTAAAAGGCCATTCAGACTGTTGGTGGTGATGGTCTGGGGGTGCATCAGTGAAGATACCATCAATGTGAAAGCATTTGTTAGTGTTTTAGAAGACACAGAATAAACAGCAAAAGGATGAAAAAATAATGTTGTTTTTCTATAGTTGAATTGTTGGGTGTTGTCAATGTATATGATTGTGAACTGAAACTTAAGGAGTAGATGGTGAGGCTGAGACCCAAGACTAGAGGAGACAGCACTCAGGACACTAAGGGACCACAAGGACACAGATGGAACCCCATAAGAGGCCAACAGTAGCTGGTCACTTCAAAGTTCATTCTAAAAAGGACCATCCCCAATAGGAATCTTTTTATTTTTGCATTCCCACCTGTATATTCATGTGAATATTGCTTCATCCTTCTACCACAAGATAAGAATAAATAAATAAATGAGAAGTGTTAAGCAGTGTTCTTGTCTGATTGTGATTTCACTTCTTGTTTTTTTATTATTATTTTTAGTTCCTTGAACTTTTAACTGTGTGTGTGTGTGTGTGTGTGTGTGTGTGTGTGTGTGTATACATATACACCAGCATCAGGCTTCAAATTGTTTTCCGCTTTCAGCCATCTCCATATTTCAAAAACATCTCCTATACATGTCCTTGTGTTGTTTCTCACTTAGTCACTATACAGCAGGGGTCTCAAACTCATTTTCTTCAGGGGCCACATTCAGCCTGATTTGATGTCCAATGGGCCAGACCAGGAAAAAGAAAACACAATAACCTGTGAATACTATACATGTTTGTCATCGTTTTAGTGC
Organism: Siphamia tubifer; assembly: GCA_020466265.1. NCBI lineage: Eukaryota > Metazoa > Chordata > Actinopteri > Kurtiformes > Apogonidae > Siphamia > Siphamia tubifer. The sequence continues at coordinate 22,337,054 of CM035803.1, read as the reverse complement.
AAAAAAAAACACCCATTACATTAAGAAAATACTTTTATAAATTATCCAAATATTAAAAAAAGGAAAATAAGGGCAATTTTAACAATATTCTGCCTCGACTTATCATTAGTCCATGTGTTTTTTTATGGATCAGTTCTACAAAGACACTAAACGTTTAGTAACAGGAGCAGAAAATGGTTCAAATTGTGTCTAATTTTCTTTAGATATTTCAGGTTATTCACATTTTATTGCGGGCCGCATTTGGCCCCCGGGCTGCATGTTTGAGACAGTATATTTTGGAATAATAGGAGGCCTATTAGGTGTAGGAACATCTGACATTTGGAATCAGAAATGTTTGAGATGCAGCTCAGTACCAACGAGCAACCTCACTGGAAAAAAATCCAAATCTTACCAAGTGGATTTTTCTAATTCTTTAGACATATACAAATACATTATCTCATCACACTTAAAATAAGACAGCTAAAGAGGAACTTTTTAGTGAGATACAAGAACTGATTTTTAGATAATAAATCCTGTCATTAGGGTCACAGGGGTCTGTGTTTCTCATCTAACCCTAACCCTTGAAAGGACAACCAGTATATTACTTTGATCTGAGCTCCTTCAGCACCAATCTTTTATATCCCCTGTGAAAGAAGGAGCATTTCAGAAGATCATTCCTCCCCACAGCTACCAGATTTTAGAACTGTTCACAGTGACCCCATCTCCCATAATCACAACATGTACATGTGCAACCACAATGTAAATTATGCAATTAAATACTCACTTATTCGCTCATCTTCTGAACCTGAACCTTACTAAGTTCAGCCATCTCCATCCCCTTTACCACTGATGACCTATTGCAGCTACACTTCGGACAAGTCGTCATTTCATCGCAAGTCATTCTTGATTTTAGAACCTCAAACTTTATATAAAAGATTATATGCTTGGTCAGGAAAAATGTGGTATATTATTCCAAATCTGATTTATAAAAATATTGAAAGTATTGAATTTTGATTAAGTGTGACTTCGATCTAAACAGAATTCCTTTTCAATTATCTAATTTCAATAGGCAAGTATTTTTTGCGTGAATGTTGACGTACAAATAAAATTTTTTGTCCAGTTCTCCATGGGCGGCTGTTAATGTGTACAATCAAAGGTTACGCATGCGCACACGAGAGCGCGTGCAGTTCTTCAACAACGGGTACTACAAATTAAACATGGACGGAGACCAGGCCCGTGGTGCCGCGATCTGCAAATTATGTGGAGATGCCTACACTATACCTGGTAGCGTTTTTCATCCTTATGGATTTCTTACAATGTAGAGAACCGATATATCATTTTTATGGATAATACATTTTAGTGTTAGCTCAAAGGGCTGCTGACAATTAACTAGCGGCAACGGCTAATGCTATATACAGTCCACTTTTTGAGTAATAGGGCATACAATTGTTTATTTCAGTGCTTCAACATGGCTGTATAAAACTCAAAACGGCTAAGTCATAACCGTGATGTATTCAGTATTTTGCAATACACATTCCTTAGTCCACATTTAACTCAATGACTTTTTATGTCAAGGGTCCCTCGCTGGGGTCTTAAGTCTTGAATTTAGATATCTGCCTTTAGCTTAATACCTTAAAATGTATTTGAAAACTTAAATTTAAAACAAACTTGTTGACTGCATTGTGTTTAACTGTATCTGGGAAAAGAAAAAAGTACTCTACGCATTCCCACGTGTGAAGCTGACAATTCATATTGAAACCAGTATATTGATCTGTGAGGATCCACAGTCAAGGTGAAACGATTCTTAACAGTAATTCGAATAATTGAAGTACATAAAATTTTTCGGGGCAAATTAATTGCCTCGAAGAGTCGTTTAATTCATGTCAAAGTCCATCAGGTTGTTGTCATATCACTCTGGCACCTCCACTATAATTGCTTCACAAGTACGGTTTAACCGACGGTTCTGTCTGTCAACACAGTTCACTCAGCCATGTGTATGTGCTCAACTGTCATGGCAGAACGTAACAGCATGTGTAAAAAAAAAAAACATGTCGGAAGTTTGGGACCATTTTACGACAGACAACAGTGCGAACGGCAAATTAGCATTAGTTTAGCACTGCCGTATTTTGCTCCAACACCTGAACCGAACGTATCCACACTTAAACGGCACTTCACCAAAGCGTCTGTTTTGCCAACTGGTGCACACTAGCATCTGTTACAATATAGCATCACGTGTTTGAATTTTAGCAAATGTAGTGAATTATATCCAGGCACGTGCACCTGTGCGCGAATGCCCACACACAACTCAAAACACCTCAGCCTTCTCCCATCCCCATTTACTGATCTACTTAAACCCTTTAACTCCTGAAACTTTTCATGTAAATGTGCTGATGTGAGTTTGTATTTGTTCCTTTTTCTTCAGGGGTTTTATTTTTACTGTGTGGTTTAGGTTTGAAACGGATGGAGTAACAGAAAATACAAAGACATTTTTAATTTAAGACACTCAGAATGTACACCAATTTAGGATGTTGAACATGGACTGTGAACTGGAACACATTGTTAAACAAGTATTTGAATTTTGGCTCAGCAGGTTTTGCTTTGGGCTCTTGAAAAAAAAAATCCAGTTCTGGCACTTGGTTTGACTCCAAAATTACACAGTCAACACTTTTCCCCATTATATGTTCAGAAGTTTTATGCGTATTTAGAATAACTAGTACATATAGAATACTCACCAATCATGTATCAGAAGCTAAAGGGGTTTAAAAATTTTTTAATTCACCTCATGACTCGATTAAATTCTGAAAAAATTGACCGAATACTCAAGTACAAAAATATTCAATAGTTGCAGCCCTAATCCACGGGTTCTAGATGTGGTAGTTTGTATATTCATGCATTCTTTACCGCATTTGCCCAGCATTCAACACCAAAGTTAAAGGTGTTGGAGGTGGAGCAACTTGATTGTAAAGCGACTGTATTTTAAAATTACTAATATCTCCCAAAATAACTGTTCCAATCAACTTGGCATTTATGCTAGCTTTTACAAAAAATGAGAGATGCCCCAATCAGACTTTTTTTTTGCCTCTGAGTCCTCTGATTTTGACTGACTAGCCAATACGTGTTCCGAGCTGATACTAATATAGTAAATTTTAAAAATGGAGGGTGATTTAACAGATTCAGGAAGTCCCTTTCTTTTATTCACCTTAGTTTCACCACCACAGCCCAGCTTACCTGACGAACCCAGGTGGGAGCAGTGAAACCAGTGCTGCTCGGCCCACTTAGATTCTCTATGGCTGACTTTATGAAGCTTTCGTTTGAGCTGTGTCTCTGCCTCTTTTTTTCCACTGATCCAGCACTCTTTTTCTCTGAACCACACTGACATATTCTGTTGGAGTGTGAGCTGACTCAAATTTTCTAGTTTCATTTGTTTCTTCTTCATTCTACGATTCTGTTATTTATTCGTTATATATGTTATATATAATTTCCTGTTATTTATTTGTATATTGTTCACCAGTGCGTAAAATTTTACGATCATGAGTTCTGCTAGATCTCCCCCCCAGCTACTCCCATTAAAAAACATGATTGACATCTATAGACATTAATAGCGGCCAGTGAGTTAAAATATATATTATTTCTGATCGCTGATCAGCATGTAATAGCCAATTCCTATCAAGTCTGTAATCACATGGTCAGCCCTGATTTCTGATCACGTGATCAGATATAGAATAGAGGTACTGTATTGATCCCACAACTGGAAAATTGTTTTGTAATGGCAGCAGCATTCTCATAATAACAAAAACAAACAAGTTATGCGAAAAACAAAAGTAAGATGCAATGACCTGGAAATGTGTATGGTCAGATAACTTCAGAGTGCAAAGTAAGGAACAGAAAAAAGTTGTTACAGTATTATGTACAAAAAGTGCATAGTGTAAAAAGAAAAAAAATGTGGTTAGGATTTATTGTACATTGGGTTGTGGGAGGAAGGATTTCCTACCAAACATTTTATGCCAAACTGCAGCTATCAACTCTTTCTGGATTTTGTGACTTCCTAGACACACACACAGAGACTTGGCTTTTATAATATAGATTAGGAACTAATTATCATAATTTTTGCAGCCCCAGGTGAGAAATGGCTCTCAGGGCATTGGAGTAAATCAGTACATTTCCATAAATTCTAGTAGTCCCAAATTTTGCAGGTGTGGCCACAAAATAGTCTGTAAAATAGGCATTAAATCTGTGTTTAATAGTCTTAAAAAGTTTTTAATTGAATTTGTAGAAAACTGTAGGAACCCTGTATCTGTTGGATTAGTCTTTCCATCTGTGTGAATTGATGCGCACACAGTTTGCAAGCACAGTGCTCATTGCATAACATATTGTTCATAAACGCCTAGTTCTCTGTAACATGTTGGGCTTTTCAATATGAATTCTATACTTTGACAATGACTCCTTAATTAACAGACTATATTTTTCACTTTTGTGACCAATTGTCAGTACTGTATGTTATTGAACATAAATTAGTGTTGTCACGATACTAAAATTTCCAACTCGATATCGATACTAATTTCGATACTGGAGATGTGAGGGATTCCTTTTAAAATTTCCTCCATGGACTGCTAAAAAAAGGTAGTGAGTGCGGGTGCAGAATAAATGCATGCCTATCTCTTGGCAAGTTAAGGTAGGCCTATCTTTTTCCTCAAGCCCTTCTGCAGTGCTAACTGCAAGCCTCTTTATGGTCGAGCGATTATGTGCGCGGGCGGCAGCGTATTGCATCATGTGACCACCGCGGACCCCTTGCGGGACTAGCAGCGCGCACGTCAAAAATGACATGCTGACATGCTCACGGTGGCCTCCGTGGTGGTAACATGATACAATGCGCTACCGCCTGCCTGCCGCCCGCGCGCATAAACGTTCGACTATATCGAGGCCTTTAAAAGCAAAGTTGCATCGGATGGTCGCAATCACAGACCTATAGAAATAGTGTATAGGTCTGTGGTCGCACTGGCATCATCACGTGTGCTGTCAGAGGCAGCTGGAGAAAAATAGAGACTTTAACTTACAAGCCGGCATTACGGCTGTGCCAGAGCTGACCGCGTTGATGCCTGTTTAGAATTCTGAACGTTACCCGCTACAAAAAAACGGCGACGCGCCATAAAAACAAAAATCGATTTTCCAGCAACTTAGTATCTAATTAGATACCAAGGGTCAATATCGATTTAGTATCTAAAATCGATTTTTTTGACACTAACATAAATAAGCAAATTTCATTCTTAAAGTTTTAAATAATTTCGTAACATGTTTGTCAAACTGCTCTATAGCTTGTATTCCATTGTGTGATTTCACTGAATTTGACCACCATCTTGTTTTTTTACACCAATAATTAATAATAATAAGTAAGATGTAAAAAAAAAGCCTTATAGTTTTCAATGAACATAAATGAATATGATTTTTTTCTCCCCAATAGACGATGAAGTGGAAGGCAATCTTCCTCGTGTGCTACGATGTGGCCATATTTTCTGCACATCCTGTTTGCTGCCCATTGAAAGTGGCAACACGATTAGTTGCCCAGAATGTGAGGTAACATGGAACTAAAACCAATGTTTATTATTATTATTATTACTATTATTATTATTAATACAATGCAACACTATAACATAACTACATTTCACCAACACCAGAGGTTCATTGTTTTCCTGTAACTGCTTTGTCTATTTTCCTTGTGAGATGTGAAAATAGTTAATTTCATGGTAACATCAGTGAACAGCAGTAAAGCTACCCTTCCACCTTGTTGGATTGAAAACTGTAATGATTGGATGACACAAAATGCAAATTGGTAGCCATTTGTTTCATCTATTCACGCATATCACTGACATTTCTTCATGGTGTTGCCCCAGGCATACAGTATAGACTTTTCCAGTGACCCTCAAATTGCATGTAAAAAAAATAAAAGGCTAATGGAAAAATGACTATTTTGCCCAAATTCAATTTTTTTTTTTATTGAAAGTTTTTGCACTGGGAAGAGGCAGTTTTTTTGGGGCTTAGCAACATTGGTGTATCATGCAAAACTGCAATGGAAAGACCTTTTTCTTGCACTTCTGTCTTATCTTTGACATTTAGTATCAGTGAAGTGTTGCACAGTTGTTCTGTGAAAAGCCACTAGTGGGTGTATGAAATTCTTCCTCTCTGTACAGCTTGAGTCACCTCTTCCTGAAGATGGAGTATACGGGCTGCAGGAGGACAGCAGAATTATTGGCCTCATCTACACCACTAAAATGAACAAACTAAAAAGGTGAAATTCATCTTTACTTTAAAATTTCTGTCAGGGTGCATATTTTTGTACAATTTCAGACATCAAAAGGAAAATGTTTTACCTGGTAATTTTTTTTGTATCTCCTTAAGTCTCCGGTATGACAGAACAAAGAATCGAAAGGGGATTCATTTTTCACCATCAATGGCCATTAATGAGAACACTGAGAATGTGGAGCAGGTATATATGTTTGACCACAATAATGCCTGTGTGTGTCAACTATGTTTTCCCCTTTTAATGTTGTTTAAAGTAATTTTATAAATGTTTAGGATTCAGTGTAAAATAAATGTTCTCAAATACATTTCCATGCAAATATTTGGCTGTAACCCTGTTTAATGGACTCATTTGTTCTAATGACGAATGATTCAGAATTAAAGGTACAGGGGCTAAATGGTGAACATAAATGATTCAGGTTGTGTTTTGATGGTGTTTTATTCAGCCTGACGTACAGGAAATTCATAAATCAGTGGATGAAGCTTTAGTTCAAGCTGTAAAGAATCATGCCCAGCTGGAACACCTTTGTGAGGTAAGGTGAAATATTCTGAAGCTGCTAAATAAATGGGTCAAAACACAGTAATATCCAATCAGAGAGCAAACTGTATTTGACTGCCATTCCAACATTTATTTTAGCATAATGTAGCCCCTTGTTTTGGATAATTCCTTATGGTCAAACTAAACCTAAAATGAAAAGTAAAAATATGAGTCATTTAGCAACACTAATTTATGAAATTGTGATTGACTTGTTTATTTCAAGCAATTCACATAATACACATACATACGAAAGATTGTCTAATAATATGATTTACACTCGAAGATGATGGGACACTTGTCTTTCAAATGTCTCATCAGAGAATTTCAAATACTGTGTTTTGACCCTCGGGGTTTCCCCCAGAAATCTTGCTAAGCCTGTTGGTCTAGTGAAGCCCATCGGTGCTCCACCGTGTTTTTGTAAGAAATAGTCACAATAATAATTAAAAGTTAAGAAATATGAAATTATATCCTTTATGCGTTATTGTTCAATATTTATTAACAATACTTATACCAACTGCTAACAAAAAGGCACACTCGGAAATACACTTTAATCACCTTTAATAATGAATAAATAAATGTCAATGACAGCATCCTTAAAGTGGAATAAAGATTTGTCATATTGAGGCTTGATTATGATTTATTTAAGAGAAAACAAGGAAGTGTACAGTTTACATTTCAACTTTATTATACTATCTATATCCAGAGCTGGGCTATGACATTACATTATTAACATTCAAGTTAATATTATTATTAGTATCACTAGTTGTAACATGTATATATTTCTTTCAAATAAATAAATAGTGATGGGGCTAGGGAAGTCTGGTGGTCCACCAGGTGTATAACGCACTGGGTAAAACACTGACCCTTATATGGTGTGTGTGAGTTGACAAGTATGTTTTAAAATGTGCAGACTTTGACAGAGCAAGTAAAGAAAGACAGAGCTCGTCTGGAGACAGAGATCAAACAAACTACAGAGAAAGCTGTTGATGATCTCCTAAAGTGGTATGACAAAAATATATGCCATGTCTTCTGTACAAAAATGTTTTTTGATTATTTATTTTTTTTTTAAGTTATTAGGGTTGACTCTTCATGTTGAATTAACCCTTGTGTGGTCCTTCGTAAAAGGCACACTGGCTGTGTCCTACAATCGGGTCTTAAAAACCCAGATTCCAAAGTTCAGTTCCATAGACTTATCACCCCACCCCCCAAGGATATATTACTGTTTTCAGTAGTAAGCAATGGCATCCTACAGTACGTATAAAAAGGTACATTTGTGAGCCACCGGGTCTCTTTGACCCGAAGGACCGCACAAGGGTTAAATGAACCATCTGACCACCTTACATGATAATCTGTCTGTTGAGTTATAGATTGTCTTTTTTTCTGATTTACTTCTGTTCCAGATGATATGATAACTTCAAAGAACATTTATTAATAATAATGGTTTGGGTTTACAAAGTACTTTATATTTGTGTGCCATTATTCATTCACTCTCACATTCTCCCTCTGGTGGTGGTAAACTATATTTGTAGTCACAGTTGCCCTGGGGCAGAGCAACAGAAGCATGGCTGCCATTTTGCACTTACCGCCCCTCTGACCACCACCAAACTTCATACATATTCATCCACCAGTGTGAAAGCAAGGAGGGTAAAGTGTCTTGCCCAAGGACAGCGGGCTTCGAACCACCAACCCTTCAGTTATTGGACGACCCACTCTACCAACTGAGCCATGGGCATCCATTGATATTTAATGCTATTTACTGTAGTGTACCAACAATCCACCCTAATATACATCTGTAATGGTCAGAAAAATTGCTTATTCCTAAACTCATGGCACTAGAATAGCTGGTTCTTTTTGGGGTAAATACATCTTAAAAGTAAAATTAATTTAATTACTTGAGTCATTTTATTATTTTTGTATATGCTTTTGATAGGCATTGGGCCTCAAATTTAAGTATTTATAATAATCTGAATGTAATGAGACATAATGGGAAATTAACCCCCCCCCCCCCCATCTGTATTACATACTACTTTTCAAAACTTTGCGGTCAGATCAAGTATGAATTTATGTTGTGGCTAGATTGCCATTTCTGTGCTCACATATTGTGTTGAGACATTTTCTGAGAACTTAAGGTGATTACATGTTTAGGACAAGAGTAGCAGAATGGCTTTGGCAAGAAACTGCATTAACATTTCTGCATCTTGATGTCTGTCATCACTGTGTCAATAGGAAGGATGTTCGGCTGTGTCAACTTTCAAAAATGGAGATGCCGTTCTCTAGCAGCCAAATGCAGCTTCAGCATGTGGAGGAGAGAATCAAGGCTCTGGATATAGCAATGCAAATGGCCAGAGAAGTCCGCCGTGTCCCCTTCCTGGAGCAGTACTGCATCCTAGATAAAGTACAGATTTGTTTTCTACATGCAATAGATTTTGCTTTTAAATAAAATTTTCTTTCCAACATCTTGCTCCATACAATATACTGTAAAAGCCTCGTGGCCTGTGCATGTGTTTGGGGATTCACACAAAATCTGGAAAGAGGGGAGTGCTGTCATGTGGCATTCTTGCATGTGTTTGATTAAGGAAGACGCCAGTACAAACGGCAACTTGATAGAACTAATATTTTGAGAGATATTAGTAATTTTGAAATACAATAATCTCACAATCACATTATTGTGTCCAGAACACTTTGGTGGTGACTGTTGGACAAATGTGGTACAGCACGCATGAATACAAAACAGCATAAAAACTACCACATCTAGAACCTGTGGAACAACACACTAGTTTATCATGTATTGCTGTAAATCTTTCAGGTAATTCCTCTGTGTGTTTTTCTGTGTGATAGGTTCTGGAAACTTTGCGAGCTCCAGTGGACAACCCCCCTTTTGCCACAGAATTCATCACTTTTGGCCCTGGAATGAGGTGTGCCACATAAGGTCTACTGTTGCTGAAAAATTTCCTTACAGAGCTGTGTGTTATTATAAGTATAAATAGGGTTGGGCGATATAACAATATATATTGCAAAATAACGTTTCCTCAATAGAAATATGAGACATGCTCGATACGCACTATTTGGGCCGTAGCAGGATGTTATGAGTGTTCCCTCTGACGAAAATTAACACACTGCCAGTAGTGTGTTAAAAAAGACACTACAAGAAATTGAGGAAAGACAGAACCACCAACAAAGGACCAATATATATACTATACAATATATATTATATACTGTATACAATAGAAACTCACAAACTGCTACTATAAGAAGCACAAATGGACAAAAAAAATTAGTAAATGGACGGATTACAGTGCCTCTAATGATAGGACTGAATAATGCAACTGTAGTGTCGTGTAATGTACCCAAGCAAGGTTTTTTTTTGTTTTTGCTGGTTATGTGTTTATAATATCTTAATAAAACCTAAGTAGAAAAAAACAACAAAAAACCCAAAACACTGTATGACATAAAATAATGACATAAAACATGTATAATGTTCATCACATTTGACATGTTCAACTTCTGACACAAAATAAAACTTATTTAGATCAAAAATAATCTGATGTCTTGACAACTAACTTATGAGTAAGGGAAATTTTAACCTTGACATATATTGATATAATTTATATCATGATACACATAAAAATAAATGATAGGTTTTTGTTTTCCATATCGCCCAGTCTTATCTATAACTATAAGTTTCTGTTGCTCCGTTGAGTTAATTTCAACAATGTGAATTTTAGGCCAAAAATGTATGGAAAATTGAATTTATTTTACATTTGCATTCATGTTACTGTTAATGTTTTGCATTTTATAAGGTCACTTATGACTCACTTTAGGATCTGTTTAAACTGTAGTTTGTTGTGTTTCAGCACCATGCTAAACACAACAAACTACATTATGTGCTGTGAGATAACCCCTACATTTAAATAGTTGAAACCTGTAGAAAGCCAAGTTTACTGTACCAGCTGTTTCTGTGGGAAGTTAAACTGCATCAAAGAGTTTATGAATCTTCTGCTGCCAATGTGTGACACTAAGGTACCTGGTCAAACTAATGATGAGAAGTGACTAATATATTTGAGCCACAGTTTGAGCATATACTGTATTTCTTTGTTGGTGTGTGTATCAGCTGTGTTTTGCAGTCAGAGAGTCTTAACCGGGGTCTGACTCTGTCCCTGAAGATCGAAATCGGCAAAGTCAAGCAGTAAGTCCTCACAACATTTGGGTATCGTTAAGATACGTAAATACTTAGTTATTTGTTGAAAGAGGGTGACGGTCAGTGCATCCAAGGTTTCATGAACCTGTACTTTTGCTTTTGTTCTCCGCTACGGATGTAATGATTACCAGTAAAATGATAACCTATGGTAAAATTCCCAACTGTTAGTATTACCATGTAAATGTTTTTTTTTTTACCATGTAAATTCTATTAATTAAAACAATGCTCAGTTGCTGCACACTGAAAACTCAGTGATTCTGCTAATTTCCTAGACAAGTAGGCACGGATACAAAGTTTGCAATGTTTGGCCTGTGAAAGTATAGGGGTGGTGGGGGATCAGCCCCAAAAATCCCATATCGGTTGGTCAGTATATAAGGTCAAACTTCATCATGTTGACTGGACGTCTGTTAGTGATTTTAAAAATGGATTTGCACTTTGGAATGAGGCTGTCAAAGTTAATTATTTTCTCTATATTTTAATTTTGATTGAAATTACAACTTTAATAGTCTTTGTTTAATGGCCTTATTATAGCGTCAATTATCTTTAACAAGAAACAGCCACAAAAATTGTCCTTCAATTCTCCTTTTTTTTTTTTTTTTTAGTTTGTATGAGACTCGGGATAAAGCCTACTCGCCAGGAAACAAAACGTGCCAACTCCCAGAAAGCAAGAACAGCAAGAGCCCCAGTCCACAACTTCATGGCCAGAGGAGCACAGGAACTAAGAGTCCACTGTCACAAGGTTCTTTTAGTCCAAGGCCTCACCACAGGTCCAACTATTCTTGCCAGAGCTCAGGCTCAGAATGTGTACCTCTAGATGTCATCATTGAGGAGGTTATAGACGAAGAGCAACAGCCATGTATGTGACTTTACAATAAATTACTTCTTCAGTTGTATTTAAATGATCTTGGACCCAGTGAATCATTGCATCACAAAAAGTAGCAGCAGAGCTCAAAATCAATCTCTATTGTTTAAACCTTATTATGTATCTGCAGCTCTCTCTCCTACTGGCCCTGAGGCAGCCCATGGGAAATCGAGGAAACACAAAAAGAAACCATCACCACCACCTGGCTACAGGAGAAATGGTAGAAAAAAGCTCACCTATACTTATATTGTGTATTTATGTAACCAAATATATAAAAAAAATATTGACTGAAGTGAGAAGAGCCTTTGACACCAAGAACATTATATCTAGTACAAGATCAGGGATTAAAAATCACTGTAACCCACATGGAAGCTGGGGACGCAACTATATTATGATAATGGAAATCCATATCCTTGAAATCATTTTGGAGAAAATTTGATTCATGATATAAATTATTTATGATCAAAATTATTTACTGGAAAAGAAATTTGAACTTGTTCTCAACTCATCACTACTACATATCCTGGATTTAGCTTTAGGTTGTGAAACTTCAGCTACACAATCTAATTGCACTGTCACCCTGTGAAAGTATATATAACCACACAGGCCTGCAATGTGAAGGACCAGTGTGTGTATGGTGATATTTTGGTTTGGAATGTGCACCAAACTTTGGTGCTAAATGTGCCGCATTTAACACAGTCCTCCCATAGGCAGGAGTTGCTCAGAATTATTCTAGAATGTAGACACCTCAGTCAATGACAGAACAAAATGTTGGTTTTCTTTTATGTATTTGGGTGGGAACATATGCAACCTATCACAAACCACTCACCTTTAAGCTAGCAGCCTATAGCATAAATACAAGTCAATGATTGAACGTGGACAGTAAATTGCTGATTGTTTTGCCATTTGTTGGTTCATAAATTTGAAGTGAAGATGGCAGACCGTCATCTGATCTGTCAGACATGGCAAGAAGTTTAGAGATTGGAGGGTGCAGGAAAATCACCACACCACCAAAGCATGGGCAGTTCTGCATTCAATTTTATACTAAAATGATTAGTGAAAGACTTTTTCTTTTCCAGTAAATAATTATATATTTGTTCCACACCATTACAATAAATTAGAAAATTAAGCAAATGAGTATATTCACAGTTTGAAATGTAACCCTAGTCACCAAAAAAAGAGACTGATACCATTAAAGCATCAGGTCCATAAGCGGTATTGGTAATAGTATTTTCACTAAAATCTTAAAAATACCCATCCCCACTGACAAGAGAGGTACTGGGAAAAAAGAGTAAGGGAAAAAAATACACATTTCAAAATAATGAATTAACAGTGTTTTCCATGAAAACTAAGCAAGAAGACCTAAAACACAATATTGTCTACAAAAACTAATGACATTCATCATTGTCCAGAGGATGGTTCACAGCTGCATTTTTTAAAATCAAACTGGGAAGTTCAAAAGTTTAAACCAAATGGGGTTTGTGTTAAAGGTTCTGGTGTTTCATTCTTTCAGAATAACAGTAAACAATTAGGTATTTTCAGAATATCCAAATTATGCAGCATTTTTTAAGGTTATCTTCTGTTTTTCATTTCTATTCATATTTATATGTTATGAACTAATCTTTATATTTGCTTCCTTTATTTTCATCGTAGTTCCCCAGTGGGTGGTGGTGACCCATGTTGTGAATCCCAGCCACTTTTACATCCACTATGTGGGTGAAAAAAGAGAGTATGATATGTTGTCCAAGAAGATCGGCTTCTTTTGCTCCAAGGATAACTCTTACTTCTCCTCTACTGATACAGTGAAGACTGGTGTGTGTTTTCTTACACATTTTTATCCCTTCTGCGTGGTTTCATGTACAGTAATGCGGGAAAAGATATTGATGATTTAATTAAATATCTTTCCACTAAAGAGGATACAATTTCTCATTTATGTGGTATGCAATTAAAATCTCTATATATGTTGCTAACTGGGTCAAGGTGCAGTTTTCTTAAAAGTTTGTGTTTCATCTGTCATTGCTGTTTTATGAACTACGTAAAAAGGATTTATTTAGTGTTTATTCATTGGTAGGTACATGGCCTGTAAAATCAGTCTGTTTCTGTTGTCTTCCAGGGTCTATGATTTTTGTGAAGAGTAAGACAAAACTTTGGTGCCGGGCCACTGTTATTGAGGTCGTACAGAGTGGTGGTGCTGGGACAGTCAAGTCCTGCCCGGTCACCCAGCTATGCAGTGTCCGAGTCTTCTTTATTGACAATGGCCAAACAACAGCAATCACCGTACTGAGGTAAACAGACACAAGTCATGAAGTGCCATTACACTGGTAAAATGTGGTCTTTTGATTCAATCCTTTTTTTTTTCTTTTTTTTTTTAATTGGAAAGAAAAAATAATTGTCCTGTTCTTGGTCATCTTTTTTGTCACACCTCTCACAGTGAGGATAGAACCAATGAATCTTTATTGAAGGCTGTGAACAACCACATGAGGAGAGTCCAGCAGTCCGTGAAAGATGATCTGGATCGCTTTGCTCCTCAGGCTGTCCGATGTGCCCTCAAGGATCTTGTCCCTTATGAGCTAGTAAACACACTGATATTTACACCAATATAGTATCTGTGTTTGCCATCAAAATTTGAATTTAGACACTTAAAAAGGACAAACATAATAAGAAGCATATTGTGGCACTTAATTTTAAAATGTTCAGAAAACAAATAATTGAAATCAAAGTGAGTGAGTAGTTCATGACCTCTTAATAGCTGAGAATATAAGGATAATGTTGGTTTAGTGGAGGGATGTTGGCCAAAACCAACTCACCAAAGGTCTGTTGCAGCCTGTGGGATTGATTTGTCTTGTCTCGTCTCATCATCTGAACCCACTTTATCCTCACTAGGGTCACTGGGGGCCTCACCCAGCTACAATGGGTGAAGGCGGGGTACACCCTGTATGAGTTGCCAGGGCTGAACATATATAGAAAAACAATCACTCTCACATTCACACCTATGTGCAATTTAGATTAACCAATTAACCTATCAGTGCATGTGTTTGGATGGTGGGAGGAAACTGGAGTATCTGGAGATGTAATCTAAAATTTACACTGTATATATTAACAGTCAAGTGTGTCACACACAGACACATACAACCCAATTCACTGTAAAAATGGATCAGACCAGTAAACTGCAACCATATTTACCTAATAAATTCTGACAATGTTTCTCTTTATTTTAGTGTAAAAAATTCTAATTGCGCAAAAATGTTTACATTTACAAAGTATCCTTTAAAAAAACGAATAACCTGAACAAATACGAACAACCTGAAATATCTTAAGAAAAGTAAGACCATTTTAAGATTGTATCAAATGTTTTGGGTATTTGTAGAGCCATTGTTATCTGTAAATTTTAATGTACATTTGTAAATGATAAGTTAAAGCATAATATTGAAAAACAAATGTAAAATTGCACTTACTATTAACAAAGTTGAGGTTTTTCATGTTCACATGTTTTAAAGGATAGTTTGTAGATGTTAATATTTTCATGGTTCATTTTTATTGGTCTGCCCTGTTTGAGGTCATATTCTATGTTACTCCCATTTGTACCGAACTGCAATTGCTATCGTCTGCCATTGATGTTTTTGCTCAGGCTCAGTCTCATGACGTCACGCAGCGTTGCATGCACTACTTCTAGTTTGTTTGGCACTGTCAGCCAGAGGTGAAAGTTTATTGGCTTATAGTTTGGCCATCACGCAGCCTAAAATTTTCTTGTGTGTGTTGAAAAATAGAATTAGGTAATTAGGCATTAATCTGCTATTCTACTTTTACACTAAAAAAGTGGGTTTAGTTCACCTTTAAGTATTTTCTTTTAAGTCTTCCATGAGCAGTTGATGTCTTTGTCTGTGTAGAACACAGTTGTATAATAGTGTTAGTCTGGCTCCCAGGTTATATCGCCTGTCCCTATCTGTGTTTTGAACAGTTTGCTCAAAAGAAGAAAAGTCTTGAAAATGGTGAATTCTGTCTTTTCAAGTGAACTTATTTTTTTGACACTGACTCAGAAACAATTATCAGTCCAACAGTCAGTCAAATCAAATTAATTCAAACAAATCACTGAAAGGATCTTTCTGTTTTATGATTCATGGAACAACAGTATGCGATTTTTATTTATTTATTTTTTGCATCAGACAAAGGGCTGGACCAAAGAGGCACAAGTTGAATTCTACAACTTGGTTGGTTCTTCAGCAGTGGAGATGCGTCCATTGGGTCAGGGAACAGACTCTTTGTTGGTGGATTTGAAGAAGGCTCCCATGGACCAGTCCAGGGATATGACAATATCAGTTAGAGAATTTCTTGTTTTCATTGAAGTTGCAAGGTATGCAGATGGTTTGAAAATCCTACGAGTTTGCAGTTAAATGTCAATACCTACCTTATATTTATTAACACCACTATGTTTAAACTATTTGTCATTGTTGCTAATAGGTTTTATGCTCCAGTGACACAAGTCAGGAGGGTGTTGCATTACTATCCACCAGTCTATCCCAAGATTCACACAGAAGCCTACGCTGTGGTGTCCCACACCATCAGTCCCTGTGACTTCTACATCCAGCTGGTATTAAACACACACATGGTGTCAAGGATGACATAACAGATAGAATAAACAAACTTTTGTTTTCAATTAAAAAAATAATTAAACCTGACTCACTCTATATTTCCCTTTGTGTTTTTTTTTTCCACCACCCCCACATACACACTTCAACCACCAGGTTAATAGCATGGAGTCCTTCTTGCTCTCAACCAAGCTTCAGGAATTTTATAACGCAATACCAAAGGCTGGAGAAGATGACCAAATCTACTGTCCAGTCATTGGACAAGCTTGTGTTGCTCGATTTGATGACACATGGTACAGAGCGCAGATAATAGGTGAGTTTTTATCCTTTTGAATCTATAAATACAATACAGAACTGGTCAAACCTATGTCTTAATTCATGAATAACTACAGTAGTTTCAAGAAGGGCTGGGCCTTCTTGAAAATTACCTCTGAAAATTCTCACCATATTTTGAGACTATATCATAATACATAATGTATATCTTCAAGATTTTGAAATCTGTACATCACTGTAAATGTTAATTTTCAACTCTTTAATACCTGACATTGTCTTCTGTTAGGCTTTTTAAACATGGTCACAATAAAAATGGAAAATCACAATGTCATTATTTTTTTTAATTATGTAAAATTACTTTGGGTCAAGTGTGTATGAGATTCTCAACTCCTAGCTTGTACATACCAACAGGAGTGGGCTTAGTGAAGTATTTTATCACTGAGGCTGTAATCTCTTTCCATTTTAAACTTTTATTTTTTTGCGTACGGGATTGAAGTTAGTCAAACACGTTTTCGAATAGTTTCCAGTGAATTTCGAATAGTGTTTTGGAACAAAAGTCACATCCCAAATAAAAAGACACAGCCACACAGTGGTATTGATTTTATGATCTATTGAATGCGTTTCTTTAGTTGATAGCAAGCCATCACAGCTGTGTGGCCCGGATGAACACAGGGCCATTGGTACAATATTTATATATAACGTGATCCAAGTCACAATACATTCAGTATATTCGGTGTATCGCCCACCCCTAGTTTCAACATCATCTCCAGTTTCTTTTAAGCTGTCACCTCTACATTTACACATGTCATATTTTCTTTGCATTTTTCGCTCAGGTCTTCCAGGTGGCAGAAGAGTAGAGGTTCTTTATGTTGACTTTGGCAATAAGAAGATCCTATCAGTCTGTGACCTGAGAAAGATCAAGGATGAATTTTTTGCTCTTCCTTCCATGGTAGGAACACTCAATTTAATATTTTTTTTCATTAAAATAAATAAAATATTGACTATTTGTAAGTATTTTAATCAAATACACATTTCATTAGAGCAATTGAGATCAGTAGAAGCTTTTTTGTATATGTGGAGAAATAAAACATCTGATAACTGGGAGTAATCCCGAACCCCATAATTATGATATACGATGTACAATTCCTGTCTTGTTTTTGTTTTTTTTGTTTTTTTCAAAACATTCGGTCTTGTCAAGTTGCCCACAGAAAATAATATGTAAATCCATTGCATGTTACTTGCCTTTTTCCATTGTTGCTGCATAACTTTGTGTGTGTGTATTTTTATTTTTTATACAAATGTAAAAACAAATCAGATTAACTTGTATACATGTGTGAAGACACTGGAGTATTGGGAAGAAATCAAAGTTTGTTGATGCGATTTCTGCTGTTATTGGATAAAGCCTCTCAGTTTATCCTGTTAAATGATCACTTGAATAATCTGATAACTCCATAAATTGGATATTGATGGATATTGGGGGGGGTCAGGGAAACACGTTAGATTTTCGAATAATATTCAAATAGTTTCTAGAGAATTTCGAATAGTGTTTTGGACCAAAAGTCACATCCCTAATGGAAAGTAGTAATAGTTTCAAATATTTTGTAATTAATACAGAGGAGCTAAGGACAACATCTGATAATTTATTTCAATTTATAGATTACAATGATGAATTCAATCGGATGTTTTTTTTCTTTTCTTAAGGCAATTCACTGCTGCCTCTCAGATGTGGTTCCTCTAGATGCAGAGACATGGAGTGAGGCTTGCATCACCAGGTTCATGAGCCTGGCTGACCAGAAACTGGTCACTATTAAGGCTACAAGTATGTGTCAGTTAAACTTCATTATAGCACTCAAATGATCATTCATATCATAACACACTAGAATCTTTGGCCTCATGCGTGTGATGGACCAACTTTGTGTTTATATTACCAAATTAACTAATCCTCAGAGCCATTTGTGAGCTTTTTGTTTCTGTCCTGTATCCAACCAGGAAAAGTCCCTAAATCTGAGCCTCTGCCAGTCAAACTGTTTGAGAGTGACCTTAACGGACGTCTGGACAATATTGCTGAGATGCTCGTAAAGGAGGAGCTCGCTGCTTTCAAAGAGGGGTTAGGTTCTTTAAATACTTTTGTTGTATAACTAATTATGCTTACCTAAGAAGAGTTAAAACAGCCCAAAATGAAGACTGTAGTTCTGCTGCAGGTTGTACAGAATGTTTGATTACCAGGTTGATTTTGGGATTTGCAGATGTATTAGGGCATGAAAGTACAGTATGGAACAAAACCTAACTTTTAATAATTTATGTTTTCTCGCTGATATTGTGTACTACTTTCTTGCTTATTTTTTTTCTTGTGAAATACTTGTGTTGCAACCAAACATTAAATAGATAATCGGGTCCATAAATGCATAACTCTGCTTTTTAGATAGATAGATAGATAGATAGATAGATAGATACTTTATTGATCTCCAAGGAGAAATTTACAGCACCATCAGCTCAAAAAGTTGAAACATAAGGGCATGCAAGTCGAATAAATACAATTAGCAGAAATTAGTTAAGTAATAAAAATAAAATCAAGTACTACAAGCTGAAAAATAAAAACAAAACAGGAGGTAGTGATGGTAGGGGGAACAAAGTGAGTAAAGACATGACCATGGTGTTCTAAAACGAACACCTGGCAGTTCACTGTGCGGCATGAAAGTTAAAGTGTAAACAGTGCGGGGGAAAGTGTATACAGTGCAATGTGCAATGTTGCTGTGCAGTGTCCATAAGTCTGTTAAGTGTTTATATGGGAGTTGAAGAGTCTGATGGCGTGTATATATCTCCTCTCCTCAACCCCTAGATGTGACTCTCAAGACACCAGAGCCAAATGTAATGACTCTGCAGTGTGGGACCCACCTCTTGACCATACTTGGGCTACAGAAAACACTACTCTCACAGACAAGGAGCAGGAGTTTCACCCTCAGCTTAAACTCCCAGCTCAACTCACAGAGGTGAATGTCCGAGTTAGCCATGTCAACTCCCCGAGCAGCTTCTACATCCAGTTTACAAAGTTCAACTCTCAGCTCAAAAGGTCAGCAATTTACACTTGACCCTATCTCAAAACTAAAAAATACTCTGAAAGCTTCATCTTTACATTAATTGATTATGTTTTTTAAGTACACTCTTCCATGTTTTTTTTTTCTATTTCTGGACCTTTATTATTTTCCTACATTTGTGTTTTTCTGTGTGTCCTTTCCCTCACCTCTTCATTTTTACACTACTCCCTAGGGCTGCACAATTAATTGAATTTTAATCGAAATCGCGATTTTACCGTAACGATTATTTTATTTATTATTAGACAAGCGCTGTTGCGTAGCATCCAAGCATTTTAACCAGGACACTTTAGGAATGTTAACCGATGACCATTTGACCAGCTGGTTGACTGCATCAATTTTGTCCGGTCATAATTTTCTGTAAAAAAAACCCCCAAAAACAGCCTGCATCTATCATTCCACTGCACAAACTCTTTTGCATTGTAGTGTAGGTTATAAAGAGGAAGCTTTGTGATCTCTCCATAGCATATCTTTAAAAAATATGAATTTTAGCATTAGTAATACAAGACGGAATTTATTAATAGCAAACACAGAGCTCGCACAGAGCTCAATTAATCTATGTGGTACGACCATTTCGCGCCGGTTTAGAATGTTTGCTCAAAACTTTAACATAACGCAAAGCTGACGTGAGATAATAGACCTGCTAGAGCTAGCAGCTAGAGACTGGGACAGCAATTTGTCACCATGAAACCCGACAGTGCGGTGGACGAGTTGTATTATCCATCTGACAGACCTACTTAAAATGACATGACGGGTGGATTACGACAAAAGGAGTTTGTGCAGAACTGACAGAGTCTGGTTGACGTCGGTAAGGTTTTTTTCCACGATATTTAGCAGCATAATTTCCTGTAACATCAAATGTTTTCTCTATGTGTGACAGTTTAAAATGAGCTTTTAACATAACATTGCTCAACCTCGCAGTGTGACTCATGTTTAAAAAAGTAGGTGACTGAAAGTGCTGCGGTGTGTAAATGGTTAGTGTGTATGAGCAGACAAAGCAATTGTTTTTTCTCAGTGACCAACTTCAACCAGTTAATGAGGCTCAGTGATCCTCAAGATTTTTTATAAATTCCGTCATCCCCAATACTGATTCAGTATCCTCCCTCGCAGCAAGATGCTTAATATAAATAAAATATGAAAGGTATGGAAGGCGATAGTGGACACACTGAGATGCCAAATGCACCGACAGTAGAAACAGCAACACAATGGGCGCTTTTTTTTCCTTCTACAGAGACTTCTTTGTATGGACGGATTAGATGTAATATAATTTAAGACTTGAATATATGAATATTTTTTTGTTTTATTTTGTTTATTCCTTAGTACATTCTTGGTTATATTTAAATTTGTGATAAATGACATACATTCTAAAAAAATATTTTTTTTAATAGTGCAATACAGTTAATTTTTTATTGTTGTTGAATAATTGTGATTAATAATCGTGATTTAAATTTTGATCCAAATAATTGTGATTATAATTTTTTCCATAATCGTGCAGCCCGACTACACCCCCCCACACTTACACACTCCTGTGTGCTGTCAAATGTCCATGAAAAATGTATTTATCTTTAATTTAGTCACGGTTCTGTTGTTTTTAGTTTTTATTATGTCTCTGTTATGTATTAAATCTGTTGACGTTAATCACTTTGTCATGTCCTTGTTTTTTTATGCACAAAACAAGAATATGTGAAGTGGTGAAGCAAGAATGTGAACATATGGAGCCTCAAGATGTGACTTGGAAGGCAGACATGTATTGTGCTGCACTCATTAATGGAGTCTGGGAGAGGGGACAGATCTGCGCTGATGTGACATCAAGCAGTATTGTAGAGGTATAAATATTGTTCTCTCTGCTTCTAAAGAAAAGGGCCAGTGTTGTCAATTAGTAGGAGACACGAAACACTGTTTTAATGCTGTGCAAACTTTAGTCTGATTGGCTGAGTTATTTACATGGCATGCAACTTGCAGCAGGAGAATCTCCTTAAAGTTATCGTGTGATGCTTGAAACCAGTCTTTCTAACTTTGTTTCAATAATGGAAGTATCTCTTTCTCATTATCTACGCTGGTTGGCAGGTGATCCGCTGTGACCATGGCAACAAGGTGAAGGTGAACACTAGCAACCTGAGGCCACTGCCAACCTCACTGATTGGCTCTCTGGCATTGGAGTGTACACTCCCTGATATCAGGTTAGAGGAACAAACAGGAAAAGTGTTAGACAAGTCTTTATTTCTCTTTGTGTTTGTTCTCACGTATGAAGTGGAAAAAGTCTTGTTTAGAACTTTCCTGGTTTTGCTTATGCTTCCATTGTTAAACGTACTGTAATTCCCTTTGGTACAAATGCACCAGTTAACTGTTACAAGTAACATGTCTGTTGTGTTTTAATGGATTCATTTAATTCCTTTTTTAACAGATCTTTAAATATGAAAGGGGTAAGAAAACGATAATGATATACATCACAATATACATTTTCCTCAGTAGAAATATGAAACATGTTCAATACAATTTTGATAGAATTCATATGTCTGTTTTGACAGACATAAGAGCAACCAGTCATTATTGAGTAGCGCCACATCAAACCAATGGCTACAGCTACATCAAGTCAAGTTGATGTACACAGCACACATGTAAGAGTAGCCACAGCACATACTCTTTTGGCTACAACAGGAGGTCATGAATGTTCCCTTGGGAGGAAATTTGACTGAGAACTTGGGCAACCAGGTTACTGAAAATTAGGGAGCAGACTGCTTCAGTTCACTTAAGAAAATATTATCCCCGCAATTTGTTGTGCAGCAACAAAACACACCATACAGAAACACAAAGACCGCACACATCCAACAGTAAGTCATCTGTCACCAGTTCAGGGTTTTCAATATCGTAAAGAGATAGATGTCATGTTCAGCCTCACGTTCAACAGAAAATAAGTCATGTTTAAAACAAAAATCATCTTCTGGTGTCTTCAAAATTAACTTATGAGTAACAGAAATTTTAAGCTTGACAAAAATAGTGATTTGATTTATATCATGATACATGTTGGTATCGTGTGACATGAAAATTTTATTTGATTTTTTCCTTATTGTACAGGCCTATATGAAAGCAGGCTCAGACTATTCTACATATGATAGTTTCAATGATAAAATAACGTTTCACCTACAGACCCTCAAATTGGATAGTAACACTTCAGATGAGTGATTTGAAAGTTGGATTATTTTGTTATGTATTAAAGTGAAGTTGTAGAAGTGTATCTGTATCTTTTATTTGTTGACTTTGGCCTAGACACCATTTGTATGTCTGATACAGCTTTGACCCAGGTCTTAATTTGATTTAGCCCAGTATATTTCTTTTTTACTTGTCTGTGTCAATTAGGCCAGCAGGAGGCCGACCCACCTGGACGGCCACAGCCTGTGACTTCATCTCCTACCACCTGACTGGAACCTCAGCAGTTGTGACAATCAAGGTCTTTTTCTACTTGTATCCTGTCCTTCCCCTTTTTTTGCTCTTACAGTTCTCCTTTTTCACCTTTTGTCTTTGTTGCTATAATGTCCTAGTTTCACTGGGTGTCTTTATCTGCTGTCTTGTGCAGGAATTGACGCAGGAGCGTCCAGTGCCTGTCACTCTGTTCTGCTCTAACAGAATGCGACAGTTGGTCAGCATCGCAGACTTTCTGGCCAGTGAAGGTCTTGCTCTCAAGGAAAGGAAGCCGAGGTCCGTGTGCCATTGAGCAATGTGAAACTTTTTATTTTTCTTTCAGATTTACGTGCACTATTGATCCATGTATATAATCCTCCATTACACTTTTAGTACACGCTGGAAATTTTTCTCAATAGATGGCAGTGCACATTAGTTAGTTGGGCGACCACTTCCACTATCATGAAACATTTTTCTAGGGATATTTGTGTTGATTCTTTAGGGATCTTCTCTATTTTTCTATATGTAGTGTAGTAACAGCCAAAAACAGACAGAACACAATGGAAAACAGTTTTTGTTAAACACAACTACTGAAAATATCACATAAAATAAAACACAACTGGCTGTTTTAACAGGATGAGCATAAATAATAATAAATGTTACAGCCAACAGGATGCATTTGGAAATTACGTTGAACAGGAAAGGTACAGGAAGCTCAAATCTAAATCTTTGCAACATGGTAATCTTTACCCCTCGACTGAGGGGTACTTTGATGGTTTGGTCAGTCTATCAGTGGATCCATTGTTCGTTCACTCACAGATTCACACTCTGATAGTGGTAAATTACATATGTAGCCACAGTGGCACTGGGGCAAGCTGATGGAAGCGTATCTGCCAGTTAACACTTACAACCCCACCGACCACAAACGGACATTCATACGCATTTATACACCAGTGTGAGTAGCAGCAAGCAGCAGTGGAGGCAAGGAGGGCAAAGTGTCTTGCCCAAGCACAACATATCAACTACTACACTGTTGATCATACATAAGTATTTTTCTAGTGTCTCTGTCCTCTCACCAAAACAACCATCACACTTGCATTGTGGCCTCATTTTCAAATCGGTTTCATTATTTGACTCTTTAGAACTTATGTGAGTACATTACTCCCACAACACTTTATCAGTGTTTGAGTCATGAGGTCAAAATCCATCTAGTAATCACATATACTAGTATTCAGTTTTGCCCATGTGTGATAATCCAAACCTCATCAGGAGTTTCAATTGATCCAGTATTTTAACCAAACACCTTAGAATTAAAGACATTTCCTACAGCATTATGTGTATTTACTTTTTAGTGATAATTTACTTTACATTACATGCAGCAGTTGATATTTAGATTGTAATCTTAAAACCGGAAAATCAGATTTCATTTCACTCGTACTTTTATTTTTTTTGTCTTGCAGAGCGGTTGAAAAATCAAATGAAACGGATTGTCCAGTCACGGACCCACAAACTGATGAGTCTGAGGGCAAGAAAGAAGCCATTCCTCAGACTCCCACTGTGCCTATCCCCTCCTCACCACCCCCCGTCCCTAACCCTACCTCTATCACCCCTGTCTCTAATCCAACATGTTCCATTCCAAAGCCAGCCTCCCGCACCATAATGTCTGCAGAGAAGGTGATCACACAGCTGCACATCCACAAGTACACGATTGTCTAAAGCAGGGGTCTGCAATCCTGGGCCTCGAGCCACACTGTCCTGCATGTTTTAGAGGCTTCAGCAGAGCTTGATAACGAGCTGATCATTTGAATCAGTTGTGTTGGAGCAGGGTGACATCTAAAACATGCAGGACAGTGTGGCTCGAGGTCCAGAGATGAAGACCCCTGATCTAAAACAGGGAGGACAGGATGTGTGTGTGTGTTTGTTTGTTTGTTTACTGTGTGGCGGAAAAGTTTCTACCTGTGCACAGATCAACGACGCATCTATGAGTTGTCAGAGTCAACAAATTCCGTGTATACATACATGATCGCTGGCAACTGGAGAACATCAGCCAAATGATAGATCTTCAGATTTTTTTTTTTGTGGATGTTTATACCTAATAAATTATGGCAGATTACTGGGAGAAATTACAAAACGGGAGGGGGGTGGGAGATTCCCAGGAAAAACGGGAGCGTTACCAGCTCTGACCATAATGTCTACAGAGAAGGTGATCACACAGCAAATTATTGTCATGTATATTATTTTGTGTCCAGGTAAAGACTCCAAGTTACCGTCCCCCAGAGTTACCCTACCTCGGACACATTAAGATGACAGTCTCTGCCATTGGAGAGGATGGACGCATTTACACCAGAACACACAACACAGGTGCAAATCTACGTACTCAGTTATTTAGTGAATAATCAGTGAATACTACATGTTTTTTAGGTTTCAGAGATGCAAACAGCATGCTTTAAGGCGCATTCTGCTGTTTTCGCAGTATTTTGGGTGACTTGTGTAATTCTTGCAGATCCGAAGCAGCACAGTTCACTCAACCATGACTATGTGCTCAACTGTTATGGCAGAAAGTAGCAGCATGTGTAAAAAAACGAAACAACTACATATTGGAAGTGTTGGACCATTTTACACCACGTAAGGCAGACAACAGAGTGCACATGGCAAATTAGCTTTAGCCTAGCACTACTGTATTTGCTACAACACCTGAACCAAACGCATCCACACTTAAACAGCACTTTGTCAAACTTCCAAGAATTTTTTTTGGGTGGGACTACTTTTGACTGGGCCATGAATTCGCCCGGTCCTCCCAGACATGTCTCCCCACACAGAAATGGCCCTATAGGAATATTTCGATGATGTCATTATATCGCGTCGAATGCTACAGTAACATCACTAACAAAAAGCGCTAAAACAAAGCAGCAGCAGAGGAGGAAATCAGAAGACTAGACGTAGACTAGGGATGACGAAATGTATTAAAAAATCATGACCGTCACTGAGCCTCATTAACTGGTTGAAGTCTGTCACAGAGAAAACAAAACACTTGCTTTGTCGGCTCACACACACAGCCATTTAGACACTGCAGCGCTTCAGTCACTTTTTAAACAAGTCACACTGCAAGGTCGAGCGATGTTATGTTAAAAGCTCATTTTAAACCGTCACACAAACAAATCTCAAAACGTTTATTTTTTAGTCTCACTCACTGCTTTGTTTTGCCCCATTGTAATTCAGAATTATTAGGAATATTTAGAATAACTCGTACATGTAGAACACTCACAAATGATGTCAGAAGCTAAAGGGTTTTAAAAAATGGAATTTATCCGATTAATCGATGATAAAATCGACAGACTCGTTTGCATAAATATTTGATAGTTGCAGGCCTCGTGCAGACCCTACAACGTTTGGCTCCTCCTGGTGGATACATGATAGTACCAAATGGCTAGTCAATTTGATTGCCAAAGAAAGAGTGAAGTAGTGCAGCAGTGCTGTCTCATGCTTTTTTGACCATGGTGGTGTTTGCATCCCTGAAGTTTATAAGTTTCCATTTTAACAAAAGTATATTTCCAATACACATTACAGAACAAAACATGTAATAGTTTACTTTTTCAGCTATTTATATATACTCAAAACCCGGTGAATAGCGTACAAACTACAATCTATTTAACATGAAATTGTCAGTTAACATAATATCGCTTGTAAAAAAAACCCAAAACATTCATGTGTGTCAGGGAGGGATAGATGTTGAAGAGTTTTCTTACATGGGAAAGGAAATTTCATAGAAAATGATATCAGCCATTTTTACAAACTAGATCTTGTATCTGAGCAGTTTAGCCCTGAGGCCTAACCATAAAGCTTTAATGATTATACAATCTTTACAGCTACCATTGGTGAAGAAAATGGTTGAAGGAGTGAGTAATATGAATAAGTTTGGAGGTGTTGAAAATGTCTCATGATAGACGTTTGATGATCTTCCATTTTCTGAACTTGTGTTCGGGATGATTTTGTGAGTCAGAATGTCAGCTGGAGCCGCTGAGGGAGAGGATTCAGCAGTGCATTAAGACTCTACCCAGACAGAAGCCCTACACCTGGAAGTCAGTGAAGGGCTGTGCAGTCATTGGACCCGATATGCTGTGGTACAGAGGCCATGTGTTGGAAGTACTGGGAGGAACCATCAAGGTCAGACACACACACAGAGCAAAAAAAAAGACAAAGTGTATCAAATGGTATCATTAGCAAAATATTGTGATTGTGAGATCTCGTACCGTGAACTGGATATCGTATATACATCATATCATGAAATTATTTCAATAATTTCATTGTTCATTGGTTGTCAAACTGTTGGTCCTTGCACCTGTAAGACTGGGCCTTTCCAGTGTCAAAATGAATGTATCTAATAGCAGTTGTTTATTTATTTGCATTGATTGGTTTGTGCATCTCAAGCTAATCTATGATCACACACAAAAAAAAGTTATTGACTGCCATTATTATGTGGTGTTGTTTGTGTGTTACACCAGGTGCAATATGTGGACTACGGCCTGGTGGAAAACATCCCAGTGGTCCATCTGTACCCCATACTGCTGTGTGAAGATGTCCCTCAGCTCTGTGTGTCCTGCCAGTTGTATGGCATCAACCCTGTAAGAGTTCAAAAACCAGCAAACCAAGAGGCTCAAAGAAATTGTGTAGAAGGAAACCCACTTAAAAGGCCATTTAATTCTGACTTTCAACTTTACCTCATTAGCTTAACCCATAAAGAACTAGTGCTACTTTTGTGTCACTTCCTAAATATTTTTTTCTCTCAATTTAACCATTCTTACAGGAATTGTAACCCTTACTTATATTCTCATCCATATTTTATTTCACTATAACAAAACGTATTTTCCTATATTTAATTTCATGATCATGTAAATGTGCACTAAAACTGGCTATTAATTCAGAAACAGAAATTTGAAGAAGTCACTTTTTCAGCAAAATATATCATTTACTGAACATAAAACAAGTGTCTCTGTCCACTGTCATTGATCCAACTCCATAGGTTTTACTGGTGAATGAATGTTGTAGAAGACAACTGTTTCCACGTTCACTACGGTTCCTCTGAACATCCAAATGGATCATATCTGATGACCATGAAAAGATGACAAACTATATTTTACATCAATTATTTAGATGGATCAATAGGGTTAGTGGATCAACAGGTATTAAGCAGCTTAGATCAGTCAATGGTTTTGGTCCCCAGTAGGTGTTTGGGTCTTGATGGATGAATTAAAGTGGCATCACAGTCTAACAAATGTATTATTGCCTTTAATCACATTGTAACTTGGGTAGCTTGAGGAAACAAAAATTGTGACTAAAGATCACAGGGGTGTTTTCGTGTGTTGTTGTTTTCAGAGATGTGGGGTTTCAATATGTTCTTACTCGCTTCATTACAATTCTATCACGTGCGAGTGTTATGCTGTACTTTATGAATTGTCAGCATTTTAACTTTCTTGTCTTTGTCTTTCAGATGGGAGGCTTTTGGCAGCACGATGCGGTGGCCTTACTGAAGGAGATGTTGCTGAACCGTTGTGTTGACGTGCAAATCAGGGTAATTTTATGCATGAAACTTAAGATTCTAGTGCCACAAATAAAGGGCAACATGAAATCTGTATTATTGTGTATTTATATGTCTGTGTGGTAGGAGCTGCCAACAAACCCCACGGCCCCTCTCACAGTGGAAGTCTTCCTGGATGGGTTAAGCATCAGCAAAATCCTGTGTCACCATGAACATGGCACCATGGAGCGGAGGGTCACACCACAAAAGGTCAGTGTGTTTTTAACCAAGAAATCATGTCACTAATGTAATTCACTAACACTCTTGTTTCCTGTAGAACTCACTCATTCATGAAGCTGCTTTTCTGGATGACTGGGATATCAACACAGAGGTAATGTTTTTAAAGATTAGATAATCAATTTGACATAATCACTTGACTAATTATTTCATATATTTCAAAAGCTGTATTTAATTTTAATTTAATATTTATTTAATGATATAAAATCCCATTAAGTTTCATATGTCTTTTACAAGGACAACCCTGCCACACTAGTGATAACAATAAACTTAAAAAAAAAAAACTCTATGGGAAGTTGGATAAATTTATTTTGATTGAAAATGGAAATTGCTTGAAAAGTTACGGGCAGACAAGTGATGAAGTTGGCTTTCTTCCCCTTGGTGGAGCCGCTTGAGCATAGTTGACATGATCACCTTGAGCTTGTAGCTAAATATAGTCACGCTGCAGGATGACTGGGTTTAAGCCTGATGCTGTGTCTGTAGGGTCTGAAGGGCCCAGTAGAGACGATACTGGGACCTTTCATCTACCCAGAACTACCACAGGGGGAGAAGTTCCTTGTCAGAGTGAAACACCTGTGGACTCCCAATGAGGTAATGACTAAGCACATGAACATCGTTAGCAGGATACTGATATATAATTTGGTGGAAGATGGTTTGATATTACAGTGCAATAAATAACAACTCCAATTTTTTATCTTTGTTGTAGTA
The DNA here is from genome assembly GCA_020466265.1 of Siphamia tubifer. NCBI lineage: Eukaryota > Metazoa > Chordata > Actinopteri > Kurtiformes > Apogonidae > Siphamia > Siphamia tubifer. The sequence goes on along the minus strand of CM035803.1, from coordinate 22,307,313 downwards.
CAAAAAAATCTTAAAATATTTACATTTATGAAGTAAACAAAGAAAACAATGGAAAAAATTAAACTTCTTTATAATTTTTTGGGTTAATTTTAATGTGTGTTTATGTTTGATCTACAAAGGTACTATTAAAATCTTTATCTTGGTTAATTGATAGGGTTTTTTTTTTTGTTGGTTTGTTTTAATAATTATTTTATTTCGGTCAAAATATAAAACAAAACACAAGCACAAGGCAGGTATGACACATTTTCACACATAATGAATACACTGCTTGACCGAAAAGGTTTAGGGCTGAAGCCGAAGCTTATTTAGCCCACCTTAGTTCCATAAGGGGGTTCAAGATTCAGTTGGTCTCGGTTTAATCATTTATTCAGGTCACATGGAAAATACAAAAGCCAGCACTGGACTGAGCCCCACAGGGCTCAGGCCCAAAAAGCCCCAAATTCCACGTCTGAATTGACAATACCTTCTTGGGCGACTCCACCCTAAACAAATGGGTTGGACTTCGGAACGTCACCTGAGTCCGTATATAGAATGCTGTTTGAATGAAGGTACAATGACAGAACATCCCTCTGTCAGGAAGAGATCAACTTATTTGTGTTGCAGTTGTTTCTGTGGCCTCTGGAGGGAATGTCAGATGTGGAGGTGAATGGAGAAACTCTAGAAGAATCTCTGATCAGAATCAGCACAAACATTGATGAGTTGCCTCGACTCACAAACTTCACTGAAGGTAACACTTTGCTGTGTTTATTTAACTTACATTTAACATTGCACCATCATAATGTCATTTATTTTGAATTGTTTATTAAAAACTGAGTCAACGGAACAAAAAAAGCACATCTTTTACAAACTAATGATGGTCAAGTAATGGAGGCTGAGCTGACGTTGTCTGTGCTGCTGCTGGTCTTTAGGTAGCCCATGTCTGGCCGAGTACAGCGATGGAAAATACTACAGAGCCAAGATGATCCAAATTGTCAACCTGGAGCCTGTGAAGCTCCTGGTCAAACATGTCGACTTCGGCTCAGATGACACTCTGCCCATCAACAAGTAATTTTGGATGTTATAATATATGAAGTTTAACTACATTCAGCGTATAATTACAGCAAAACCCACCCAACCTTGTTCAAAAATTATTGCCCACAAAGGTAAGTTAACATTTGTCTATTTGTTCTGGGGATGAGATTAAAACATATGTGGATGTTAATGGCCCCAACACATCAACTGGTATTTTAATTTCACACAATTCTAGCATTTATCAGTCAAAATCCAAGTGATCACTATTTGCTCCATTTCTAAAAGGAAACATGTCTGAGGTGATGTCCCAGGGAGATTTATGTATGATCATGTACCAAGTATAGAGCTACGTATAAATTATTAGACTCAAAGCCTGGACGAGTCTTTGAGGATCACGGGAAATCTTGTTAGAAAAGCAATAAGGCGTTTAAATGACACCACACATCTGTCATGTGCAGTTAAGGTCAATTTTCGGAAAAGACAATGGTGAGACCTTTAATCTGAATAGATGCTACATGACAGACATGGTGACCCCCCTTGGTCATCAAAAAACAGCAGTTATGCAATCAAATACTAACTAGTGTGTGTATCCTGTGACTAAAACAGACAAAAGAAAACATGGAATGTCTTAAAGCACTGTTTTTGTCAGTACAATGACACTAGCTATTCATACAAGAAAGTGGTTTTGGTCATTGTTAATAAAACATGGAAAATCGATAGATAGCACTGAAATTAAACTACTATGAGCTATATTTGTTATTATATTTGTCCAAACCAATATACCATTAGTTGTACCAGGCATTAAGATGAACGAGAAACTGAAGAAAACAATGGTGCGCTAATAATTTATTTTTTTCAGCAAACAAGGTCTGCGATACAAAACACTTCATTAGTTAATTTTGTTTCACTTGCTATCTTTGCCTCCACAAGGTTTCAGACAATATTTTTTTATACTTAATTTCTGCGAACATTATTTTTTTTTTATCCATGACTAGGGATATTTTGCCTCTCAATTCCTAAAATATTTTTTGTGCTGTGATTAATAATTTTTCACTAAAACAAACCATATATTATCTTCACATTTCAGCAAGGACAGAAAAATCTACCATGAAACTTACAGAAATAATTATGTTAAAATGCTTTTTGGTGAACTCTTTTTTTCCCTGAGGTTGTAAAATATATAATGATCCATAAAGGTAATCTGAGGTAAAGACAGAGTGAATGACCTGTGTTAAATTAACTAATAGATATATATTTAAAACAATACAGGCTTTTGTCATTATCATTTCAGGGTTGTTTAACCTGGGATCTTTTTTCCTCAGGCTGCGTCAGATGCCTCCAAGTTTGCTTCAGTTTCCATGCCAGGCAGTAAAGGTTAAAGTGGGCGGGTTCAAGCCCCCCACAGTGAACAAAGGTGAAGACATGCTGCCCTACAGCCCCAAGTGGAGCGTCAGAGCCACCATGGACATGATCGACCTGTTACACGGCAACATCACAGCCTCCGTCCTGGTATGAAATAAAGCCTGACTTTTAAAGAATAAATGACCCTTGACACGGTTATATTAAATACACCTGTGAGTTTTATGACTTATTGATGAAACCTAAAATGGTAGTTAATTGTATTTGTGTCAGTACTTTTAGTGAAATAACTAATCATTAGAATAAATTAGTCATCTTTATCTACAAAAATGTGATGACCACTTGAGTAACGAAGTACTTGAATACACATTCTGTATTCTGTAAATGGAACCTATTCATGTTTTATGTAGTTTTAGTTTTTAAATATCAGATGATAATCAGAATCAGATGCTGATTCTATACAAATTCATGTGAAAAATAGTAAACTATCCCTTTAAGATACTGTGCTAAATTGTCCTTTTTTGTAATTTTACATTACTCCTTCTTTCTCTCTTACTGGTGTTTGTAAATATTGCTGCACTGACTGCAGTTTTACTCCTAATTTCATTGTACACATAATGACAATAAAGGCTATTCTATTCTACTTAACACCGTTCAGACAGTTACACTAGCTATGAACTGAAGTGTTTGAAAAAATCCAAACAAGAAGTAGAATAGTATGGTTTCAGGTCATGAGTTTACAGTAGATTACATTAATCACTTAAAATAGAAAATAATCCAGACAAGAAGGACAGATCTGTAAGGTTTTAAGGAGGAATTTAAAAACATTGACTCAACAAACTGAAGCATCTGAAAACAAGAGGTTTTTAGTGAAGAGTCATTTGCGTCACCATGTGTTTATAACACCATTCAAGGATTGAGGCTCAGGATGATGGGATTTGTAGCACGATATGCCATGAGTCTGTTCATGTTGTTGTTGTTTTCAGTCCCGGAGCCCAGAGCTCACAGTGCTGCTGTATAATGAAGAGGGACGGCTGGTCCATCTGCCTCTGGTCACCAGTGGTCTGGCTCAGTTGGACTGAAGGGAAAAACCAGCTGCCACAATATTACAAGTACAGTTTACAACAAATATCTATATGCAGTTTAACTATGGTAGGGCACAGTTCAGTTTGGGCATAGCAACATGACTGTAAGGAGATTATATTACTAATATCTCCCAAAAATATTGGTCCCATCAACTTGCCATTGTTGCCAGGTACTTTGTTGACAAAAAATACATACCAATGCAGCAGTCAGCTCTTTAGAGATTTTGTTGATGCCCAAGACACAGTCTGCTTTCCTCTTAATGTGTAAAACACCAGCTTGGTCAACACCGAGTGTAGTTGTGACACTAATTGAATCTGTTTAAGTAACAGTGTGATCATTTATGTTCATCTCATCCCCTCCAGGTCCTGCTGATCCGTTTTCAGACATCCCATTTCAGTTTTACTGCTTAACTGCCTGTTCTTAGTTGTTAAACGTTGCCCCAGAGCAGTGTTTTTGGTTTTTTGTGTGTTCACATTAAAGTTAGAAAATATGTGATCCTAAATATTGTCATTGTCATTCATTTGTCTGGACCACAAGAAACTTCACACTAGGATTCTTGATTTAAAAAAAAAAACACATTTATTTTACAAAAAAAAACATAGTGGAGAAAATAAATATGCATTTAACATTTTTACAAATTAAAATATAGGCGATAAAAACCATAAACAATTCACACACTAGAACATCAGAGTGAGACTATTTAATTTCTTGAGGTTTCTTTTGTTTTTCCACCTAAATGTAGACATTTTTCAAGTCTTTTTTTCAGTCTGAGTTCAGTTAAAAGATGAATAAATAAAATCTTTGCATCTAATAGCTGCTCCTCTGGAAGGTCTGGTTTAGGAAACACTGGGATGTCCTGTATCTGAAAGGTATGTGCTGCCTTTTTATAGAAATGTGTATTAAATAATTGGAGAAAAAAAAAGGATCTTAACTTCAGAGATTGTCTGTATTGAGATCCATTTGTGCTCTCATGTTCATCATATGACTAAGACAGAATTGATACAGTCTCCTGACATTACCTGTGGGTGTTGAGCTGCAGCTTTTCCTCTAAGGATAATAGGTTTAAGTACCGCGAACTGAGCTAAAGGCGGAAAGCAGCGAATCCCTGCCGTCTGACCTTTGACTTCATTGCAATGTTCAAGTCATTCAGATATATTCTACTAGCCCCTGTTGTCTAGGATGATGTTGCCATCTTTGTCTTTAATCCTGACTCGTCCAGTGGGGTAGTGGGTTTCCTGTCTGCCGTCAGAGTAAACTGTCTTCACAGTGCCGTCTGGATACTCCCTCCTCTTGTAGTCCAGGGTGTGGATCTCCTTCTGCCCCGTGTTGAAGTGGATCTTTGTACTGCCGTCCCTGTAACACATCCACCTGTTAGTGTTCACATAAAGGAGGGATGGTACTTCAGCATTCTGCTGCTGTTTAACTTATTCATCTGAAAATGTTATATCTTTGCAAATCAATAGTCTCATATCCCTGCTGACATCACAAATGTCCGCCATTTTAGACGTTCAGCCAAGTATGATCTCCAGCCCCACGAAAATAAGAATTATGTTGGCAAACGTATGTTTTGAGGTGAAAGAGTAAAATTACATCAATGTTTTAATCTACAACTTATCCTTTCAAAGCAACTTCAATATGATGCTACCATTTATCATTTACATGTGTATTTACAGATCATAGTGGATATACTAAGACATAAAACATTTAAGAACAGGCAGAATATTGTTAAAATTGCACTTTATGCATTTCAGGTTCATTTTATTCACATTTTTGGTGAAAGAATAATGTGTATATCTGAACACTTTACTGTCATTTCACTTTACACTAAAATAACATTTGAGTTGTAAGTTATTGTACTGGTCTAACCCACTTGATCTTACATTAGTCTGTGCCTTCAACTAAAATGATTTTTACACCTTTAATATATTTAAGGTATTTTTTTCATTTCATGAGTTCATTACTCAGGATAATGGTGTTCAATATTTCATACACTAGTTCATATTTTGTGTATGATGAACATCTAAAGAGCATATCTCATTGTTTAAACAAAGGTTTGATTTACACTATGCTAAGTTCATATTGAATCATGGATTCAACTTACCAGATATTGGTACTTAAACTGGTGTTTCTTAATTCTCTTGAATTGAGGAAAAAATGCCAATGGAACAAGTGAAAATTATCTTGTTAACATTTATTGTATAAAAGTAACTTTTTATATATCACTGAAAAGTTACTCTAGGTGATTTTCTTATTTTAAGTGTAATGAGATATTTGGACTAGAAATGAGAAAATTACACTTGGTGTGGAAAACAGGTGTGTGGACAAGATACAGCTGTGACATAACTTACGGGTTGACCTGGATGACAGTTCCGTCCGACAGTACGCTCTCCTCTTGGCCGTTGGGGAATAGGTTCTTCACCGTGTGGTCTGGGAAGGTGATCTCCTTGCGTCCGTCTGGAAAAAGTTTTTCTGAAGACGGAAAAATACAGAAAGACACTTTCATCTGAAGACTGTACTATAATGGACAAAATGAAACTGGTGGCAAAGTAACTTTACCTCCTATCTAAACTCAAACTGAAAAACAGAAAAACCATAAAGCAAGCAGCATTTGTCCTTCACAGATCAGTTCTAATGAAGTCGACAGGAGGTGGTTTTGTGTCCTGTGGTGGTTCTGGTGTTGATCTGGTTCTGAGGTTCCATCTGTTCTCACCTGTCTGGTTGTTGGGAAAGTGCAGGACCTCCACGCCGTCTGGGTAGGTGATGTGTGTCGTCTGGGTGCCGGAGTAGAAGTAAATCTGAGCAGATGAGATGATTAGTAATTTTAAGACTTCTTTCAGAGAACACTTCTAAAATTTTATTCTGAGCTCTGAAGAAAAAAAAGCCCAACTCTTCACATCCACCTCGAACTGTATAATACACCTCAGAAGTCTTGACCTTTATATGTGCAAATGTCCTGATCTAAGTAGTTAAAGATGTAGCAAATTAAGCACAAATTAAAACAAGTTATAGAAATCCACTAGAGCTTTGTAGCACCTGGAGGGTTCTAATCCAAACTGGGTGAACTATTCGGGTCCAAATAAACAAATAAAAAATTAACCAAAGATTAATAAAAGTGGGTTTAGTAAAATATGGCCCCTTTCTAGATGCCTGTTATTAAATACTTTGTGCCTTTGTAGATCCACTGTGATATGTAATTTATAATGTACATGTGTAAATGATTGTTGAAGTTCACTTATTTTTCTTTAGAAATGTTAAGGTGTTCATGATAGTCCACTAGACTGTGCACCACAGACTGTCTATTTAGCTTTTATACATTTTATTTCCTATTTGATCTTTTTTCATCTTCCAAACACTGATATTTTGGTAACCATATTTAGTTTTATCATGTTTATTGATTGAATGGCACTAAAGTGTGGTCTGAAGCTCTGGTCCTACAGATCTCACCACTCTTTGGTCAGCTGTGACCTGTTTGGTGTCCCCATTAAAGAAGGTGACCTTCATTGTCAGCCCATCTGCCGAAACCTCCTTCCTTGTCCCGTTGGGGAAGATGAAGAGGCGATTGCCACCTGACAGAACCTTCTCCACCTGGAATTAAAGGTGAAAGTTACCAGAAACAGGTGGTGTCTGTGACTTATGCTCAACTATTCAGAGTTACTGACAGGTCATGATTGTTAGTGATGGTACTACAGAGATCTGGAGTTAGAATTAGAGGAGGGAGGATGAGCGGCATTAAGGATGCACATTAGAGTAGTTCGGAAAACTTTCTACTTTTCATACCTTCCCATCCAGGTGTGTGATCACCTCCTGAGCCGATTCTAACTCTGACACCTCACTAGTGTCAGAGTCTGTTTTCTGGAACAAAAGCGTGTCAGTCAGACATCAACAGATGCATACAGTGGGTAGATCCTGTCCATCACCTCAACAGGGTGTGTATTACAGTCTAAGACAGGCTGGTCACATCTATCATCATTTTACTGGATTTATGCATCTTACTAGAGAGCTAGTGAGGGAGGGGTCCTGGTTTTGGTTTTCCTCAGCCTCTGTGGTTGGTGTCGACTTCTCTGTTCTCTCAACAGGCACTGAGGGGGAGGAGGAGGAGGAGGAGGAGTCTGACCCTGCAGGTTTCCTCAGGCTGCTCTTCATCCCTGTTCACAACAACAAACAGAAGAAAGGTCTCCACTGCTGTTGACATTGAACATTTACTCTTAACTCACAAAGACACAGTGCTACTTTTGTGGCAGTTAAAATAAATAAATTAATAATATATATATATATATATATATATATATATATATATATATATATATATAAAAAAAAAAATGTTCCTCTCGCCCCACGTGGGCGGTGTCTCCTTCAGACTCGGGTCCTCTACCAGAGGCCTGGGAGCCTGAGGGTTCTGCGCAGGATCTTAGCTGTTCCTAGCAATGCGCTCTTTTGTACAGAGATCTCTGATGTTGTTCCTGGTATCTGCTGGAGCCATTCTCCCAGCTTGGGGGTCACTGCCCCTAATGCTCCGATCACTACTGGTACCACCGTTGCCTTCACACTCCACATTTTCTCTAACTCCTCTTTCAGCCCTTGGTATTTCTCAAGCTTCTCATGTTCTTTCTTTCTGATGTTGCTATCACTGGGGACTGCTACATCTATCACCACCACTGTCTTCTCATGTTTATCCACCACCACTATGTCAGGCTGATTGGCCATCACCATCTTGTCAGTCTGGATCTGGAAGTCCCACAGGATCTTGGCCTGTTTGTTCTCTGTCACCTTTGGGGGGTTCTCCCATCTTGACCCTGGGACCTCCAGTCCATACTCTTTACAGATGTTCCTGTACAGTATGCCCGCTACCTGGTTATGCCTCTCCATGTATGCCTTGCCTGCCAGCATCTTACACCCTGCTGTGATGTGCTGGACTGTTTCAGGGGCTTCTCTACACAGCCTACACCTGGGGTCCTGTCTGATGTGGTAGACCCCGGCCTCTATTGCTCTGGTGTTCAGGGCTTGTTCTTGTGCAGCCATGAGTAGCGCCTCTGTGCTGTCCTTTATATATATATATATATATATATATATATATATATATATATATATATATATATATATATATATATATATATATATATATATATATATATATATATATATATATATATATATATCAAGTGATTTATCACCATCTATTATTCCATTATTCTCTGTATTTAGTTTTTTCCTCCCAGTGAACATCTTTGGAGAGAAATGGGTTTGTTTATTTGCCAACCAAAATGAACGGATTTTTAATTAAAAAGAACAGAATTGGTGGTGGGGGGGTGGTTCTCAGTCAAAGGTTATCTGAGGTTATCTGTGTGCCACAACTCAGAGCCAATAAAGGAAATACTGGGATGTTCTCACCTGTGCTCTGTGACCCTGCAGCACCTTGGCCGTTCTCCCTGCAGCTCCCTTTAGGGACTGCAGCAGTGCTGATCTGTGGAGGGCTGCTAATACTGCTTCTGGAGGCAAGAGGACTCTGGGAACACAGAGTTTTAAACGGATTAAAAAATGAAGAGACAAAAGGATGATCAGAGCCAGTGTGGCATAAATAACAGTTTGTGGGAGCTTGATTATATATTTTTTCAAAATTAACTTTGTTATTTATTAGCCATACAATTCTAAACATGAAATTTAATGAATAATGTGTATTTATTGAACAATCAAGGTCAATAAATTTAATGAGACAAAAACAATATGAAATTGAAAATCACAGCAGTGAATATCTACTGTAGTAGGGTCATTATCTGCCTGTCCCAAAATGATTTTCATTCATTTCATTTATTTTTAGCAGGAAAAACAGACAAAAAAATAATTATTCCACAGATCTCAGTGGGTGACAGATCAGATGGCTGGACCATGGCTCCATTAAGGCTGTAGTAACCTGAGCTGTCTGAGGACATGCATTATCCTGTTGCAGAATCTGGATTTCTGATTGGTCATTGTGGATCTGAGGCATATGGTGACATTGATTCTCAGACAATCATGACATGGCATCATTCCTGAATTCTGGTTATTCTTCACTTTTGGGGTCATTTTATAGAGAAAATTAGTCCCAGGATTATAATAAATACAGGAGTGACACTCACCTTATCCTTTTTTAGCCAATCAAAGCATAGCTCAAACGGTCAAGGGGTGGGATTAAATAAGTTTTACTTCGTCCCACTGCTTTTCAAATATGCAAATGAAGCCATGTTTTGTTTTTCATGTATGTGGGTTTTTTTGTTTTGTTTTGGGTTCTTGTTTTGTCTTGTTTGTTTCACTAGTGGGGACAGAGTGAGGATTGTTTTGATTGTTGCATATTCCAAATAAATTAAACTGAACAATTCGGTGATTGTTAATATACTTTGCGCTGTTACACTTAACTTGGCTAGAAATCATTGCTCACATGAATATTTATAAAACAAAAAAAAAGTAAAGTATATTTAATGAAGACTTTTTGGAGTGAAGATAGAAATAAATATGCTGTCCTAGTGGATATTTTAGATGGAAAAATGACAGTGGCACCAAAAACTTCCAGCACATTCCCATGTTTCTATTGTCACAGTAATAAAAACAGATCTTGTATCTAAGGACAGACATGTTAATGTACATCATAAACATACTTACAGCAAATTTGACTCCTTTGGTCACACATATCTTGTCTTTGCCCTCTTTATCTTTTTCTGCATCCATAGAGGTTTTCCTCCAGGTACTAAGGCGAAGTTTTTCCAACATACACACCTCCAAAAAAAATTAGATATATATTAAAATAAAGATATTTTACAAACAAACCCTTCTTTTATCTTATAGAGACTTGTGAGTGCCAGTGTTGCCATCAGTACCTCATCCCGCAGTGAGCAGTTGTCCTGATTTAGGGAGTCGATCTGTTGGCGGAGGCGGCTGTGGGTGGAGGCCCAGCGGCTCTCCCTCCTCTTCAGCTCCTCCTGCAGGGAACTCAGCTGCTGCTTCAACACCTGACAGAGATGACACAGGTTTTCAGGGGGCTTGGGTGCAGCTTTATTTTGTATTTATTTGTAGCTTTTGAGAGAAGCAAGCAATGGCATCCTGAAATACATCATCACCACCAGGCTTCCCACTCTTTTCCTGAAATTATTTTCCAGGACATTTTCATCTACTAGAGATAAATTATCATGTCATATACTAATCCATTCCTCTGCCCCGTCCTTTAGAAGCGTTCTTTTCTACAGTTGTAACTTTGATTTTTCTATGAAAAATTACGACAAATGTATCATAGATCAATGCAAACACACCCACAGATTACAGCGTAGCGCTTCATTAGCCTTACAAACTGGAGTTAAAGTGTTTTCAAGGAACCACTGAAAATAATTGACTTTGTTTCATCTCAGTTTAGACACACAAGGTCAATCCAGGGGGAGGATATAGAATTTTCCAGGATAATTTAAGTGTTTCCAGGGCATTTGGCCTCTTTCTAAATTTTCAAGACTGATATTGATTTAGTTAAAAAAAAAAAAAAAAGACTCAGGCAATTATTTTAGGAAGGTGATGATACAATCCATAGGAATGATATGATTTCAATGCATATTTTCTCTAAGACTATAGATATATAGAGAGTCATTTTAGTTTCATTTCTGCACTAAATAATGACATGATTTAAGGACAAAGACTGGGTTGTTGTAATAATAATATATATATTTATATTTCAAAAAATAAAATGTTTATGTTTATGCTAACTCTACATTTCATTTAATTACGTAGCAGCGATATGTTTGCCCTTCAATCTCTCAAATAGTATCAAATGTACAAAAATCAGCCATTGCAAAACTTTAGAAGTCTGAACTTCAAACACAGTGACATTAACTTAAGTAATGGTGATTATTGTATGAGCTGTATTACCTGGATCTCCTCTCTTTCCTTCTTGTCAGGAATAGCTCTGGCAGCCGACACATGTTTCTCAAACAGTTTGCGCTCCTTCTGGAGCTTCCTGCTCTCCTCTTTCTTGTACTCCTCAAACTTGGAAAGTTCCTCTGTCCTCATCTGCTCAAACTCCAAACGCTCTTTTCTACAAACAATAACAGTAAAATAAGTTACCTTGACTCATAGAATTCACCCACCATTAAAACAGCATGAATGGAAGATAAACCGCCAAAAAAATCTGAACCGTCACCTCAGACTTTCCTGCCATTTCTCATTTTCTTGTCTGAGTTTGCAGAGGGCTGCGTTTTCCTTCTTAAAACGTTCAATCTCAATCTCAAGTTCCGCCAGTCTCAGTCTCAGTTGTTGCGACTGGACGTGCTGACCTGCGCATGATGACAAGCAGAAAATATATCAGGCTTTGATTGATTTTTATTATTGATTTTAATGAGGAATGCAGTTGTTGAGAGCACATAGGCTATCTGTACATTTGATACTAATCTGTTATGACACTATTTCCTGAGAGAATCCTGTAATGAGGGTGACGAGATTGCAGATAAATATAGAAGCTGAACAAATAAGAATTAACATTTTACCTCAGATTTAAAGCACATGTTGGTGTATACTTATTTACTATGACACTTTAGTGAAATGACTCCTGCATTCACTGGTTTCCCACTACACAGACCTACAATATTTTTTAACCTTACAAGATCTTGCTCAAATACATAAGTGGCAGATGGTGACATGGATACAAATTGGAAGTACTCATCTCTCACCTCCTTCCTCCTCTGCTTTACATGACTCTCCCACTGCAGAGGAAACAGCGACAGATGTATTTTGAACCTTCGGCTTCAGCGATGGGAACAACTTTGTCATAAGATGAGAGGTGGGAGGAGGGGGAGGAGGATCTGGCTCCTGATTGGTTAAAGTGATCGTCCCCACAACTTTGCTCACTGCCACTTTCCTCTGCAGAGTGCGCTCTGCCGGTGAGCTTCCGCTGCCGGTTGTCTTGGAGACAGCACTGTCAGAGCTGTTGCCAGTGGCCTCCTCCAGGTCATTCCACGTGTCATCGTCGTCAAATACGATTCTCCCTTGTTGCCCATCATTGTCCTCTATCAGAGTGTTGTCATCAGTGTTGCTGAGGACGCCGTCACTTTCTGCGCCATCGCCTTGGGTCACATCCGATGCTGAATCCCTGCAAATGTCATCATCTTGATACGACCGCTTGTCATATGGAGGATTAGACTGTACAGGGAAGCAAAGAGTGCTGGGAAAGGACGATGGATTTACAGCTGCATTCTGGTCTTCGATTTCAGATTCACCACAGGGCGAAATATCAGAGTGATGGTGTCTGTCATTCGTCTCTCTGTCCTGTTCTTTTTTATCATCAAAGCCCACTTTAGACTTGAGCATACTTTCTCTGATCTGCGAGTCCGACTCGTCAGAGGTGCTGCAGATCTCATTACATGCTGTACCACAGCTGTGCCTCCGAGGTGCATCTCTGGGAGGCGATTTAAGGGGAGTGGAGGAGAGGCGGCGCTGATGGCGTCCCTTGGCCAGCAGCACCTCCCGGTCTTTTTGAAGAAACTACAAGAACAATGTTAATTAATTAACAACACTTAGTAGATATTTAATTATTAGAAATATAACATGATGAAAAACCAAAATAAATTAGGCTTGAATTGCTGAAAATTCTTTAGTGTTGATTAAATTACTGCTTTACTAATTCTGAGTACATCTCTGAAAGACACCACTCCTAATGTCCAGACCTGAACCCCATTGAAATCTATAAAATGTTACCAGGATGAAGAAGGATGTTCACAACCCATCAAACAAAGCTGAGTTGCACTTGTATATTTTCTTCTCTACATCTACATCTCTACCATTTTTGCACGTATAGAAGTTCTTCATCTTACAACTGTATATTCTTGTCTATATTTAGCTCATTATTACTGATTAATTTCTTATCTTAAAGTGTTTTATTATCTTACAGTGCTGTTTAAATCACAGTGCTTGGGATGACTGAATGTGATTGCTGCTGCTGTAACTCCTATCATGTCCTGGAGGAAGTACCAATAGTATATCTACCAACACAACCACAGCTGAATACAGTACCTTGATGACAAAGGAGGAGTTGGATGAAAAGGATAATTCCTCAGCTGCTTGCTCCATGAGCTCAAACTCTCCCTGCTCCATACTTTCCAGGTGCCAGTCACACTCCCGCCAGTGCTTCTCCTGGAGTTCAAACGAGTCCTGTGGAAATCCTCCTCCTCCTCCTTTTTCTCCCTCCGGGGATTCCACTCCTGAATCTGAGCTTTTCTTTTTGATGGGAATACTCTCAGTCTTTCTGGTCCCTTCTAACAGACTCACTGGGTTTGGCCCCATGTTGTGAGACCTAGTTTGCTTCACAATCTCAACTGCTGAACCAACTTTCCTGCTATTATGCACCTTTCCCAGCCCTGATTGATGTGTTGGGTATTGTTTGGTCTGCCTTCCTTCAGTGTAGGTCTGGGCAGACTCTTCCGTGTTCTGTGTTTGGTGGCTACCCAAAACCTTTGTCCGTGTTGCCTTGCTTTCAACTCTGATGTCCTGGTGTGGTGAAGAACAGCCTTTAAGCCTGTTTTCTTTGTTGAGTATAGCAGTTTTACGTTGTACTGGGAGCCTGTGGGTGCCATTCGTAGGTCCTTTTGATATAGCGGCAGGCTTACGACTGGTAAATCTTGAAAGACCTTCTCCTCGCTTCAGAAAGGCCTTCTTAGGAATGGAATCTGCACTCTGCTGAAGTAAAGACTTAAAAGTGAATTTCTCTTAATACACAGAAGTCACAACAGAGACAGAGTCTACCTGCTAATACCAACAATTATATAAACACACATCAACGACGTACGTATAAATTATGTATTAGAATGACTTAAACACTTTTCACTGCTTTCATTTACTGTAACATTCACAGCTTCAAATGCAAATCCTTATATTTTTATATTCTCTAACCTGTTGCTGTTTCATGGATTTCAGCCTCTGCTCCTCAAGCCTTAGCTGTTCCTCCAGCAACTCCTCAAACGTCTGTTTCTGAACACCAATTCCTGGTTTTATAGGTCTGAAATGTAAATAATAATAAGTTAAGACACAGGGCAAGCAAATGAGCAAAATACCCATACTATAAGTAATATAGACCAGTAAAAGCACAGCGGTATGTTTCAGTTACATGAGTATGTTTTGCATTTGAAACAAAAACAGTAAATACATATCAAATTAATTTGTCAATCCAGTTACACAAATACAATATACATATAAAAGAAATAATAATAGTACAGTGTTTACTTGCTTTTTCATGGTCAAAGGGTTAAAGAGAGGACTAAAATTGAAAAAATTGTTTGATTTTCAATTGTTTTCATTTCCATTTTGATTATTGTATCTGAAAACAAAGCGACTACCGACTTATTTTACTAACTTTACTTCTGCTAGTTACTAATGCTAATACATTATTCTGATGGCGGACAGACTGATTTTGTTGCTGTTGTATAATGTAGTTTTCCTATGCTGACAGGAAAGCAAATTACCCCGGGGGATGAAATGTATCCGTGTCTGTAATCTTTTTAATACCAATATTGAAACAAAAACCTTACTATTAACATATACACTGACCAAATTCCTCATTTTCATTTTAAAATTCAGCACAATGTCTTATGCAATTACCTGTCATGCATAGTATTATCATCTTTTCTCTCCCTGTCTTCAACCAAAGCAGTGCCATAGTGAGGAATTACTGTAGTGTCAACATCTTGATCCTGCCCATCATCTCTAGAATTCCACAAACCTGTGGGAAACACACTTTTGTGATTCATGTCCAGGAGAGGTGATTTATCTTCTTTCTCAAAAACATAAACATACATATGAAATGAGTGAAATATTGTGCTGGCTCTATGTTAATGTAAGTAAAAACCTGCAGATATTCACCTTCTTCCTCACTGTCCTCCACCTCAGTATTGTGATGTCTAGATAGACATTGTTGTTTCCCTGTTGATATGACCTCTTGTTCCTGTTGGAGGTCACAGGTGGAGCCCTCTGTCTGTCCATGACAGTTAATGGGGGGGCTGTGTAAACTCTCTCTGGGATAAGAGGCTGGTTTGAGTGTGTCTTCACCCCAGTCTGCTCCTGGCGGCCCTAAACTCCCCGTGTGATCTGTAAAATACATTACAACCAATGAATAAAGACATATACAGAACAGAAATTCCACATGCCAAGCCACTGCATATGTTTTACATCCTCACAGAACTTTGGCAGTTATTTGGCCGATTCCTCCCACTTACTTTCTGTGCATTGTTGGGCTCCATTTATCATTCCCAGCAGCCTTTGCTGTTCCTCCTGGAGACAAATTAGCTCCTCCAGCTGATGAGCTTTCAGCTCCTCTTGCATGTGTTGTTGCCACTTCCTTAACTACAAAAAAACATACAATTTTTCATTACATAAATTATCACTGTAGTTAATAGATGTCCAGTGGATCTGGTTTAATTTAACCAACCTCTGTGGCTTCAGATTACCATACATATAAAAGATGGTTACCAAAATGTTTTTAACAGATAAATACAATACATAAACACAAGAGCATTTTGTTATTTGGTTTAGAAGCAAGTCTTTTCATCACAAAACAATACTTTAAGGTTACTTCATATCCTGTGGAAACATTACATTAAAAAAGAACTGTACAACAATTCAGTTTGACAATAAAATACTATCTATTAAAATGTTTCCATATTGCACTCAGTAGGGAGTGTGGTGGAGAGATAGATAAGGTGGAAGGCATGGTTGACAATTCAGATCATCCTCTTGACTACATTGTAACTGGGGTGACAGCTGCAGTGGATGAATCATGTCAATGCTCAGCAAGACCTAATGTTATAGAAGTTTCTTCGTCGTCACTGCCATCTAAATGACCAACACCTCCATCAATGGTAGACACACCCAAATCTCAAATGGACAGTTATTTTGACTTGACTCATGTGTATTTCTATTAATGACCAGCTCTTTAATAAATAATTCTGCATGTTCTAATTCTTTTTCTTCTTTTTTTAAACGAAGTTGTATTTTCCATTAGTTATAAAACAAGCATAATTAGTCGGTGCCTGTAGTTTTAAACACTTACTAAAACCATCAACAACTGAGCTTTAATAAATCTAAATTTTAAAATCCTCTAAACTCCAGCTAATTATAATTTATTGTTTGATATGTGTCTGAATTCTCTAACACAAAAGGGTAATACATAAGTAGTTCAAAACTGTACAAAATACTAGTACAGTATTTGTTAAAATAATTTCCACTCCTGTGGAAAATTAACACTCAAACAATTTTAATTGATTGATTTAATGTCTGTCCCCCAAAAAGGGCTCTCATTTTCATCTGGCACTTCAACAAAATTCAGGGGAAATGAAGGCCATACAATAATGTGATAACTGTGTGTTTATCTTTCTCAACCAAATAGAATCATCTGTAGGTGAAAAAGTGAATTAAATTGTTTAATACCTGTTGATCCACTAATCCCATCACTACATAAATAAAATGTAAATAATAAAGGCAAAATGCAGTTTCTCAGGTTGAATTTATAATCAGATATAACACATTTGGACGTTCTGAGCCTCTGCAGTGAACATGTAAACACCATCACCTTGATTCACCAGTAAAACATTAGAGTTGGATCAATGACAGTGGATGGAGACACTTGTTTTTACATTCAGTTATTCTCATTGTTGTTGAAAATATCCCTTTTTTTCTGTTTCTGATATAATAAGCTTTGAATTACCTCTTACGTTTTAGTGAACATCTCCATGATTAGTGAATTAAATCTAGGAAAATATTTATTATTGACAATGACAAATGCAAAATACAAAGGACAATATTACCATAGATGATGAAAAATAATTTCAAAGTGGTTAAACATAGAGGAAAAGTCATAAAAGTAGCACTGGGTCTTTGTCGGTTATAATGTAAATACCTGGTCTAGCTTCATCATCACAGACAGACACTGCGTTTCTGTTGCCATCTCCTCTAGACTGTCCATTTCTCCATCAGCTCCAGGTCTGGCTCCTCCAAACGGCCGGGCAGAACCATCCACAGCGACGCAGCTACTGTCTACAGAGGTCGGCAGAGGGGCGAAGTCGGAGGTGAAGGAGTCGTCCAGTCCCAGCGAGGGAGAGATGTACCGCAAAGAGGCACCCAAATCAGCACAGGGGCTAAGGATAACCCCTGCTCTGGAACTACTGGGCATCCACCTAGCCAAGAAGTCCGACTGCAGTCCGTCTGGAGATGACATGGTGACCCTCCTGTCTCAGGTGGAGCTGCTTAATCCAAGGATTTGGACGACAGATTATAGTGACAGGTCAAGAGTTAAGTAGTCACACCGCGAATACGCAAAGTCGATACCGTAAATGACATTCAAGTCCAGGAAATGTATATATAGGAACAGATTTAAGTACTGCAAGCACAATGTGTTTTAAACATGGACAAAAGAGGAAATAGCTACCATTAACAGGTGATTAAGATTAAATTAGTTTGGTTATTATTAACACTACATAACAGGACATATTAACTGCATGACCGACAGAGTTTAAAAGTTAAAACAGTTTTCCTCACGTTTTAATAAGTACTTTTAAGTCATTTTCGATGCTTTTTACAACATTTGTATGCCTGTTTAAAAGGCTGTGCTTCCGTTGAAAGCCATATCTGTCAAGTAATGGAAATACAGTAAAATGTTTTTACACAGACCATAGTGTTTTGACGATTAGGAAAAACTTGCAGAAATGATAAAATGTTTTGAAAAGTACTTGACGTTACCTGTAGCAGATGTAAAAATTGTTAAAAACTACGCTGTACAATCTTGCGTCAAAGACACAAATAAAAGTTTCGAAGCCTGCCGCCATATCAAAACAAAGCCCGCGAGAGTAAAGTGAAGACTAATTACATGTGCAGTTGCATTATGGGTACTGTAGTTTGAGTAACAGTTATTTTTAACAGTCCTTCGTCAACTTTATTTTAAATATTTATATTTTGGATCAGATATATAATAGTTTAAATATGTACTTATTACACATAATTTATTTGTTTTTCAGACTATTTTTTATGTAATACTATTTGAACGTTTACAGGGCTTCATATTGTATCCGGTTTAGTGGTAAAATATTTCAAAATAAAACTCGACTATACCATGAAAGAGTAAGTGCCGTTAAGTCTTCTGTTCTAGTTATTGTTTTTGTGTGTTATTAATATATTTATTATACTTAATATTTACATATATGTTTAACATTTCAAAGTAAGTGTTTAGTTGTTTACAAATTTTAGCCAGTCTTGTAGATTGAAATTAATAAACCGGAAAAGGCTTCACGGCAAGAATGATTGGTTGATACAAAAGTATACTGTCTGTTAACTAGACTTTAACTGTGTTGGAAGGTTAAACGTGTCTGCCTGGAAAATGGAAAAGGTTTTGTGTAAAACTCACGGTAAGTCGTTGCTGTGAAGTTTTAGCTTTTATAGCTAGATTTGACGTTGATGTTTTTGTTTGTTTGCTTGGTTGGTTGTTTTTTCTGCCATGTCATGATACTGCATATTCTTTCATGGGTCTTTGTAGTTTTGTGTCTAAGTTATTTAACCGTCCCTTAGATATGATTTGGTACATTAAATGTTTTCTGTGTTTCATGCAGGTGGCCTGTGTATGTTAAAAACAGGAGTAAAAGATGGACCAACTAAAGGCAAAAGCTTCTACGTCTGTGTTGACAAGGAAGGCTGTAACTTCAGTCAGACGACTAGGTATTCACTGATTTGTCCAAACTGAGCCTTTGTAACTGGGAAACACCCCTACAATAACATATGTAATAACAGGGTTTTTCTTGCATTATATGACAGTGAAATGGGTTTTGCTCAGATCCTATGCTTTTTTTCTATTCTGAAGGGGTCATTTGTTTCCAACTATGTACATGGTATTGTTTACAGTATAAGTTATATAAAAAGTGAGATATTTCCTAAGTATTGCAATAACATACACATGTCCAAATGTGTGCACGTTGTAAGCATACCATAGGAATTTCTGTGTAAACCTATGTGAAATATACTGTAGTTTATTAACATGAGACAACTCTTTCATTTTCATTATAATTTTAAGTTTCTATTCAAACACTACAATTCAGATCGAAACTAATCCAGTGTGTCCCAGCGCCAGATGATTCATGCAGGTCTTCAGCTGGCTCAAGCTTTTTAAAACTCATAACTAATGTGTTTTATCTATCATGTGGTATAATGTTGAAAATTGAAGTTATCACATCAGAGCAATAGGTTAATTATTTTTGCTTTGTCCAACAAACACTTCTATGGGTAAGCAAATTTAGTGCATACTGCTTCTGTCAACTGTTAGATAATGTGTTGAAAGAAAGAAAGAAAGACAGCTGTTAAAATATTTCTTCCCTATGGCTGATATAGTTTATTTTTATACGTTGTACACTTCAAAGTCCACATGCTTTTTCCAGTGCTTCTGCATTACTACAGTACCTAGAATTTAGATATGTAAAAAAAACAACATCTTGTATTACAATAAATTGTCATTATCATTGTTTTTTTTTTCCACCAAATGTATGATTATTTTTGGAAACATGTGGTAGTCAATACAGTAAAGATTTTGACTGTATTTAGAATTTTCAGTTGTAGATATTTCTATAGTTTTTTATGTAAAATATGTCATATATATATACACACATTTATATTTAAAAAGGGGGGGCAACAGAAGTGTTTTGAAATCATCCAACCCCTCCTTAAACTGTATTTGAATTTATGAAATTACAGTTTTGCTACATTTCCTCCTAGTTAAGGACAATGTGGGATCCATGTCAGTATCAGTAAAGCTGCTGGTTGTTTTATGCCATTGTATTGGTTGTAGTTTACATGATTTTTGCATACCATCAAGCCTTCAAATCTGTTAGAAAAGAAGAATTATAGGTGACAAACTTGATGCAAATACTTTCTTTCAAGATGAGTTTATATCCATCCAAACGTCAAATCAGGAAATGTGTTTTCTTAGATTTTTCATTCCTCTACCTGACTTCAGGTCATGGAGCCAATGCAAATGAACACTGAATCTGTTATGATACATAATACAATAACCTCTTAGCTTTAGTTTTTCTTTTGTTGTTTTACCCTTTCACTTGCTGTCTGTAGATTCTTACTCAAACAACAGTTCCTGTTTGTAACCTTCATTGTCTTCCTCTTTTTCCAGTGTTTCACCCTCCCACTGTCTACGTCATGAAGACACAATGGTGGAACTCCAAGCTCTCTCATACAATCAACAGGAGCACAGTTACAAGTGGGTCTGCTTTAATGTTTAATACAGGATGCATTCTAATTTGCAAATCATAGATTTATAAAAACACATTTAATGAATTTCTTAAAAGTGCTACTGAAAATACTTTTATGTGTTCTTTTATTTGGAGGCATTCACACCATCTTTAGACTTGACTACATCAGATAGATGAATGGTTATTTTTACATTTCAGGTTGTTCTACCGGTGCATCGTGGGTAAAAGCACAGGCCAAAGATGGTGTGGGAGTATACCATGGACTGCAGTAAGACAGTTTTATCCCTTATGTACTGTATATCCAAATGCATTTCATGGGTACAAGGCAAGCATTAGACAGCACAAAATGTTTTGGCATTTCATTGGACATATTTTTATTTTAAATCAATAATACTTGGAGAAAAACATACAAGACACAAATCTCAGATTGTACTCTTGAAGCAGTTTGTTAGTTTATGAAAACTCAAAATAATGAACTATTTAATATTTGTTCATTTGATTTTTCTTTTATCCTCCTTCAAAGCAGCCAAGTAAAGAAAAGAGAAATCCTCTGTCTGAAACCCAGCTGCAGCCTTCTTGTCTGCCTCCGGTTAGAAACCCCTTTAAGGTCCCTAGCAAGATGAATAAAGACTCTGAGTGGAGGAAAGTACAGAGTGATGGAGAAAAGGACAAACTCAGCAAAATATGTCACAAAGATAAAGGGAAAGAGCACAACAAGGAAAGGGATGTGAAGAGTGTAGTCCCAGGAGCAGACGAAGAGGAGAGGAACTCGCTTTCTTCTGACACATACCGTGGTAAACAACTTCCACCAGGGATGAAAGTTAAAAAGAGACTTTCACATGAGGATAAAGATGATCATAAACCTAAGAGTCAGGAAGATGCAGCAGAAAAGAAGCAAGAAAAGTCTAAAGAGAACCTTGACAAACGGGAAGAAGCAGAAAATAAGAATTCCACCTCTAGTGTCCAAGCTCCTCATTCCAAGAAACAAACTTCACAGGTTGTGTATGAAAAGCCAGCTCAGCTGCTGATAGGAGCCGAATCCGGTCTACACAAAGAAACTGACCCGACAGTAAAGGAAGTTGTCTCTAAACCTGCACCTGGTACCAGCAGGGACCAATCATCTGCTGAACTGAAACAATTCCAAGCCAGACATCACCAAGATGATGACGATGATGATGATGATGACGATGACGTGGTGTTGGTCTCAGTGAAGCCGGCCTCTCAGAAACCTCCTCCCGTCTCCGCTGTCCAAAAGACCCTGACCACTTTCCCAGGTTTCCAGCCAGCTTCCAAGGTGCAAGGCCAACAGGAGGATCCTCGAGGACTGCACCACCTGCTCACCTCTCAGCTCCAGCAGAAAAAGGTGAGGAGAAATATGTAGGAAGCACATCTACTATTATATCTACTTCTACAATATTATTATACATTTATTCACAGTCATTTTAAATATAAATACATGTGTGACCAGCATCTGTAAATTAAATTATTAATTATTTTATGAACATAAACACGTCTCATGCAGCTTTTCAGTCCCGATAAATAATTGTTACCTATAATTTCTAATTGCATTATTAACATTTGATTTTTTAAGTCGTGTAATCAGACAGCAGCAGTTCTCTTTATTAAATGTTATTGTGAAGTTCATGTCTGAATAATGGTATCTGTTTTGTCAGTGGTTAGATTTTATTACATTTTTTAACAGCTTTGATATTTTCACCAGCTTCTACCAACCACCTTATGTGCATCATATTGATGCTGAACTTTAATAAGCATGATCTAAAATTAGAATTTCTCTTTTCATTTATATATTGAGAAATGTTTTTTTTATATTGATGTGTCATCTGTAAGCAGCAATTTATACCATAACTTTCACAGTTATCAGTGCTTATTTTAAGAACAATTGTATTTGATCTATTGCTCTGTGTATCACCTTTTTAAGGCCACTCTGTCAGCAGTGAATGTGGCAGCTCTACCAGATAAAGGGGAGCGTTTGAAGACACAGGTCAAAGAGCTAGAAGCAGCACTAGAGTCTTTGAGCCTCGCTGCTCCTTCTCAGCCTGGTAAGTCAATGTAATAGTAGCAGTACGGGACATGAATGTCAAAGCATTCAGATGTACAGAAAAAATATTTTTAAGTGGATAGAATGCATGTTGTTTCTGTCAGTCATTTGAGTTGGAAGGTTAGGGTCTGTGCTATTAGACAAAAATGTCTTTTATATTTTATATAAACATGAATATATGGAGGTAAAAATAACGTAATTTGATAGTAGTTCACAAGAGCACAAAGGAAAAAAAGACTTAAAAAATAATGGCACATTTGAAAATCCGATTAAGAAACTGCAGAACATGAACAAGAAATGACAACATTCTGCACAAAGAAGTGAAGTATTTTATTTTGTCAATTCACTACATGCAGAGAATTGAGATATTATTTCCCTCTCACCTTTTAATAAAAAGATGAAAAGAGAATAAGAATAAATGGGTGGTATACAGAATAAACTTTAATAGATTATGACATGTATATGTAAATGTATTTACAATAGCAGTAGGAGTGGAATCAATACTGGTGGTGAATAACTATTTACTTTCTCTGAATCTTTTCAGAGACTCAGTGTAAATCTAGCAACAGTGGCACTGTTCTATGTGGCAGCCAGGTTAACCCATTCAGTCGGCAAGGGGGCACCATCCTGCTTCCTGCCCCCCCGACCTCAGGCTCCTTCCAGCCCCAGGCCTCAGGCAGCTCCATGGGGCTGCAGCTGAGCCAGAGCTACACCCAGAAGTATGGAGGTAACCGAGTCCCCCTATTTATCTGGGATTTTAGTCTAGATTTAGTTCTACCTTCCTAATTTTCTACATATTCTTCTCTTTATGTATTTATCCAATTTCCCTTTTCACTTCTTTAATATCATTCATACCAGTGCTTTAATCCTCTCTGCATGTTTCTAGCAAACCCACAGGTTCATGCTTTCTATGGTGGGCGGATGACTGACGACCGTCTGCTGGCAGTGAAAAACGCCACCTGTACGGCCATAGACCACCTCCATAAATCCCTAGAGTCCTGCCCCGAACCGGAGGATGAATCCCCAGACCCAAAGGGCATTAAGGTTTATACCCTTCCCTACTCACTTCTCCTGGTGTTCTATAGTTATCCACGAGGATGGATACTGGAGAACACCAATTTAATTAAGCAAAAATATATGGGCTCTGCTGCACTGGGTTAAAAGTTAGTAAAAGTGAGAACTGGGTGTTTATTAAAGAGATGATTTAGACTAAATCTGTATGAAAACAACAATGACAATCCTGTTTTCACTAATGCCAAATTAAAGAATAATTTATTTTCATGTAGATTGAATATCAATTACATTACTAACACCGAAGAAATCTGTTGCTTTTATGTGTTTTGGGACTTGGGTATATCTCTGCAGTTTACAGTTAAAGGAACTTCAGTTGTCATAGTTTACAATATAGGCAGTGTGGTAATTTTTTTTGCTACCGTTTGAGGGTATCTCCTATTTAAACGTGACTTTACTGTGCATAATGCAGGTTGACATTAAGAAAAATGCCTGCCTACTCTTGACATGGATGAACAGAGCCCTGACCTCATCCCTGTTCATAACCTTTTGAATGAGTTACATATGGATACAGACCACATAGGGCTTCTATTACTGTGACGGTCTGTGATTTCTTCATCAGGTGTCACTGCTGGCCCATCAGAAGAGGGCTATGGCCTGGCTGCTCTGGAGGGAAAACCAGAATCCCTGTGGGGGAATTTTCGGTACGCTCACTAGAGACTGATTACTTAAGTGTTGTCAATAGGATATTTTACAAATAGTATCAGCAGACTTTGACTTTTGACTTTTGTATAGCTGCCTGTAGCTGATATTCGATTTCTGAAGTGGAATCACTGACTTTGTGGGAAAAGAGTAAAGCAAAAGATTAAAAACCGTTTCATCTACATAGAAAAAATCAGTTGGTCTCCAGAGAAATAAAAAACTGTTAATTTCCAAAATGTATACTTTAGTTTCAGTGTCAGCATTTTATGGTAGAGAAGTGGACTTGGCATCTGCTTTTTTTCTGTCTTGAACTAGTGTCAATTAACAGGACATGACAAATCGGTCCATTGCTAATGTAAGGAAAATGAAAGAGATCTGTTTTCGTTGGACTCAGGTAGAAGTCAACTGAAATGGATTTTTCTAAGGTGTATGCATTTTTTTTCTTAGCCAGCTGGTGGCTAATGTTGATAAGTGATATTTGAGGCCAAATTATTATTATTTTTAAATCACATTGACTGTAAAATACAATTGAAACATTCAAATAAATAATTAAGGTTGTTAATGGTTTGCTTTAGATTAATTTAGATTAATAGGTTTTTTTGGGGGGGGGGGCATAATTTTGATTAATCATGATCAAAACACTTTATTTTAGTCGACCACTTTGTCTTGTTTTTGGGGGGGTGAACTCAAATTTCCTACAAAATACACAGAAATACAAAGAAAAAATGGAGAGAAAAAAAATATACGAAACATGCTAAAAACCTCCCCCCAAAAAATAAACTAACACAAAAAAGTGATGAAAAATGTATTCAACACCTTCAACTGTTTCAACAAAACAACTGTAAACAAGTGTTCAATTTTAAATGGGATTAATCATGATGATGTATTAATTCACATTATTGCATTGTTTTTGACAGCTCTACAGGTAGTTTAAAATGTTTATGCATAATACAATTGAGGTTATTGATACACATAGACTTAGTACTCTTTTAAAATGTATTGAACTGAAAGTGTTGCCCACACAGGTGCCTGACTAAATACTGACTTTATATATATATATATGTGTGTGTACAGTATATATGCTTGTATGTAATCAGCCTACCTATAGTACAATGTTTTACACTAAATTGTAACAAGTTATTCCTATCATTGAGTAGAATAGAATTGTAATAAGTATAGTGTAGCCAAAGGGCCATATTTGTCATCTAATCAAATCGGATATGCAAGGAATGCATTTGAAAAATGTTCTGAGTTCTAAGCCTTTAGGTATGTTCAGGCTTTGCAGGCTAAACACAAAGATTAGAAGCAAATATGGTTCTTGATAAATACTTTATAGTTATTATTTTTCTATTAATGGTACAAACCCCCAAATATCACTCTCCTACTCTCTGTTATATTATGTGTTTGCTCAGTTTTCTTCTTTTGTTTACTCAGCGGACGACATGGGTCTGGGCAAAACCCTGACTATGATCTCACTCATACTGACCAAAAAGATCAAGGAGAAAGAGGAAGATGAGAAGGAGGACAAGAAGCTGGAGGGCTGGATCTCCAAAACTGGTACAACATCCCAAGCTCAAAGTAGCATATGTTTTAACTAGAGCATATGGGGGCTACAGTGACTCAGCTGGTAGGGACTTCGCTTGATGAGTTCATGTATGTGGAACTGGAGAGGTTCCAGTTTACCACTAGGGCACTGTTGAAGTGCCCTTGAGCAAGGCATAGAAAACATGCCATTGCAGGGCCTTACAATTTGCAAGCGTGCCGGCTCAGATCCCTTTCTACACATTACATGCATGTATTTTGGTCTATTTGGGTCTCTGTGTGTATACAAAATTAGACAGAGAAAACATTTCTCCAATGTATTCTTCATTTTTTTCGTCATCCTTTTTTTCCTCTAATTCTGTAACTCTTTAAGAATATGAACCAATGATAACAAAAGCAAAAGTTTTTCTAGGCTTTTATGTGCAAACATCAGCTGTATTGCCCACATGACATTTTTGGTGTGTGTATTTTTATTAGACTCCCGCCTTGTGGTCTCTAAAGGCACTCTGATCATCTGTCCTGCTTCGCTGATTCATCACTGGAAGATGGAAATTGAACGTCATGTCAAGAAAGGCAAGCTGAGCGTGTACCTGTACCACGGCCCCAACCGAGAGAAAAGTGCCAAAGTGTGAGTAGAACAGGCTCATAATGTCTTTCTGCAGTTGGTCTCCTCCTGCTGAGACACTGTATGAGGCAAACAAGAAGATTGTTGCATATTAGGTTTAAACTTTTGCATCATATTCCTGAGTCCAATGAATTAATTTGTAGCTGTGTTGCAGCAACACAGATAGTATTAAGATCACAGCTGCATTTCACACAAGCACAGTGTGGATGTTTAAGTATAACTTGAGAAAGCATTTTGCAAAAGGGAATTGCAATCCACTAACTTTGCCCAATTGTGATTTGACAGATAGAAAAGAGAAGAGTGGTGGGTTCACTTCACTTCAGTCTCTGATGACTTTAGCAAAAAATGTTGACAGCATCACAGATTTAAAGCAACATTATTTTAGATATGAGAATTCTTAACACATATTCCAGCTGAATTTGCTGCTCTCTTTGGCTCTCAGGCTTGGAGGTTATGATGTGGTGGTGACCACATACAGTCTGGTTTCAAAGGAGATCCCAGTCCAGAAGGAGGATGCTGACAAACCCAAAAAGGATACTGATGACGTGGTTAGGCATATATGTGTTTTTTGTAATCATTTTCCTGCTAAAAACAAATCTATGCCTGGCAAGTTTTGAAAAATCACTTCAAGCTGCTTGTGGTTTTTCCTCAGCCGCGTCATTCAGCTCCACTCATGCGAATCACCTGGGCCCGGATAGTTCTTGATGAAGCCCACAATATCAAGAACCCAAAAGTGCAGACCTCTATGGCCGTGTGTCAGCTGAGGGCTCAGGCCCGCTGGGCTGTGACTGGTACCCCCATCCAGAACAACCTGCTGGACATGTACTCGCTGCTCAAGTAAGACAAATGGGTGATGGTGATCCAGTTACAACAGAAACATAATGGAAAGTAAAATTGAATAATGACTGGAATATGATGTTCTGAAATTCTTTTTTTGTTTGTTTTGTTTTAAACTATTTTATGACTTACTTACTTACTTACGTATCAAATAAAAACATACAAGAATGCAGTCTGATCAGGCTCATATCATCGACTGAAAATATAAAAATCTTTTTTTCTTTTTGTCAGACAGATTAAAAAAAGGTTTTTTTTGTTTTTTTTACTTTGCATGTTTCTACTACACCTGTAGTCTTCCTCAGAAGGGTCGTGTGATATCACTGTTGTAAGCTGATTATCTAGGCTTGCCAGAATGCAGGCAATAACTATGCCCCCTGCTGTCTGGTATCTTACAAAGGACAGCATCCCCCAGTGTGGGACCAGTTGTAAGATCCCTTACCAGGTTCAGTCCTTGTGGCCTATTTTATTTTCTAATGTCAATGGTGGTATCTGTTGCTTTTATAGCAGGTTACGTTTGCTTCTTCCCAGTCCATAATGTGGTTTTCTCTTTTGCAATGATCCATTCATATTCTGTAGTTCTGCTCTTTCTTTAACTTTGCGTGTGTGTTTTGTAGATATTGCTTTCCCACATTCTTTCTTGTGTTGATTTTTTTCTTATACTAAACGCTCTTCCTGTTTCTCCAATGTAGGTCTTGTTACATGACGGGTACAGCTATAGCTGAAATGTAAAAATAAATAAACCTTTTTTAATCTGTTTGACAAAAAAGTAAAGGATTCTTGATACAAATATGCATTTATGAAGTAAATGAACCTTTTCATAGAATCCGTTAATAACCTGTGGGAACTCAAACTAATAGACTTGGAATGAATCCATATTTTCTGTCACAATTCAGGATAATAACCTCATACCTAAAAAATTACTTCTGCTTTCCAAATCCCATAGTTAGAATACATCTGCAAATTATTCTCAGGCAAAACCAAGCAACCTACTGTCAGAAGGTCAATATTAGACACTTTTTTTTCATATTAATCAAAAGCCTTAATTTTTTTGCTAATGGACAGAACTCATTGTATCATCGATGTCTGTCACTCAGGTTCCTCCGCTGTTCTCCATTCGATGAGTACAAACTTTGGAAAGCTCAAGTAGATAATGGTTCTAATAGGGGTAGAGAGAGACTCAACATCCTGACCAGGAGTCTGTTGCTCCGACGAACCAAAACCCAACTGGACTCCACAGGAAAACCACTGGTGGGGAATGATGCACACTTAACCTTAATGCATGGAACATATTTGCTGAATTTGTCTGTAGAAAATGTCTTCTGTTTTGAAGCTGTTACTGTTAAAACATTCATTGAGCTACATCCCAGCACAAACTTTCAGTCTGACTAAAGTCTAATGCTGAATATTTCAGGTGTCTCTGCCTGATCGAACCTGCAGGATTCATCAACTCAAACTGTCGGAAGATGAGCAGGCTGTTTATGACGTGGTCTTTGCCCAATCCAGGTAACATACTGATTTTTTATTTTTTTTAAACCACCACCAATTTATTAATAAACATCTTCTATCTACTGCTCTAGTCTTGAGGGTTATCAAATTCTTTAAATCCTGGTTTGTTATTAAACTACTGTTCTTTTTGTAAAGGTGCGAAAAGAAAGGACATCTCCTAATTAAAGGAAATTAAATATTCTGACTCTTGTTCATATTAACTATGGAAATCTCTCTAATTGTAACAGATATCTTTAAACAGAAACAGGATTAATGGTCTCAGTATGTGTCACCGTTTTAAAAAAAACAACAAAAAATATCTGTCAGTGGTTATGGCTCCATTCACTATATCGATGGACAATGAGAGAAGAAATGAGATAAAACAATTTTCCTCCTTCAGGTCTACACTACAGAACTACCTTAAGAGACATGAAGGAAAAGATGTGAGCAAAGCAGGTCCGTCAAGTGCGAATCCTTTTGAGAAAGGTGAGATGTTCGGTGCAAAAGCATGAAAAAGACTTTTGAATGCAAATAAAGTTCAGTATTTCTACTGCTGACATCACACAAAACAGTGCAAATTGCTTATTGTTGCCTTGTACTTTTTTTTTAGATACAGAATATTTGTGTCATTTTGAGGGTTTACTGCACACATGTGGATACTTGATCACAGATAATACATTGTATAAAAGCTGTTCATTTGTGTTACATGCACCAACACTGTTTGGATGGAGTTGTAATTTTACTATTCAATTAGAACATTATTCAGCATCCACTAATTCCTAAGTTGCCACCATAAAATATCACACACTTTTGATTTACTTTAAGTTTCTTCTTCTTCTTCTTCTTCTTTGTTGCGTCTATACTCCGCAGTGGCCCAGGAGTTTGGCATGTCCCAGACTGACCCCACTCCGTCAGGTTCCCAGCAGCCCCAGCAGGCATCCAGCACAGTCCACATCTTGTCCTTGTTGCTGCGCCTCCGACAGTGCTGCTGCCACCTGTCCCTCCTTAAAAAGGTACACAAATACATTCACAGTGCTGCTCTGCTTGGACTCCTGCTGTGTGTCTGTAGTCAACACGACACTTTCACATAAACACAAGTTCAGAGGCCAGCTGCTTATTGCTGACAAACATTTTTAGTTTGTCTTTGTGTGCTATGTCTGTGAAAAATGAACCAAGAATGAAGTGTTCCTGGAAATTCATGATCTTATTCAATACTTTTTTCTGTACACTTGAACTCCATACATGATTCCAAAAACTTTATTTTATTTTAAAACACTGCATTGTATGTTGATTACATACTAACAAAATTATTGTTTCCAACATTGTACGTTGATTTTTTTTGGGTTTTTCACAAAATTTTGTAATGCACTGAACACTGACCACTTGAATTGTGGTCTTGGACAAACTAGACCTCTGTGGAAATTATATATTACTCCAACCATAGCCTCTCAGTGGTTTTCACATCTTCACTATAGGAGAGAATACAGGCAGTTAAGGAGCAGAAATGAATCATCATCTCTATCCCTGCTTCTTTGTCTTCCTCTCTGCTTAGACTCTGGACTCATCAGAGCTTCAGGGCGATGGTATAGTCTTGTCTCTCGAGGAGCAGCTCAATGCGCTGTGTCTCTCCTCCAGCCCCTCATCATCAGGCCCTGACCCCAAAGAGACTGTGTCCCTGAATGGCACCCGCTTCCCCTCACAGTTGTTTGAGAACATGAGTAAGAGCACCAAGGTACATGCTTCATTACTGTACACTGTTATCTATCTGTTTCTCTGACACACTTCATTACTCTTCGTTCAGACTGTGTTTTTTGTAGGTCACCAAGATCAAAATAGAATTGACTTGCATGACAGCAAAAAAATTGTAATCATTGTTGTTGTAGTTCCACGTGAACTCCAGTGGAGGTCAGTAAAGTTCAAAGTTAATTTGAAGTGACTGTTTCCATGTATAGTTGTTCTCTGTGTACTGTACAAGACTTATACAAATATACTAAACAGCAGACCGTGTTAATGTAAATTAAGAGAGTAAATCTGTCTTCACTGAGGACTGTTGAGCTTACTTGATGTAGATGTGATGCCAGCACACCACTTCTGAAACAGTTAATGATCAGTACAGAATGTTACAAATGCTGTTGTAGTATTGTTGAGTGTTAATGAATAAACTAACATAAATGCTTTTTTTTTCAGATTTCTTCTATTGTGTCTGAACTCAATACAATCAGACAGACTGGGGACAATCAGAAAAGGTAATGTCTTGCTCCCACTCTTGCAAAACTAACACAAACTAAGAGCCATTTAGGTCAGTAAATCGGCGTCAGTACAAAGTACACATAACATTTGTGTAATCATCAAATACAATCATCCTTATCTCCATTCAGATGATTTCCTCTGTATCTGAATGAGCACCCACTAAAACATATGAGATGTTTTACACTACTCCTGTTTATCAGATTTATGGTTGTGTAATGTTTGTGTGTAGTCAGATTTGGCTAAAGATATAGAACCAATGGGAAAAATTCTGTCTCTTACAGAGCCTCCAGTCTGTGGAATACATTACCTTCATACATCAAACATACTAAAAGCATATATTCATAAAAAAAAATAAAAAATACCCAAACAGGAAGTACTGTTTTGTCTCGCAATTCAAGTTGCTGTAAAGATAAAACTTAAATGTTTTATGGTGTATGTGTTGAGATGAAATGTCCAACTAGCTGATGATAATTAATTGTTAACTTGTTTTTATTTAGGTATTATATTGTATGTTATACTGTATTTGTATTTTAATGGACCCAAGGACGAATCAACCAAGAGCAGTAGTCCTCCCAATGGGTAGAGCCAAAGGTGGACTATATAATAGAAAAACTGCCGCAATACAACGTTTGGGGCAGATCTTTTACAGCTCTGTGTTGTCCTGATACTTTCGGAGAGCCTCAGCAATATGTTCATTTAAACATTCAAGCATTTCCTTACCAGTGAATTTTTTTTAGTTGCAAAACTCTTAATTTCATGTCGTTCTCGCTTCAAGCTAGTAAAATCTAGCATCTGTCATGATCCTATGTTATATATCTGCATTTTATGCATCTTCATGATGCTCATAGTGCCTCACATTCATCCACTTTCACACCCACAGACACACTCATACACTGGTAGGTGGCTTCCTTTAAAAATATCTTTAAAAGGTATTAACTTTGTTATGGTAAGTCTTAAGTTACGTTGCCATAAACTTGTTCTCCATGTTTTGTTTAAATGTATCTGTTAAATGTCCAAGCTGGTGTTGAAAGTGGTGTTAGTCTACATCAGTTCCACCTGTTCCAACCCAACAATTTGTATTGTAATTAGGAACCAATTTTTGATAACTTTGCAGCCCCTGGTGAGAAATGATTTCAAATGATGGGAATCAAGGTGCTGCAGTAAATAAATACATTTTCATGAATTGGAGGACTCACACATTTTTTGCCAGCATGGGTGGGAAATAGGCAGTGAAATGTTCCAAGGGCTCTTAAAAGGTTTTTTAAAAAGTCTCAAATTTAACTCCTAGAAACCTGTAGTGACCCTGTATTAAGACTTAACATTTAGACCGATTCTCAGTTCAAATTGTTCACATACCTCTTTATACATGAACAAACTATACACTGTTGTTTTAACTAGCCAAAATTGACCAAAGAACATTAATTCACCATTTCATGTTTATTCTATGTGATATTTGTCCTGGTTATACACAGTGTGATTGTGTCCCAGTGGACCAGCATGCTCCACATTGTGGCTGTCCATCTGCGGAAAATGGGCCTGAGATACGGCGTTATCGACGGGACTGTCAACCCCAAACGTCGTATGGATTTAGTGGAAGAATTTAACGTGAACCCCAAAGGACCACAGGTACCATTTGCTCAAAACCAAAACACAAACCTACAACTGATTTGCAGATTAAATATGTTGGGATGCTGTTCAAATTTTGTTTACAGTATTCAAATTTAATAACTACAGTGCCTGCTTTTCCAATGAGACGCTGTACAAATGCTGATTTTTTGTTTTTTTTTTCAAAATAGCAAATGGTAGCTCCTCAAAATTGTTTTCACACTGCCATTCTTTATATGTTGCTTGGTTTTTATTTTTTTATTCCTCCACCGTATTGTGAATGGAAGTCGTTATCGACACATTGGTTTGTATATGTGTTTCTGGGGTATAACACTAATTTGTTTTATCACATTTTCTGTCTTCTCATTCTTCTGTTTGTTTGATAGTTGTTCTTCAGTGTTGATGGTTTTTCAATATTTCATTTCCTGAGTATGACTACAGAACTTTTCAGTGTATTTCTTGTGAACCATTCAATTTCTCAATGAAAGCAAGTACAAAGAAAGGCCACTTTCTGATTATTACCACTGGTTTTAATTGTGTGTTTGCATAAAATAAACATGTCTGCTTATTATTTTTTTTTAAATGACTGAAAAGATTTCTCCCCTTTTTCACTTCAGAATATTGTCATTTGGAGCCTTTTTTTTTCAGAAAATGACAATGGTTTTCTGACTTTAAAATCTTCTCAATAATATGTCACATTAATTCAATGAATCAAGGTTTTGCTGTCTAAAAATTGAAATTATCTAAACTGCAAAATTGAGATTATTCCTAAAGAGACATTTTTTGCTTAACAAAAAATTTTAAATGCAAAATTTTGCTGGTTGTAATGTATTAGTTGTGTTTCTGAAATCATATCCTTTTTTCAAAGCTTTGTACTCAGTGTATGTAGTCAGAATTCAGCTGACCACAATCTTAAATTCTCCACGACATTAAAAATATCTAGATAAATTTTTTTATCACACCACTCAATTCTATTTACTATATGTATGTCCTTGTGTCTTAGGTGATGCTGGTTTCATTGTGTGCTGGAGGGGTTGGACTCAACCTCATCGGTGGGAATCACCTCTTCCTCATTGACATGCACTGGTGAGACAAACTGAAACACATTGGTTCAAATGAACTCACCCTTTTATTATTACTTTGCTCCTTTTCATCGCATAACACATCTTATTTAAAAGAGGATGAGGGACAAACTGTATACATTAAAGATTCCAGCTCAAAATATATTTACCTGGAAAAGTTTGATTGGGGTGAAAATGTATTTTACAGGGACATCCTGGTTGAGACCAGCATGAACGTTTCAGAGATGCAAACATGCATATGACAATTTAGATGAAATAATAATAATAAAATCATTGCAAAATCTGAAAATATCAAAACAACAAAAATATTTTTTGACTAAAGAATAATTGAAAAGAGACAAGATATGTCTTTATTTTTTTTTGTAGGTATACTTACTGGAATTTTATAGATCAGATTTCCCATAAAATGATCACAACAAAACAATGTCATGACTTATTCTGCACATGGTAGTGTATACCAATTTTGCCTCCAATTAAATGCTTTTCTGGCTTTCTATATGTCCCCTGCGAGGGCCATATGAGCCAACTAGCACATTTGGGTTGTTACAGGTCATTACTCCACAGGTGGTGTTTACCAATTTGTGCAGATTGGGGTTTTTGTGAGCCTTAAAGCCTCTCTACATTCCTGTTTTTAAAGGAGAGATGCAAATGCACACCACTTTCAACCAATAAAATTAGACATTTTGTCTTGAACTACAAAATATCATCATTAAAAATGGTGGCATTTAGGTGTGTCAGTTTCACGCCTTGGAATTGTGCATCTTTGTTCACTGGAAGGGTCTCCTGGGAAAGTTAGAAGGAACAAAGGCATCATTAATATTGTCAGTCACACCTGTGCTCTGCCTAGTTTACTTGCCACAATGTCTCCTGTGAAAAAAGCATATATTCAGAGTATTGTACAATAATACATATTGTAATAAACTGTCCTGCAATATATCTTCGATTTCATTAGACTTTTTATTTGTGTAGATATTGCCAAATATATTTTTAGCACTCAATAAAATGTTTGTTATTTCAAAGAATAGGGGGAGGGGATACAGAGGGGCCAACATAGATGTGTTTTAGTAGTGCTATAATGACCATACATGTGCATTTCTCTGTATGAAGATACAACCAGGATGTACAGGAAATTATATGCAACACTAAAAAGAAAAGTTTCAGGGGAAAAGAAAAAGTCCTTCTACAGATTAAAATGTCAATTGTTTAATGCAACCTCCCTTTGCATTTAACATGCCTTTAACCCTGCTGCTCAGACAATATGAGATTTAATTTATCTTGTTTTGCACCAGGATTCATTTAATACATATTGCACATTTATAATTGTTTGCGATATCTTGTGTCACATTAACAGAGGTCATAAGTACAGAGTTTTTCTTGTAGGAGCCATTTATTTCAGATTTTATGCCTGTGTTTAACAAAGTGCATCACATTTCTTGTATTTTCTTGTCTGTGAGGAAAAGAATCTTGGAAATAAATATGAATGCACATTATAACACCACAAAAGCAACAAATCTAATAGCACTGTTTATATTGCAAGTTAAGATGCAATTTAAATTTTTATTCACTGACCCCTGAATTACAGGAACCCTGCACTGGAAGACCAGGCCTGTGACCGGATCTACAGAGTTGGACAACGTAAAGATGTCACTATCCACAGGTAAAAACATAACATGTCCGCACTTGAAAACCCTTGGTCAATACCAACATTTTCGCACATTTGGACAGATGCCAAACTAATGACAATACCCTCTGCTGAGGGTGAAAAAAACAACAACAAAAACAAAAAACAGCGAGGCATTAAATATGTGTGCAGCCACCTCAATTTATTTTACAGAAAATGACACTGTTGTAAAGATATAAAAAGTCATTTTAACAAAAACTGACCCATTCATTTTTCTTTTTAAGTGTCTTTTTTTTTTTTTTTTTTTTTTTACAAAAATCAGACTAGACTGCGGTTTCTTTGTATATAATCGACTATATATGAAAAATAACCTGTTAAAAGATAAATATTGATAGATACAGTTTTAGGTTTATTTAAACATGAACTGAATGTATGGGTGGGTGTGTTACTATTACAGGAGGAGCTGAATGTTATAATTCATAATAAATGTTTGTTCTTTCAGGTTTGTATGTGAAGGCACTGTGGAGGAGAAGATTTCAACATTGCAAGAGAAGAAGAAGGAGCTTGCCCAGAATGTTCTATCAGGGACAGGAAGCACCTTCACTAAACTCTCCCTGGCTGACCTTAGAATCATTTTTGGGGTTTAAGAAGGGTAATAACAGAAGATAGTGTGCTGTTCTGTATTAAAAAAAAAAAAAAAAAAAGAACAGCCAAGACAGTGTCATTTATTCAGTAATAAAGCCCACAAAATTCTTGAAACGGCATGCCTTCTGCATATCTGCAACCAAAGTGAGCTCATTTTTATGGTGTGAGATACTTGGGTTTTACGTTTTACACAAAAGCCACTGCAATGCATTGTGTTTAACACTAATTTTTAAGGTGTTATACAATGAAATGTAGACCTGAACCTGGCTTTATTTTCACAACAAGGATGGCAAAAGGTCAGGTTAAGTAATAGTGATTTAACAAACACATCTATTTAGATATATTCACATATTTATGTTCACATTTCTGTGTTGTTGTTTTTTTTTTTGTAGTTTTGATTGGCGTTTGTTTATATAATAATGCTTTAATAAATGCATTTGCTTTCTGTTAAACATTAAGCATGTTTGTATTATTGTGTTATTTCTTGGTTACATGATCGAAAAACAAAGTTCATTTCAGGCCAGTTTTCAATGTTAACAGGTACGAACATATCTGTTAGATTATTTGTTCCCGTGGCTCCATGTGATGCTCAGATGGCCCGCCTTCTGCAGTCCTCCATGTTTTTGTTGCTCCTACTACTACGTTTACTACATACAACCCGAACAGTAGTTGTATTGTCGTGGTGCGTTCACAATATCGGAATTTTGGTATTTACAAAAATGTAGACATTTGAAATGAAATGCTCTCTCATTTGTGAGGGGAGAGTAAATGTTCTGACACTTAAAATGTTATTTTAATGGTATACTGTTTCAAATACCCTATTTATGTTGTATGACTTGTTGTAAAACTCTGATTTCATCTCCGAAAAGTGCCATAGAAATAAAGTTTAGTTACAACAAAACATTTGGAAAAAGACAATATATCCCACGAAAAGGTTGCATATTCTGATTGAAATCCAGCTAAAGCAAAAACAAAATACTCAATGTAAAAAGGTATTAAATTCCAAACGCCAATAAGCAAACAAAGCAGAAATCCTAAAAAATATATACATAAGTGTAATATGTGAAAACAGCTGCTACATCTTACCTAAAACCACGTTTTTTGAAATTAAAATATTAAAGAACCTTTAAAACTGTTGTCGGCTATTTGTGTAAAATAGTTTATGAGCTACCGTGAACGCAGCAGCGTTGTGGGAGCGGGCGGTAGCTGGTCTGAGCTCTGCAGAGCTAGTGCAGTCATCACAGGCAGGGAAGCTGGAGCGTCCTGTTCACCGAGCCAAGGCGGCCTTTGCGAGCGCTCAAACAATTGTTCTAGTACATCTACCCGACACCGACAAGCAGCGATGTCGGTGGAGACCATAAAGGTAGAGCCTGCCGACAGCGAGCAGGACGAAGAGGAAGATGTATATGAAGTGGAGAGGATAATCGACATGCGGGTGGAAGAGGTAAACCTAGCTAAGTGCTACGTAGCTGCCTGGTTAGCTTGGCAAACATGGCTGGCATTGCTCTTACTGTACTCCTCCGACGCATAGCTCAATTGTAACGATGGTCTTGGAACTGTACAGTAACAAAACAGTGTTCTTTAATGCACGTTTCGTTCGTAACGTAATGTGCATAATTGCTCTCATGTTGATGTATCACATGCGATTAACATAAGCCGCTGATCTTCCACACGTAAGACGGGTTTTTCCTGCACAACTTCACCCATGATGTCCGCTG
The DNA here is from genome assembly GCA_020466265.1 of Siphamia tubifer. Classification (NCBI taxonomy): domain Eukaryota; kingdom Metazoa; phylum Chordata; class Actinopteri; order Kurtiformes; family Apogonidae; genus Siphamia; species Siphamia tubifer. Next base: position 22,269,441 of record CM035803.1, on the reverse strand, counting down.
CCTCTCCCCTGCCGAGGCCAAGGACGGACCCTTTGCAAGCTTGCAAATATTTTGTCATGGTTGCTTGTGCACAGCACAGCCTGCTCGCAGAAGCCTTTGCAGTAATGGTGTACATTGAGGGGAGATAGAGTGAGGTTTCCGAGCTGGACTCTGTGCGGAGTAGTTTGAATTAACGCATGCTAACTTTACGTTAGCGTCGACGCTGTTACACTTTAACATTCTAGCTAATACTAATCCCTTCTGTATTAAGCGAGAATATTCTTTTCGGCTCTTGATAAAGACAACCTGGTTATGTTGTCATATCTGACTGTTTTATGGTACGTGTTCTAACGTTACTCAAAGTTTAATTGGTCTTTTAGACGTAAATCTCTGGGTTACTTTGAGGTGGACATTGAATGTTTTGAAAATAAGCTAGCTGAATAGGCTACATAATAAACAAAACGCGCTACGTTACTTACTTATTATTACTTTATTATTATTATTCCAGAACATTTTATATGTTCCCAATGGCCATTTTAAAGACACATTTCAAGGGCTAAACGAAAAAATATCTGAAGAAAATAAAGTAAAAACAAATAATCATAAGTATTGGGGGGAAAGGTTGATGTCCATAGAAGACTTATGACTGTATGGATAAAGTGCAGACAGGGTTTGACAAAAGGAGATTTTATTAAAGGTGAAATGGATTACAATGCAAACCAGCACGAGAAAAATGCAGGGTTCAAGAAGTGTCCAGATCTTGTACTTTAGATAATCTGCGATTAGTATCACACATCTATTCCACTACAAACAAAACTGCTGCTTTTATAACCTCAAGTTAACAGCACTATCTATAAAATATATTCAAAAAGTCGTTAATGTTTCCTGTTATAATGCTTTTAATATTACTACAGCATTAATATGTATATTGTATTTTACAGCTTTACATGTTTCTATCACCTTTTTATTGAGATGAGAAAGACAGGCTTGCTTCCAGCTTTACAATAAATTTTACAGTCAATCTAAAAAGTTGATTTTTAAATAATTTATGTAACTTTATTAGACTTTGTAAGGTACTACATCTTTTTTTTAACGTTTATCTCAAATATCAAATTATCTGAATTTTCGACGCATGGTTTTCGTAGAGAGCAAATAAACATTTCTGGTGTACAATTATTAAAGCTACAACTAAAGCCATCAGACAAATGAAGCAAACAGTATCATGTTATAGTAAATGGAAGTATTGAAGGAAAGTAAATGCCCCAGAATTTATAATGCAGTACAGAGTTTCAGTAAAATACATTCAACCTACATTAGTCTCATGATTTCTTGCAAATCTGCATGCTTTGTCACAGGCCAGTGGCAGATTTTCTCACTTTAATAGTGTTGCCCCTCACCTGAGTGCACATTGTAATTCAGGACAGTTTTATGTTCATGTGGATGTGCTGCATTGGTTTTTGATTCCAGCTTCCTACTATGAGCAACAACTAAGTAATTCTGTAATTTTAAAAAAAAAATCACTTTTATTACAAAAAAATAACGTTTTGTTTGTTGTCAGACAAATGTAATAAAAATGTATTTAGTTTTTTATTTAACCGCTCTGCCTTGGGTTTCACGGGTCTAACGGTTCCTTTTAGAAGCCACTTTTTTTGATTGAATTTTGTTCTCTGTGTTACCGGGGATGAAACTTGCCCAATAACACAGTACTCATCTGAGAAATTTTTACTCCCTTGTTTAGTCCTCCCTGTTGTGGCTTGATTTAAAGGGTGTTTGCTGTCTAACAAGTCAAGAATTGTGAAAGAAAAGTGTTGTTGCAGCTTTCAAGGGTCAAAGAACAGCTTACAAAAACTGTAAACTTGTGTCCTCTCATATACTAAAACTCTGATTGTACTGATGATTTACCATTTTACTGAAAAGCTAAAATACTTCTAAACTCTAAATGGTCATGCAATAAAAGTGTTGGTTTAAAAACAGTCAAGATAATGTACGTTCATGTCATGTCAAGTAAACTTTTAGGTGAGAAATTGATGTGACTTTTGTGCCTGGTAACTTTGTCCAAGTCCCGGTAAAAAAAAAAAAAAATGTTGACACTTTGTAGTCTTAACTTTTCCTTTTCTTTAAATCAGTACTTTAAATGTTATTGAATATATTTTCTAGTTAATCCATATCTTAAAATATCACTTAGAAGAGTTGGATTTTAAAGAGAGATAAGGCAACAGGAATAAAAGCTCTTAAGTCAGATAATTTATGTCATTCTCATAGAGGATAATATTGGGGCTTTTTGCATCTAATAAGATATAAAAACTGAGGAAATATACTGAGAAAAATATTAATTAAATAAGTTTGACAATTTAACATACTTAATGTAGTTGCTTCACTGCTACAGTCTCACTATATCACTACTACATCACTGGAATTTACCCCGAGTGGAAGTAATAAAGGAATATCTTATCTTATATGATGTCTTTAAATATTTTTCTCTTTTTTTCCTCCAACTATCAGTCTGAGAATGTGAACGTAAATGCAAACGTCAGCCTTCTAAAGTTGAATAATACTTATTGAGTGTCTAGGTGATACTTGAGCTTCATATTGTCTTTCTGCTTTCAGGGTGAAGTGCTCTACAGAGTCCGCTGGAAGAATTACTGCTCTGATGATGACACATGGGAACCAGAGGCCCATCTGGAGGACTGTCGAGAGGTCCTCCTTACATTTAAGAAGTCTCTTGCTGAGGCCAAGGCCAAGAAGGAAGCAGAGGCCAAGAAGAGTGTTGTAAGTCATTGTCATCATCTCTGAGTCTCACACAAACTGCATTTATTAAAACAATACTTTTGTAAGTTAAATCAACCAACACAAATAAATACAGTTTTCCAAAAAACAGGAGTCAGTCTACATATGATCTAAACAGATAAATAGTAAACTATTCAGCAAGTCCACTTATTAGCTAAGTATAAAAGTGGTGTAGTTCATTGCTCAACATTGATGTCTAAATCAAATGCAAGAAGGGGGAAAAACACTACTCACTGTCCATGTCCTCTGAGTGTCCGTCCCATCTGTCCCTGAAATTTATGCCATTCTCTAGCTGTTAAAGGTTCAGAGTCATTTATTCATTGAGTATTTGTAATCTACATTTCCTGTAACAGAAGTGTGGAAAATTTCCAGAAATTGGGACATGTAGCTAAGAAACTTATCAGGAGGTACCGTAAGTGTAACCTTCATGTACACCTTCAGGGTTTGACTCTTAAGATGTAGTGAAAATTACACGTGTCAGAGTTCAGGATCCTAGAAATTGATACTGTAGTGGTGTGCGATGTGTTCTTAGTTATGATGTATTTAGTTATAATATCAAATAATTGGCATAGGGTCTAAAAGTTTTCAGCTGGCTCTGTATGTTTACTCTGTATAATGTATAAAACTCGAGAATTATTACAGTGAGAGGATTAAGTATAACTATCATTGTAGTCACAGAGAGGGGAAAAACACTATAAGAGTGAAATGCAGTAGCAGCAGTCAGGTGATTGTGATCTCTGCTTTGTACATTTGTTGTCACCAAATGACAGTAACATTAATGTGATGTGTCTGCCTACTCACTGCAAAGTGCATCTCCTGTCTGTAAGCGTCTGTCAGGTTATGTAAAGCCTGAGCTTGTTGTGTCATATTTATGTTTTAAGATATTAACTGCTTTGACAGAATCAGGAAATACTTTATCTTTATGTCATGCATGTGCTTCCTTTTCCACTCCCTCCCCTCATTCAATACTTTTCACTCTCTTTCACTAAGTGGAGAGGACAGGCCGAGTTTTAACAGTTTTGTTTATGAGTGCAAGCAAGGAATGTTACATCCTTGACCTTTAAGGTTGTAACAGTACACCTGAGTCACAGTTGTTGCCTTACATGTACTGTTGTGTCCCTTGTGTTTACAGCAGCGGTGTCACTTTTCTGCTGTATATTAGAATTAACAAAATGTTATCCTCCATGAGTTCTTTGCATGCCCTCTAGTGGATTTGTGGTGGTTTAAGAGTGGGTATGTTGAGAAGTGAGGCGATGAAAACATGTTTCAAGTCTGTTATTTTTCTCTGGTTTGGCAGAAAAAAAAACTATATATATATATATACAAACTGCTGAAAGTGCAAGTGGACTGAACGACCAGATTTAGCACTGACAAACTGAATACACAGGCCTCAGCGATGGCTAGGGAAGGACATGTCATACACGTCACAATGCTTACGCTGCAAAACAACAAGGACTGTTGGTGAACAAGTCCAAGTAAATACTAATCAGCTAGTGCAGAATGCAGCAGCAAGGCTTCTCACTGGTTTTAACAGATGGTAGCATCTAACTCCAGTCCTGGCCTCCCTTCACTGACTTCCTGTGCCTTTGAGAATTTATTATGATTTTTTTTTTTTATTATTAATCACTCTTAAAGCCTGAATGGGCCTGGCTCCTAGCTATATTACCGATATGCTAGCCAATTACAATCCAGTAGGGAGTTTTAGATCCTCAGGCAGGGGGCTCCTGGCTGTTCTAAAGTCGAGATGGTGACCAAAGGTGACCATGCCTTCACTATCAGAGCCTCTCGACTTTAGAATGGCCTACCCGAGGAGATGAGACTTGCAGAATCAGTGCTCTCTTTTAAATCACTTATTAAAAGACATTTTACATGATATTTATGTGATATTGTCTCTTTTAACCTGTTAATTGTTAAATGTTTACATGTTTTAACTGTTCAAAATTAAATTTTGCTTAGTCTGGTTGACATACATGGTGCTGTTTTATTCCATTCCCCCATTTTGCATGGCTCTAACACTACTATCATGATGTGTTATTTGTTCACTCTTACCCTCAACTCACTCAACCTCAGTTATACTTTGTATTGCTGTTCTTATCGCTTTGAGTTCTTCTTTATTCTGCTTTTATGCCCTCGTGCTTGGCTGTCAAAGCACTTTGTAAATTCTGTTTTTGGGCAGTGCTATATAAATAAAGTTATTGTTATTATTATTATTAATACAAGAAGACACTTGGTCATTACATTATTCTGTCTGAAAGTGAATGGGTAACTTGCTCTTTCTTTTAAAAGTATGCTTGCTTTTATTTATTTTTTAACTATTTGTTTTTTAGATAAATGAATTTGGGTTTGGTTTTGTGTGTGTGTTTCAAACAAGTGTGTTTGTTTGGGGGGTAGTATGTAATTCCTAAAGGTTTAGCTTATAGACTTTGCATTAAGCAAAAAGCATCACATATTATCACAGATCACAATAAATATTTTTAATCATTAATATATTTGCTCTTTATTTTTCCGTCTCCTTTAGAAACCACTGCCTATAAAGAGTGATGTCTTTGATGCTGACGCAGAGAGCGACAGTGACAAAGACCGTCCAACTGATTCTCCCATAAAGAAGAAGAAAAAGAAAAAGATCCAGGATGAAGAAGAATCTTCCCCAAAGGAGAAAAAGAAGAAGAAGAAAGAAAAGCGCAGGGATGAGGTCAGGCCTTTGCCAGCACCAGAGACAGATGATGATGATGATGATGATGATGAAGAAGAAGAAGAAGAAGAAAGGCCTCTGACTCCTTCCTCTCCACCTAAGGAGAAAAAAACTGAATCAAAAAAGCGAGTGGTAGACTCTGAAGAAGAGGATGAAGAGCCAGTTCCCCCCAAAAAACACAAGAAAGAAAAGGGAAAAGATGGAGGAAAACACAAGAAAGATAAAGCAGAAGAGGGGAAGAAAAAGAAGGGAAAGAAGGATCGAAAGATTGAAACTTCTGAAGACGAGGCTACTGCCCCGATCGAGGACGACATAAGTGAAGGGCCGTCAGAGTCCCAACTGGACGAGACTACATCAACAGAGACTGCGCCAAAGTCTTTAGAAAAACTACGGTTGGATGACAAGTTCAAACAGAAAAAGGGCAAGTGGGAAGTTAAGCTTCAGGGCTTTAAGGACCTCATCCAAGACAGGAAGATCAAAAAGCCTGATGCCACACAGAAAGAGAGCAGCCTGCAGAAATTAAAGAGCCTCACTTCGAAGGCCAAAGAGGACCCTGCTCCACACTCATCGGACTCTAGTGATAGCTCCACCCTGCACAAGAAAGCCAAGAGCAAAGGACAGGAGAATACCTCAGCACCACCCAAAGTCCCATCTTCTTCCACATCCTCATCATCATCCTCATCCTCCGTGACAGCAGCCAGCAGCACCAAGGGCAAAGAGGATGAGGTGGTGAAAGAGGACGTGCTGGCACAGAAGGACACGGGCTCCACTAACCTGTTTGAGAAGTTCCTGTTGAACTGTGAGGCCAAGGACCGCGCCCCTCGCAGACAGCCCCTCCATCAACCCGCTACAGAGAAGACCAGCAGCAAATCTGCAAAGGTAGACCTATTAACAGATATGCAAATGACGATTATTTAAGTCCATATCCTTTGCAGTTGTTGTCCTTCATCAAAACTTTTCTTCTCAAGTCTATTGTAGAGTGATGTAATTTAACCATGGCGTTATGTAATTAATTTTATCTTTTGAAATCTTCTGTCTGTCTTGTTTGATTATTGAGCAAACAATCCTTTTTGATCTATTAAAAAAAAAAATCCACCTCGTAGTAGAATGGATGATATATATATATATATTTTTTTTAGAATTAAATGCTTAAAAAAAACGCTGCTCATTTAATCAACTTTTTTTTCCACTTTGTTAGATGACGGGAAAGACTGATAAGATCCCCAAGCCAACCAAAGAATCTCCAGTTCAGAAACCAGAACCTGAAAAGGCAGAGAAGACCAAGCAGTCAGATGGTATGGATTATACAACTAAATAGAAAATTATATTCTATTGAATAAAAAAAAAATAATACACCTTGTAGTTGTTGTGTTTTGCTTAAGTTGAGTGTCCAACTTCACACCTGACAAACTAATCAGAATTTGTATGTGGTCAGTCATGTAACAACCCAAACTCTTAACAAAGGATTTCAATCCACTTTTCAGCTCCTACAGTCTCCAGAACAGGCCAGAGTTATGGATTCAGTCTAGACAGTGATGAGAAGGACGGAGAAGAGTCTACACCCAAGCCTCGAGAGGATTCACGGGAGCGAAAGGAGAGGATGGAGGAGACACAGCGACCGAGCTGGGAGAGAAGAACTTCAACAGACAACAGGACACGGAGGAGAGAGGACAGTGAACCCAGACTTTATATGGCCTGTGAAGATAATCAGGACACCACAGAGTCACTGGAGTCTGCTGACAAATCTGGTATGTTTCAGACTGAGCAAAGAGCATGAAGTATTCAGATAGTGACAAGGGACTTTATTTACCACAATTACTGAAGGTAATATGCCTTTATGTGAAGCAGGTAGGCATGGATTTCTGATTCCCTCTTTTTACTAAGTGTACTCAATCATGCAAAATCTTATGTTGATTTGTACTTTGTGTAACTTCATTGCATTAATTATACTTTCTGTATCTGTTAATATTAGGAATGTGACTTTTGGTCCAAACACTATTTGAAATTCACTAGAAACTATTCGAATATTATTTGAAAATCCACAGTGTTTCCACGACGGAAAGAAAAAATAAAAATTTAAGTGATTTATTGCGCTCGTTTTTCAAGGTGAAAAAAACATTTTTGTGCTCCGTAACAGTCAACAACAAAAATACGCTTCCCTTAAGCATCTAGGTTTCTCTGTTACCTTTCATGTAACCACCTCAGTGTTGACTGACTCCTGATGGAGAAATGCCCCCTTTTTAAATCCTGAGGCTCCTCCCCCTCAGACAATTAACGGACAATTTGGCCATATCTGCAACACAATACAATATTTCACATAACCATGGTTATAACAAATCAAAATACAACACATACAATACCATTAACATAGTGTTCCTAAACTGGCCAAGAAATCTAATAAATTAATAAAGCACAAACCTGGCACCTTGTGATGACGTCACCTGGATGTCAGAGGACTGGGTCCCATGCACATGCAATGTAATGTGAATTTCAGGACGCCGTTCGGTTTGACAGCAGGGTCTGGTGGATCTGAGGTACATAGTGGATTTAAGTTTGTGAAGCGACAGAACTATGGCAGGAGCAATGATTTAACAGTTGCACCCAAGACTACTGTGATGAATGTTTAACGGTAAGAAGAGGGAATTGAGCGAATGAAAAGGAAATGGAGTAAATAAGAACCAGGTAAAAGTGTGTGCATGCAAGTGGGGGTGTTCAGGACTACCACAGGAGTTTCCCCCCGTACGTGACAGGGATCCTCTGTCACACACTGCAAGTTGTTTGTTTCAACTGCAGATTTATGTGGTATTTTAAAACTAAATTCAGCATCTACATTAAACAAACCTATTTGCCCCAATTTGAAGATGTCTATGAACATAAAATTATTAGTGAATATGTAATAATAAAACAAAAATCAATAGCGGTAGGCTGCATGCACAAACAATATTTAGATTTACTCCTGAGTTATTATAATATAGTGTCAAAGAGGTTGTGGGGGGTTTTTTTTGGTTTGTTTGTTTTTTTACTTACATAAGGAATTACAGTTTATACCAGAAAAGTACCCAGCCCTTAGTTAAGGTGTTTGTTTTATTACTTTTTAGACCAGTTTTCCACAGCAGTAACATGCTACTGTAATTTCACTCCCAGTTGATTACAAGTACTGACTGACACAAGCAGACAGGGACTCCCCAGGATTAAGTCTGACACCTTTTTTTTTGTCAATTGTGTGTTGTACAGACAAAGGCCAGGCCACACTGAGTTTGGGAATGGATCTGAATCTGGACTGGATGACCCTAGATGACTTTCAGAAACATTTGAATGGGGAGGATGAAATCTTGTCAGGTCCTCCACTTTCACCCAGTAAGTATTTCAATTTCCAATGTAACCACAGAGTTTTTTTCTGAGCAGGGTAATAAGGGCATCACAACCTCATGCAATTGGCAAGCGCCCTCTTGCCAATTTGCTGATTGAACTTTATCCCCACATATGTGTTCACGCTCGTACTGTGTCAGACTACGAATGGGTGTTGCAGGACTGAAACAGTAGGCAGGAGTTAGAAGCCAATTTTATCTTACTGTGGTTTATAGTGCTAATATATCCTTAATATTTTATGCCTAAGTGTTACTTACACAACAAATATGAAGATCTATGTGGTATTTTATTCTGTTACACAGAAAACAACAGTTTTGTATAATGGCATCATTTGGCTCAATATACATGGCTAATGCGCTAATTTAACTGTTACCCATTATAAATGTACAAATTAACATCCCAATACTTTCAAATATCACACAGGCAGTACGGCTACATGTATGCACAAAAAACAAACATCAATACATGTTAATTATCAATATTCCACCACCCGATGTAACACCATATTAGCGGAAGCTAGCGGTACTTAGCATCAAAGCTAGTGCCAGTTATGGTACACTCCTAATAAACAGAATAACTTTAACATTAGATCATAACAAATAAAACAGCCATGTGCTTAAATTAATGTACTACAATATTATTTGTAGAATGTTTTTGTTCTTGACCCACCAAAGACACAAAAAAATGACAATTTTCTATTGCAGCGTCACCTGCCTGTTGACTCAGTACACATGGCTGTTTCTGCCACAGTCAGAGTTAATCTGTTCTCATATTTTACCACTGCCACCTTCTGGGGAAAACTACCATAGCACAATAAAACACTACTGTCCAGTACAACAGACATACCACAAATCAAATACCACACCAACAATCATAACTATAACTATAAAATTAGAATATTCATGACATGTTAACATTTGTTGAAAACGATTTGAAAAAAGTCTGGGTGCCACATAAGCATTTCAATAATATAGACAGTGATTTTGATACTGGGATGAGGCTGTAGCCTTCAGCACCTTTGGGGACCCCTAGTGTCTCTGTGGGGCCCTACACAATTACATAGTCTGTGTATAGCAAGAAACGGCCCTGATCATCAGCTTAACACATTCCTAATTCCTCTACGTTAGAGGCCAGCAATGGGACAGGACTACATGGGAACTGCAGGATGTGATGCAAAAGTATGCGGGAATGGAGAGGTGTGGTTACAAGAGCGGGGCATAAGCATGTATTAAAATGTGTATTTGAAAAGTACCAAATGTTGTGTTTTTTTATCTGGGGAACGTATGTGGTAACGTATGTGGTAGGTGAGCTAAACTCAGTGGCAGATCCAGAAGGCAGTTTTTGGACTTGCAAAAGTGAAATTGTGGTAGGCAAGCACTTCACCCCCCACCACCACCACCACCACCACACAGACACACATACCCCACCCCGCCCTGACAGTGAATCTCTCTCTAATGGAAGCACAATGAGTGCTGGGGGGCGGGATTTTGGCGGAGCAGGAGCGCAACAAATCATAGCATATGCCGACAGGAGTGGGATGAAATATTATATATATTTGTGGGGGCGGGCGAGACAGAAACTTGTGGTAGCAGGGTGGAAAAATTAGTCCTGGGTACTCCTGCCCTCTATTCTACATCTCCCATTGTGGTGAAGTTCATTTACCTTTTCATACCTGAAACTTTGTTCCCCCCCCCCCCCCCCCCCCCCCCCCGAACTGGGTCCGGCTCTACAGGCACATCGGAATATTTTATGCTGTTTATTTACTGCATTAATTCACAAATTAATCCTCCTGAAGTTTGTATGACAGTCTGAACTGCTGGAGAGGAATGGCCTTACTCTACCAAAGCTATGCAGCCAGAGTTTTGAGTGGGTTGCGCAATGGTAGCTTGAGGCTGCAAATACACACTCTACTGAAACGAAAGTGAGCCTGCATCACAAATGTATTTACGGTCAAGACTATTCAGAAATATGTCCGCCCCGAGACAGGACAGTCGGCTTGTTCCTCCACTGTCATTTTCACTCATGGAATGTTGAATGCAGTGCTTGTGTAACACTGCTTTCATTCAACGTGGGAAGCACATATTGGCATGTCTTTGGTTCGGCTTTAAATTACCTGTACTTTAGAGCTGCACAATATATCATTAAATAACCGTGATCTCGGTTGACACCTACACACGATTCACTTTTTGATGAGAGACGGTTTTTCTGTGGGTTTTATCCACCATGAGCTGCGTAACACTTCAGTTTGCTTCACTTCTGCTTCCGTAAAGTCCACTGTTGTTGCTTCCCCACTCAACCATTAGAAAGAAAACATTAGATAAATGATACTCGATGGCATTTTGAAGTTATTAGCTAAATAACAATAATTATCAGCTAAGCTTACTGATAATAATAATCTATCAATATATAAGGATATTACACTTAATGAATGACTAAATTAATAGTTCAATGATAATTCAATAGTTAAGTATTTTTTTAAATCGTGCAGAAAATTCTGATATCAATTTTTATCAAAAAAAAATCGTGATACACATTTTTTCCAGAATCGTGCAGCCCTACTGTACTTTATGAGATGGGTTTTGATAATTAACTATGGCATTTACAATCACAATTAATCATAACACCATGACATCATTACGAACTAATGTAAAAGAATTTTCAAAATAATTGAACAATACTGAGGTGAGGGCATACTGTTTTTCCAGTGACTCATGCCATCCCTGTTCTTGTCAGGTGAGTTGCGGGATGCCGTGAAGAGTGGCGATTACATGGCTGTAAAGTTGGCACTTAATTCTAAAGAGGACTACAATCTGGACCAAGAGGTGAGTCTTAATCCTTCTTTGATTGTTTAGCGCTGATGTATGTCTTTAATCAGTCCAAACATAAGCTGTTATTCCTATTTTCTGTCTTTGGATTTGTCTCTATATTTGGCATTTATCTTGAGACTGCTTGAGCAATCGGTTTCAAAACAAAAGCACATTTCATATAATTTACAACTTGCACCTTGGTTGCCCCCAGTGTGTATGTGTGGGAGTGATTACAGGATCTGGTTTTCAAAAATGTGACTTGTATGAATGACTGTTTACAATGATTTTGTGGTTGACAAATAGAGCTCTAATAAGGGTCATAATAACCACATCCTCAGCACAAAAATGTATGAATAGATGTTGCACTAGAATCAAAGTTGTAGTATATAATGGATAGCTTTAGGATATTTTGCAAAAGGCAAAGCAACATTTTTGCAAGTGTTTTGCAGGAGTTCATCTTATGCAAGTGATTCTGCAATTGCAAAGTCCTTTGGGGTTTGTTTTTTCTTTTGTTTGGTTTGGGTTTTTTTTTCCGCCCGTTTCTGTAGTCCCAGAAACCCATTATGTATTTCACTAGACCACATTTTGACATGGAAAAACTTGTGAGGTTATCTGTGAAAACCTCCTCCAGTTGCATATCACTACCACCAAGAGCAGGAAATGATTGCGACATTTGATAAATGGCTTATTTTGGGTCTGGAATTTTGTAATCATGACACCCTGGGATCCAAAAATATGACTACTTCAGGACTCCTGTAGTTACTCCACCAAGGAACAGTGGAGTGAGATTTTCACCAGGGTTTGTTTGTTTGTCTGTCTGTCTGTGAGCACGATAGCTCAAAAAATTATAGAGGGATTTGGCTGAAATCTTTATGAAATGTTGACACTGGCACAAGGAACAAATGATTCAACTTTGGTGAAGATGGGGGGTGTTCATCCGGTAGGTCAAGGCAGGCTGCTCCTCGCAGAAATTAAAGTGAAGCCTGTCATTCATTTAGGTCATGGGGGGGGGGGGGGGGGGGGGGGGCTGATCTGCCTTGGTGGAGTCTGCGTTCTCTGAGTGCTTTCCTAGTAAATGACAGTCTTCTTCAAAAAGGAACATATTTTTCAAGATCTCCATCCATGGACTTCACTGTTTCCTATGTACAAATCATCACCTCAAGACACTTATCAAAAGCAGCTTTTTTGTCAACAAATCCAGGTAAGGATGTGGCTTGTTTTTTTATTGCATGAAGTAATAAATACTCTTAGTAATGTATTTATAGTAAAAGAGTTTAATCTTACAATGCAATTACTGATCTGGCAGAAGCTGCAGTCTAGAATAGAATGCATGTTTTAAATTAAAGAGCCATTTCGCCTAATGTTTGATTAAATCTGTTAACCCGGGAACTACTGAAGGTTTGAGTGTAAATGTGATGTGATATGTCAGTAATGCTTACTCTTAGCAGTTATCAAGAGAAATGGTGTTGGCATATCTGTCAATTTACTACTTTCATAGGGCCAAGTACATCACCATTTTTGTTTGATCCACTGTTATAAATGGCTCTTTAATTTGTGTTAAATTTCTGTTATTACACATCTGTAATTTGTTTTTTATTGAATATTTACCATAATATACATTATGTGTGCAAGTTAGATCCTATGATGTCATCTCTGTTTTTTCTAGCGAACAAGTCAATGAAGGAAGACACTGAACAAATGAAGAGCTTGGAGAAGATGAAGAACTCTTTGAAGCAGGTACATGTACTTTTAGAACATCTTCATCATCACAACATGTGCAGCACCACTGCCATGTATTCAAGGCCTTTTTTTTTTCACATCATACCACATTAAAAGCTTAGGTGATATGTAGTCGTCTTACTTTTGTCATCATGTAAATGGATAAAAATTACATCTGTACATGGCTTGGTTCTGATCTCTTGTGCTAAATCACCAAGTAAACAGGTATTATTGTCTAATGTTATGACTCCAATGCTAGATCAAAACTTAATGTATATAACAATTATCTGACAACAATATTTTTTTAATGACATCATGAATTTAGGTCTAGTGTCAGTGCATATTTTGTTCTCTCCATGAAGCATTTCATCCAACACTCATTACTACATATTCTTGGTTAGACATTTACAATGTCAAAAGCTTGTAGTCACTGCTTGATCCAATAAAGCCATTAACTGTACTTGAATGGGTCACATGTGGTTTTTGTACCAAGAAATGAGGTGTCAGGATTTTTACTCAGATGTTGGCCTGAAAATGTTGTGCGGCTATCATATTGACTGTTTGAATGAGCCTGGATTTTGGTTGGGGCATTGCCAAGGTGCTGTTGTGTAATACATTTGAAAAACGTGCAAATGATTTTGAGAAGTCAATACAAAGAAGACATTACATATTACACCCATTGGACAACCCAACTACAAACCAAATGCTAGTCTGTATTTATTTCCCCCATTTGTATTCTAATGGGTTTCTAAGTGTACTCATTCAAATTACTCACGGGATCTGATTTTAGCTCTGAGTCTTACATATACTTGTTTTTTTACAGGCGTGTACTATTGGTGAGAAGAGGTCATTTGAAGAAGAGAGAAGTTCGAGTGATGCTCTTAGATTGACTTCTAACCTTGACAATGCAAGAAGTGAAGCAGGTTCTCCAATGGTAACCGAGAATATCACACACGATGGTGTGAAAATGCCAGAGGGTCCTACTGGGTCAAACACTGGACAAGTGGGGGAACATGAACAGATCCAAAAAGACAAGGTGGATATAGTTGAGTCTATAAACATTTTCTGTGATTCGTCGACTAATCTGGGAACTCTGAGGAAGGAGGGACGAGAACAAGCAGATGACAAAATGTCAGATGACACAAACATTGGTTTAACAAGTATAGTGAGTGTGAACTTTGATGAATCCGAATCAACAACAAATACAGAAGGAATTATAAAAAGGAACACAAACATTGAAACAAACAGTGTATCTACTGAACAAAGTTGCTCTGAGGAAGATTCAAGTGATGATGCTGAGGAGCTTGTGGCAAGTGACTTGGATAGTTCAGAACAAACTGAATCTGACTCTGATTTAAAGGAGATGGATAAAGCTCAAACACACCAGAGTAATGCTGTAAAGAAAGTACAGCCAAAACGGACAAGTGTAAGGACGTCTAAGAAAGTACTTGAAACACCACAAAGCACAACAGGTGAAGAGAAAAGAGAGTCATGCAAAAAGCACTTTTGTTTATATTGCAAAGTGGCTTTCACTCAACTCACAAAGCATTTGGAAAGGAGACATTCAGAGGAAACGGATGTTGCCCATGCAATTAACTTCCCAAAAGGTTCCAAAATCAGGCAAACTTTGCTTGACCAAATCCGCAATAAAGGTGATTATGAACATAACTGCAAAGTACTCAGAAGTGGAGAGGGGGAAATTGTTACCAAAAAACAGGTAAAAAACTCCAGCATATCTGTCCGTGACTTTCTGCCCTGCCAGTACTGCTTTGCTTTTTACCGTAAAACTGATTTATGGAGGCATGAACGGTCATGTAAGGCCAAAAAAGAAGAGCAGCAGTCCTCTGAAAGGACTAAAAAAGGCAGAGTCCACAGTGCTTCTTCTCGACTGCTGCCAATGTCAGAATTTTTAACTGGAGGCTGTGAAGAAATCATTCACATCATGCATCAAGATGATATCTCAAGGTATATCCGAAATGATCCACTTATTTGCAAATATGGCAACGCATTGGCCATTAAGTATGATCATGACAAGTCTCAGTTTGCATATATTGCACAAAAAATGAGGGAACTGGGTAGATTTATACTTGCTGTGAATGAACTTGACAACACTGTGCAGTATCTGCATGAAGTATGTCTACCTTCTAGATTTGAATTAGCTGTTGAAGGGGCCAAAAGAGCTAGTGGTTTTGATCCTGCTTCCAGTACATTTAAAACGGTTTCTCTTGTCTCAAAGATAGGTTACTCTTTGAAAAGGGCTGCTGAAATAGCTTTTGGAGAGAGTCGCATGGCAGAGGACAGTGAAACTGAAAGTGAGGTGAAAAAGTTCATACAGCTTCTGGATACAAAATGGAATGACTGTTTTTCTCGAAAAGCTCTTGCATTAACTGGAAAGCAAGAGGTCAAGAAAGTGGAAGTAGACAAGTCAACTGTGACTGAAGATTTAATGAAACTCCACCAGTTTATTACAGGGGAAGAAGATGAAGCAAGGAAAGAACTAAAGGAAAGTCCCAGTTTGTCTACATGGAAAAAACTCAGTGAAGCTACTCTGGCAGATGTGTGTCTTTTCAACAGAGGGCGTGTAGGAAATATTGGCAGAATGCTCTTGCAAACCTACTCTAACAAGAAAAACAGAGGAACTTTTGCACCCTCTGCAGATCAAATAAGGAAAAGCACAAAGTTGGAGCTGGTCCTCGGTGATCGTTTCACCAGGTTAGAACTGGAAGGTCAGTATGGAAGGAACATGTTAGTTCTGCTCACAGAAAGAATGGTTTTGTCAATTGACTTGCTTATTGGAAACCGTGAGCAAGCAGGTGTGTCAAAAAATAATCCTTATCTGTTTGCACGGACTGAAGGACCATCTTTCATCAGAGGATTAGATTGTTTTAGAAGAGCTGCAATGGAATGCGGGGTTAAAAACCCAGAGGCACTTTTGTCCTCATCATTAAGAGAGCAGATTGCCAGTTGCTGGCAGCTGATGAGTCTTTGTGAACCTGAACTGGATCAAGTGGCCAACCTGGTGGGACGGACAAGCCAGGAGGTTTACAGCCTCTCCAAAGATGCATCACAGCTGGAGGAAGTGAGTAAACAACTGCTCAAGATGGACCGAACACTACTATCAAGTGTACCAGGCACAGCAAAAGAAGGTGAGGACCTTTTACTGAATGGATCCTTGTATATTTTCTTTTTTTTTTTTTTTTTAGGTGCCTATGTTTTGTTTTTTGATCATGGTTAAACACATAAATAATGAAGTGTCACATTATTGATCAAAGTCTTCAGTAATTTAAGGCTATTTGGTTGCTCTGAAACTGAAATTTTCATCTTTCTGAAGCCTCTTGGGTGATTTCATGTATGTTAACCTAAACTCAAAGGTTGATTTGTTGTTTAAAAATACCAGTCTGAAATATATTCCAGTTCTGTTGTTACTTTAACTTGAGATACTAACTTTAAGTTGAGATTCCCTCACTAAATTGACCATGATTTTCCACTTTTTTTAGGAACTGTATCAAAAGCTGCTATAAAGAGAAGACCTTGGAGTGAAAAGGAACAGGCTGCAGTGAAGAGATTTTTAGGAGAATTTATTACGAAAATGAAGGTTCCAGGGAAAAAAGAATGCAATGCCTGCATATCTGCAGAACCAGATCTTGTAGGAAGATCTTGGACGGATGTCAAAAACTATGTACACAATACACTACAGACAATAAGGAGGAGATGCAACCAGCCAAAACCTGAAGGAAATACAAATGTTGAGAATCCAAAGAGTCAAAAAGCTGGAGCCCAAAACACAAAGAAGAATTTGGAAGATGTAAACATTACCTGTACTATGACAACAGGGCATCCAGATGACCTGAGAGAAACTGAAAATTGTTGTCTACCAATGGCACCACCGTCGAACTTAAGAGAAGCACCCACACCATTTCCTCAAGAGATGACTTCAAGCTATGCATCCCTTTGTACTGCCAGTACAAATATGGTCTACACTAGTCCAACGTTGTTGTCTACTTTTGCACCATTGAATGCTACAGATACACAAGTAGTTCCCACATACACTCCACACAACACTACAAATGCATTATTGCACTCTGCATACTCACCAGAGAACAACCACATTTTAACAATGTCTCCTCCATATACACCGAATGCCACAAGTATGCTTCCCCCTTCAGTTTACTCACCACAGGATGCAAGTTCATCAATGATTCCTTCTTTTACTCCACTCAATTCACCAGGTCCACTTAATGCCCCCAGTACCTCAATGATTCCTACTTTTACACAACTGAACACACCAATGGTCCCTTCATTTTCCTCACTACATGACAGAAATGGACCTCTTGTTTCTTCGTTCGCAGCTCTAAATCATTCAAGTGCACCACCCTATCCCGCAAGTCCACCGAGGTCCATCACAACAGCACAGGTTGTCCCAACAATCCATGGGCCAGGTATATCCAATAGCATATCCATTGGAAATGGAAGCTCACCCCTGTCAACTACAGGAAAAGAAGTCCCTTCCACTGTCAAAAAGAGAATCAAGAGGTTGTGGAGTGAGGAGGAACAAACGGCTGTCAGACGTCAGCTTGGAGACTTCTGTAAACTGGTGAAAGTGCCAGGCAAAAAAGAATGCGATGCATGTTTGGCTGCTGAACCTGCTTTGAATACCAGGACATGGAGGGAAGTCAAATATTTTGTACATAACTCAATTCAGTCAATGAAAAGAAGAGGTATAGCACTGGCCTCCAAACAACCAGAAAGACTAGAACCAGAGATACAAAATCTAAACCCTGATTGGGATGGTCCTGTTTATCTATCCCTGTAAATAGTTTAAAGGGCATGGAACAAAACAACATGGTGATCAGTGACATTGTAGGTAGGGCTGTGTGTCTGTGTGTGTATGTATGTGTGTGTGTGTGTGTGTGTGTGTGTTAGGCCTTTGGATTTAACCTTGAATTATATGGGGCTTACACAATTCAATAGAAAAATGTTTAAAAATGTACTTGGTGACCCTTGGATTCAGTTGCCATGCAGACAGTATGTGCAGATTGCCCTGTCTTTAAATATGACTGAAAAACTGACTATTGTATTCAAGGACTACGCTATTGGTTTTCTGCTGCATAAATATCCACAAAACTGACGGGACTAAGGACATTTGTACTGTAGCTTTGGCTCAAAAGAGGCAGATGTTAATGTTTAGTATGGAGTATAGTTCGACAGGAAATATGGTCGATATCTTGCACTGTCAGTTTTACGGATCATGGTAGGTTATTTTTCATAAGTGGTCTAATTTAGGTTTGAACATGTTGTAAATGTGTGAACCTTGTTGATTTTTTTTTTTTTTTTTTTTTTTTTTTGGTAATTTTTTTACAAGTAGTCACTGTGGCACCCAGACCTGCTTCCACAATTCTATATACATTTGTGAAAATGGTGAAAGCAATCGCTGAATTGTTTGGGACTCTCCAGCTATCATGACCAGGGCATATCCTGTCCTGAACTGAGTGAATAAACTCTTGGTAACTCTACATTTCCAGAGAGATTTTTACACTTGATTACTTTGAGACCTACAAGGACATATATCTTTATGTGTACTGTTTTTTGGTAGCATTTGTTTTCTTAACAATTTTGATGATCACAAAAGAAATGAGAAAACCTACCAGCAAGTATGTGTAGTCATTCCCTCCAACATGTTAGATGTGCTTGGATTTACTTTACAAACTGCAATTCTAAATGCCTGGCCCAAGTGTACTGTATTCCTGCATTAGCCAGTAGCCTATAGTGTAGATGGCCCCTAATAGCCTGTAGCAGTAATGACATACTCTCCTTGCTGATGTTAGAGGGTTAGGAGCTTCAGGTGTATAACTCACCTAAGTATTAAGCAATTTTTTCTGTTGTCTTTGTCATATATGTTTGTATGGGTTTTTTATGTATCAACAATCAGCAGAAAACTGTAGTTGTATTTTTGTATCATTACACTTGCTAAAGTTACTATATTAAATATATGTTGACGTACTTTTAAAGTCAAACAGTCCATTGTTTGCAATTTTAAGTGCTTTTTTTGGGGAGGGGGTTAGTCCTTTTGACATAATTATGCTGTTGCCAAGTTCAAGTCGCCTTATGTCAATTATTTGCATTGTAATTAGGGATGTCCCAATCAGTTTTGTTTTTTCTTTTTGCCTCAGAGTCATTTTGAGTATCTGCTAATACCGATTCCCAGTCCAATGGTTCTATAAAACATTATGAAATGAACTAAGAGAAAAGAATAAGATCCAGGATATCCCTTTTTTTCCACCTACTTCTCAAGTCTGAACAACACGGAAATAGAATAAAACTTTTTTCACATTAGGAATAGTGCAACATTAGAACCTAGTTCAACATTAAAGAAACTGTTGTATGTGCATGGTCTGTGCAGACACAGATTGTGAACGTTGGTAGTTTAAAAAGATACAATTTACTTCTTGTTTATTTTTTATCACTACCAAATAATGAATGAATATGTATTATTTATCCAATACTTCATTGGAACATAACGTCCAATTCTGGATTGAGTCCGCAGTCACGTGATCGGCGCTGATTTCCGATCCTGCGATTGGATTGCGACAACCCAAGTTGTAATACTTAATTCTGATTACATTTGTCTTTTGTCTAGTAGCAAATCAAATGTGCACCTTGCCTTGTTAAACCACCTGAACACTTAAATCCACAAGTCTTGCATTTCCCCATTTTTACAGAAGTGAAGCAATTTGAAAGTTATAGTATAACAAATATTTAGATTGCACAAATCATTCGGCATTTTGTGAAAATGTGTGTGTCTATCTTTGCAGATAGTGTGCATTCAGTTGTTTAATATTCACCATTAGTCTAACTATGGTACAAAAAATTGCCCTGAAGATTTATTTCTGTGTAATTTTATTTAAGCTATTTTAGTCACTTTTTTTTACTTATATTTTTGTTCATGACTGAATACATGTGTAAGTTGGGTTTTCAATAAGAAGGCTGCTGATAGGTAACTATCCAAAGTGTTTTTTTTATGTTTCAAAGGTAACATTTTTAAGTCTGGGCACCAGAAAATCTCATGTTCATTTACTTTTCATGTTCACTCAGTCGCGCCAAAGACACTCCATCTTTTTTGGGGTGTTGCATCTGTGTGAAAGGGGTATATCAGTGTGCCAGTATATATATAGTAGTTAGATTGGACTCTACAGCTGTGTTTGGAAAGTAATCTGTAGAAGGTCTGCAGTTCTCTTATATATATATATGATTGTTCATATGCTACCTTTGCTGTTGGTTGTTGCAGAATTCTAATTTTTTTTCCCGTATAGTAAGCCTAAATTTTCATTGCTGTTGTATAAGCACGTGTCACTCAACATACTGTTGTAATTATGTTACCTTCAGTTAATGTTTTTTTTGTTTTGTTTTGTTTTTTTTAAACTCAGTTATTGTAAGGAACGTATAATGTCTGCTTGTACAATAAAATACTTCTTGGCTTAAAATTTGTTGTGACCGGTCACCACTGTGGGGTTTATTTATTGGTTTATTATCAACCTTTCTTACTCCTAAGGGCATGTTGTATTTGGGGGATCTTTATTTTTGTTTTTTCAGGATGGTTCTGGCACATGTTTTGTCTTGACCTGTTTTAGATTTCACGAAATTGTGAGAATATTTTCATTACCTGCCTTTAGTCCTTGTATTTTGTGTATGTGTGTTGTCATATTGGTTTGTAGATCCATGCTGTTATACTCTATGATCAAGTGTGCATTCAGTTAAAATGCAGCTACCGTTCTGAATATAATACATCAATCCATCAAGCTATGAATTTATGCAAATAGTATAATATTGTAGAATTCCTGCTGAAATGCTCTAGTAGCCTCTTTCATAATTAAGTCAATGTTAATATTTTTTCTTCTTTACATTTGGTTCTTTTTTCCCCCCAAAGAATGTAGGACCAAATCATCTTACCTTTTTACTTTTATGAATGTGTGAAGGTGTTCAGCAGACAAGATTTTCCCTTCATTAACTCATCTTTTTCTGTTTTCTCCCACAAACAGAGGAAAATGTTTGTTATTTGCTTATTATTTTAAATTGCCAACATTTTGTGAATATTTACACATGCATACAAGATATAAGCAAATCCAGGTGGTGTATTAGGAAAAATGTAAGACATCAGTGTGAGAATGGAAATGATGTGAATCCAATTCTTTCCTAGGTAGGTAGGTAGGTAGGTAGATACTTTATTAATCCCCGAGGGGAAATTCAAGACTATATCTAGTCACCACGTCTTGGCTGAGTGGAACACCTATTAGAGATGATTTTTGGTCTTTGTGTGCATGCGCGCGACTGAAATGACTTCTTCCATCCCTGCCCAAAACAGCAAATGTGGGCTTGTTTTCACAATGGTTTTCAGCTATGGAGTAGGATAACTGTCAATATCTGTTTCCACAGAATGGATACCCGTGTGTGTTTGTCGGTAGTTGTGCATAAAATAATGAATTCTCAAATGAGTCCAGTTGTGCAAGAATTATATTGTGTGTATTTTATCCATCAGAATACAGGTGGAAAGATTATGACTTCAAAAATTACAAGTACGACTTCAAACTTTACAGCTATGACTTCAATGCCTCTGGATGTGGTGATGTGTTTTGACTTTTGAGTTACTTGTGGGAAGTCGTATTCATACCAAAGAAAGGCTAGCTGTAAAGTTTGAAGTCGTGCTTGTAATTTCTGAAGTCATAATTTTCCCATCTGTATTCTGATGAATAAAATACACACAATATATTTTATGCATGACTGGACTCATTTGAAAATTCATAAATATTTGTTATGCACAATTATGGAAAAATACAAATGGTATCCAATCTGTAGACACGAATATATTGACAATTATATTACTTCATATTCATCTTTCTACTAGATTTCACAAACTTGTAGATGACTTGACACTTAATGTGTTTTTCCTTCAGTTCATGGCTCTCCTTTCTTTTTAAAGGACAGATTTTATATTAATTCATGGCCAGAGTCTGGGAAAGGCTTCAGCACGATGGTCCTATACATAATAAGATTTAGCTGATGTGTGGATTAAAATAGTTCATAGTCCACTGAAAAACTAATGGGAAAAAAAACAATTTCCAATCGGATATATATATTTTTACATTGTCATTATTTCAACTGTAAATAGTGATCCTTTCCAAGTACATTTTATATGTGTAGTTGTGGAGCACTTACTAACATAACTTTGTAATACTTTAATGACTGAAGAAAAATATGCAAGTACAGTTTTCAGCCAAAATATGGATAATTAGAGGGCTATTACATCTAATTATGTTGGTTAAACAAACAAAAAAAAAGAACATTCATTCGCATTGATTATACACCTATTGTTTTTTGGCAGAGTTCTTTGTTTTCATTTTTAATTATTTTTGATGAAATACTGAAATAGTGACATAACTTCAAGGACCAAAGAAGAGAGATTTTTTTTAGGTTCTTTTCTATGGGAAAAGGGGATGCATAAAGTAGAAACACAGACTGGAATAAAACTATAAGTCACTCTCTTTAAGCATTAAAATGCTTTTATTATCATGATATGATCATATGTAGACATACAAAACACATTTTGGCTTCATGCCTTCACCAGGAAGTCAAACAGGAGCCTGGAAAACTAGGTTCCTATATAGTAGGTGCTAACTAATAGGAACCTGCTAACTGTGCAGTAAGATAATGTCCTGCAGAGGGTGTCCATTTATAGAACGGCTAAAAGCCCATGCAAAAGAGAAGAACAACACTCACTTGTAAAAAATATTTCAGCATACATGGATAAATAACAGTGCAAAATTACATATCCCCCTTAATTTAGGATAGATCCATTATAAAGTCCTTTAAAATCAAGCAATAGATAGTTACATTATAAGAAAAGGGAAAAATTCAACTCTTAATTTCAATGGCTTGAAGTTTGAATATTCCAGTGTCTTTCGTCCCTCTCCTTCTGTGGACCAATTTCTTTATTCCCAGTTGGTAGATTCCTGTGTTAGGACCTACTATATAGGAAACTATAGACAAGTTCACGCAACAAATCCTGGACGCCGCTATTGCCATCCAGATGTGCAATTAATTTCCTCAGGAAGTAAGTTACGCAGTGTTTGCTAATGTAAACAGACTTTGATTGATAGCTTTTCGTGAGCTATAGTCTCTTGTTTGACTTCCTGGTAAAGGCTTGAAGCCGAAATGCATCAAGGATTCTTTAGGTCTACATATGACCATGCCATGATAATAAATGAAGGTCATTTAATGTTTAAATATAATACCTTAGAGTTTTCTTCCAGTGACGTTACTTATTGATTTTTTTCCAGTTATTAATAATCTTGTAACCTTTTATATTATTTCTTTAGTGTTGCTGACACTGCTCATGCTCGATTACAATCTATTTGTGACTTTTTTGGGGTACTTTGGCAACTCATTGTTTATTCAAGTAAGATAATTAATAGGCATCACCTTAAACAACATAGTCTTTTCAGTATTATTTATGTATTAAGGTGAGTTTTGACTAATAGGGCTTTACAGTCTCAACTACAACAGCCTCCTTCCTGTCACCGTCACATCAAGTAAAGAAAAACTTAAGTGAGAAAGAAAAATGAAAGTGCCACAGTGATGTAGCCCGTTTCCAGTATTGGGTATTGTGCAGATGGACATTTTTAACAGTCAATCTACAATACAATCTACTGATCTAAACAGTTTAACACCTGTTGATCCACTAATCCTGTCAATACAAGTAAAATAATTGTAAAATGCAGTGATTCATCTTTTCATGGTCATCAGATATGATCCTTTTGGACGTTCAGATGCTCCATAGTGAATGTGGAAACACCGTCATCTTCTATAATACTGATTCACCAGTAAAACCAATAGAATTGGATCAATGACAATGGATGGAGACACTTGTATTTTAATTCAGTCACTAATATCTTTGGTGAAAAAGTCACCTTTATATAACTCAACTTTTGCCTGAGCTTTTATGCATGATATTTGAATTTAATATAGGAAAATACAAAAACAGCATAGCATAATAAATAAATATATAGGAAAAAATATTTTGGAAGTATCACAAAAGTAGCACTGAGTATTTATAGGTTAATATAAAAAGTCAACCATTTGCTGAAGCCATTAAATGTTATCTGTGAACAGTACATGTACAGTATGTCACTCTGTCCTTTATAGTACACAACTGAAAGCAGAAAAGCACTATGCATGAAGTTGTATGATTTCCATGCGTAGTACAGTTCAAAATCCTAATTAAAATGCAGCCAGTTGAGTGGGTTGTGTTCACATTAACCACTTTGTAACACTGGATGTTGTATTTGTCCTCAGGATGTCAGCGGTATGTCCTTAAGTATGCTTGCTGCAGCGGGGGGACAGGATGATATTCTCCGGTTGCTGATAAAGAAAGGAGTGAGGGTGAACGGACGACAGAAAAACGGCACCACAGCACTAATGCATGCTGCAGAGAAGGTAACCTGGTCTGTCACACAAATGGTAGTTAATCACACATTTATAATTCCATAAATGCCAAAGTAGATTCTCATAAAAACTGCAGAAAAACAAAACAATACAAAATAAAAAATTACACTGTAAATGTGATGAAGCTGTGGTGTCAAATATATAACCTGTGGCCAAAACCAATCCACCAGAGATTCCAGTCTGGCCAGTGGGATGATTTTTCAGAGTGAAAAGCGTTGAGTCCAAATATTTGTCTTTGTTTCAGTACAAATAAGTGAAATTATATGATGAAAAAGTTTACATTTACAAACTATTCTTTCACAACAACTGTGGACAACCTGGAATTTCTTAAAAGGGTCATATTTTGCTAAGTCTTTGGTTTGTGTATTTGGATTTTAATAATTCATAAAGTTTCAATTTGAACCCTCCAGGTCCTGCAAAGCTTTCTTTATATTAATTTAGGCAAAAGTCAAATGATTCTACAACCAGTTTGAATTCCTGCTTAATTTAGTGCATCTATAACCAGTTAGGTCAGGACATTTGCACATATAAGGTCAACACTTCCAAAGAACATTTCTCTGAATACGCCATAATTGTTTAGCAGCAGCGGTTGTAGTCTATACTGAAAATATGTTCAAACTTTGAGCCGATTACCTCAAGTGTTTAGTTGTTGGTTGAACAGGACAGAGCAGTACTGTCAACAACCTGAAGGGGGTGGGGTTCATGGGGAAGTGGCTCATGTGCATATAAAGGACCAGTGCTCAAAATTACTTTTACGGTGTGAGATGGAGCTGTGGAGTTGAATTAATGAAGAATTCAGACACAAGCATAGCATTTACAGTTTATGTAGACCACAGGGCAATATGTTAATTTATGTATAATTCCATAAAAAAAATTAATTATCACTCGTTGAAGAAAAGTAAGCACAGTTTAAACAGTGTTATGCCTCCACTTATTATGTATACATGTGCATCAGATTACAGTGGAAATTCTGGAGTTTGGAGTTGTCATTATTTATGGGTTTTTATGCTTGAGAGCAAATGTGGCCCCTGAACTACAATGATTTTTTTTTTTTTTTTTTTTTAAAAAGCTGAAGAGTAGGTTTTCAGTTTCTGTTTCCAACAAGTCTCAGCTCCTCCATTAGACCATTTTTAGTGTAAAACCTACAAACTGGATCAACTGGATTTAGCACCCACATTTCAGAACAATTCTTGCCTGTGGACCTTAGGGGCTGTGCTGGTCCTTTCACTGGCTACAGATGCAAGAACTGAAATGTTCAGGTAACAACGTACAGACTTGTTGTGATGTGTTCTTGCTTTCTAGTTCTCCCAAGCACTAATCTGAATTAAGTATAGATGACTTTGAACATTTTTAAAGAGACAAGGCAGGAAAACTGCAGTTTAGCTGCTTGATACAAAACATTGTGTTAATCTTTTAGTGTCACTTAAAGACACACATGGTCTGTCAGTTAATTTCATGACATCCAGGATATTTGCAGAGTTCTGCTTGCTAATGTTTAAATGTGTGTTTAACATATTCATATTAATTTTCTTTTTCCATCAGAACTTCTTGACAACGGTCGCTATCTTGCTGGAGGCAGGGTCCTATGTTAATGCTCAAACAGTAGGCGGAGAAACAGCTCTAATGAAGGTAATGCTACATTTTATACTTGATCTCCTTATGCTGTACTGTGAGTGTGTATATTATGCATGAGATGCCAGCTGTGGTCAATGTTTCCTTCCTTTTACTTTAGGCATGTAAGAGGGGAAATGTGGATGTAGTGCGCCTCCTGCTGGAGTACGGCGCTGACTGCAACGTTATGTCCAAACACAGCAAGAACACAGCCATGTACTTTGCCAAACTCAGCAACAACCTGATTGTGGTTGACCTCATCAAAGACCACATCAATGTGTGAGTGGAAAAACACTGGCACACATGGCACCAGGGTGATCAGATCCCAATAAAGCAAATGTGGGAAAAAAGTGGATGTGAAGATCATGTTAACTAGTCATAACAAGTAACAAATAGAATAAATCCTCTAGTAAGAATTTAACAGATTCATATTTTTGATCATAAGTATCTTATGCTAATTAAATACAGTAAACTTAAATGGAATATGAAGTTACTCAGTTTTATGGCCTTATGTGATTGTCATTTTTGGCTCATATTGTTCCCTTTAAATGTATCGGGTGTGGAACAACTGCCTAAGGACTTAAATTCAGTCACTTTTGGAGGGTTTCAAACTTATGTTTTTGTTCTTGGAGAAAAAGGACCAAACATTTTAATTTCTGGTTAGTACAGGGATATCACTAAGTATTTCAGTGTTGTGGTAAGAAAAGTAGTTTGAGCAGAGTTTATTTTTGATGGAGTAGTGTTAACATTAAAAATTAACTTACATTTAAATACATTGAAAATTGTATCACAATGGTAAACTAATGGTACAAATGCAGAAATTTCCGTCCGTCCGTCCCTCCCCTCCGTCATGTCGCTCCATCCGTCTGACCTCGGGGCTACCTGGTTGATCCTGCCAGTAGCTCAAAGATTAAATCTAAAGTACACATGGGAGTGTTGTTTTCATGTAAATATAAGTCACACTCAGAAAGAAAATCGAAAATCAATAATGCTTGGCAACAAAATTAAGAGTAGTTTTTGTTGTTTGTGTTTCTATGTTTGAATAATACCAATGAAAACAGAAAAATACTTTATTTACATTTTCCGTTTTTCTATTGTCAATTAAAAAAATTAATTATGCTTAGTTTTTCATCTTCTGATTTGAAAATGAAAATCAATTGGCCAGAAGACCCACAGATTGTTTAGTCTTTGTACAGACAGTTTAATGATTCCTAGCCTGTTT
Source organism: Siphamia tubifer (assembly GCA_020466265.1). Classification (NCBI taxonomy): domain Eukaryota; kingdom Metazoa; phylum Chordata; class Actinopteri; order Kurtiformes; family Apogonidae; genus Siphamia; species Siphamia tubifer. The sequence continues at coordinate 22,241,759 of CM035803.1, read as the reverse complement.
GTAGAAATGTGTCTTTTGTCGAGAGGGGGCAAAACGATGTATATTGTTATTTTTCTTGAAATTTTCTTTTTTTTTTTTTACATGACAGGAGCACTAATATAGATTTCACAATAACACACCTTTTGAAAATGACCCACATTAGGATGTTGTCATATAAAGTGTAAGAGGTGCCATTTAACACTGTGTTTTCATTAACTCTGAAAGATCTTGTCAGGCTTTTTATTTATTTATTCGACATCCTTTTCACTCTTAGGCTGTCCAGTGTGGCCGAGGACACCATCAGGGCGTATTTTGAGTCCCGTCTGGTTCTGCTGGAACCTGTTTTCCCTCTGGCCTGCCACAGGCTTTGTGAGGGACCGGATTTCTCTATGGAGTTTGGCTACAAGTCACAGCCACAACCAGAGGGTAAACCACACACATGCACTCTCATTTTATGGCCATGCTCCATGGGCAGTATTTCTAAAAACACTACTTATCCCAGTCACCCTACAACTCAGATAGGTTTTATTACTATGATTTAGAAAACATTGATTCTTGTATTGATATTTTAGAAGTCTGTTACTAGTTACAGAGAGAACTCAACCAAAAGATCAGATGCCAGGTTTCCCACAGTCATGGAAATATAACATAATTTTAAAATCTTCCAAATAAGTCCAATCAGCTAAATATTTTTGCCATGAATCTGATGTCAAATTATTTTATGGGGCATCAATAACTCAATTTAATCAGTTTAATTATATAGAAGTAGAACAGAAGATCAACTACATACAACTCCTCTCCAGATATTCCAAAATGACTGTGAAGTTATGTAGTCCAGGTTACAGAAGGTTTTTGATAAAACACTGTGAAATTCCAACCTCCTAAATCCAAAAAGATGGTTTCAATGTCAACCATTTCACTCAAATAAATTGCAGTAACTTTCAGAGCACTAGGATTACCTGTGTGGGTTTTTTTTTTTTTCAGTGCTAATACAAAATAGACTGAATCCACATCATAAAGCTGAGTCTTCCTGAAGGGAAACGTTATAGATTTTGACTAAAACAGTAGTTTTTTTGTAAAATTGTAGGTCTTTATTACATTTTCTTACAGATAGTTTATCATTGTATTTGAAAGGTGTGAAAAGTTAATTGTGTAATTTGCTTACAATAATAAAGTATTACTATATTGTCTTGATCACCTTTATTTATTAATGTATTTGCTCTGCTATTAGTTCATTGTACACACTAAAGTTTCCTGTGCTTGAAAGAAAAACGGGGTGAGGAGAAAGTAAAGCCCACTTCAGTCCATGTGTTTAAACACTATTAAAACAGACATGACAATTTTAATATCATCCTCATCGAAAATTTCAGAAATGGTTTCTGCATTACATGTGTACAAAACCAATAATGTCAGATTCTTAAACTGTCATAGTTTCCCCCTTTTTCCTTGTCCATAAGTGGTTTTCCACAGCCTTTTGAAAAGTAGAACATCCATTAATGGTTCAAGCCTTAAGATAACTCGTATGTTTATATTTGATTAAAATTAAAATGTAATGTTTTGTTAATTTGCATTAAATCTACAGGAGACAAAATCATCAAAACATGAACATACACACTCTCTCTGTCCAAAGCAACAGACTACATATAAGTATAGAAGACTGGCCACTATTACACAACCCATTAAAAAGAGAATCCACTATATTAGCGTTCTGTGTGAAGCCACAGACTAACGCAGCAGTCACATCAGAGAAAATTGATGAGTAATAACAGCTGTCACTCATGTATCTAATACTATCTATCTGAAAACACACAGTCACAGGGTCAATTTCCTACAGTCATAGAAGTGGGTTCAGTTCTTTTCTTGTTGTCAGACCATTTGAATTAGATTTTGATACTTAAAAACTGTCAAGAACTGCATCCTTAGCTTCGGTGTTGATCACACTGGGAAAAACAAAACGAAACTTGCAAGGTATTATGCAGTAATACTGTACAAACAATGTAAGGCCAGAATCTGAATTTATCAGCACACTTCTCAAATTCACACAAAAAATGCTTGCTTTAAGCCTGTTGAAAATAATGACTTTTGACCTCCAGTGCACCCCATGATGGTAACATGCTCAATGGGACCAAAAACACTGTATAATGTCTGATCTGCACATCTTTTCCCAGGTTCAGGCATCCTTCTCTTCATCTTCCACGCCAATTTCTTGAACGAGATCACAGCCAGGCTCTGCGGACCTTGCAGCGTTCATGCCGTGGTGCTGAATGATAAGTTCCAGCTGCCCATCTTCTTGGTTAGTATTTTATACGAACAGTAGACGAGGATAAGACTATTTGACAATAGTAACTTATTTCATCATGGTTTTATTTACACAACTTTGTCTTCAGTTGATCACTGCCTTTAAATCGAAAGTATTGCCTTGTTTAATAGGGTCTTTTATTTCAGTGTTTGTCTGCCTCCTATCTCCTGAATGTTTCTTTTCTCTCTTTAAACTTTCAGGATAGTCACTTTATTTATTCCTTCAGTCCAGTCCCAGGCGTCAACAAACTCTTTATTCGCTTAGCTGAGGCGCCCACAGCCAAGGTAACACAAACACACACACAATACAATTACACACAAACACAGATATATTCACATAATTCTCTGCAACCGTCTGGTTAAAACTTATATTTAAAAGTGGGATTTTGTTATTTTCAGTTTGTCAGTTTCAGTCCATCAACAATGGATGAATTCACTTGAACATTTCTTCAATATACAGAAATAAAAAGAAAATCTATTTTAACTGACTGTAAATGTAGATGAATTACAGTTTTATAACAATGTCATGCTTAAGAGCCATGTTTACCAGGTTCACCCAGTTGTATTAACAATATATGGACAAAGTTGCAGCATATATAAGAATATATAAGTAGAAAGTATGCAAAGTGCAATGAAAAGTGCCTAACCTTTGCAATGACACCCTAATGTACAGTTGCAGTGGTTAATATTCCATTTAATTACATGACAGTTAATTTTATGCCATGACATGTTCTTATATCTTGGGCCCACTGTTGGTATTCTATTCCAGTAATATTGTATCTCCTGATATGCCTCTGTTGGAATTAATTTGTTAAATGGAGATGGAAATTAAAGTAAAAAATGTTTTTGGCCAAAAAAAAAAAAAAGTTACTTCATTTTCGGCTTTATCAAACACATACAGCAAACCACCTGCCATCCTCCACAGGCTGAAAAATATTGCAACATGGTCAGCGTCATCTCTGGTGTTTCAGTTAACTTTGTATGAAGGGAGCATCAAAATGTGAAACCCCTTCATTTTGCTGCTGCGCAGTTACACTATTACAACCCAGTTACTATTTTCAGTGTCTCTCAAAGCAGTATTTGTCATTGACTGATGAGACAGACGCTGACTATCAGAGTATTCAACCAGACCACTCATGTTTTGTCAGACAGCTGAAACATGATTCAGTACATTTCACCCCTGATTTTATTGGCCAACATACCAAGCACATTTCACTTTATTGATCCATTTTTAAACAGGCTGTTCAGTGGACCCTGCACTCATTCACACATTATTATTTTTAGTAGTTAGAACCTTCATCAGCGTTTGTTTGTGTGTTTGTCTTGGTGGGGGTCGGCACTCTCAAAGAGCTTTTGTTATTATTATTATTAGTAGTAGTTGTAGTATTAGTAATAGTAGTAGTAGTAGTATTAGTATTATTAACCAGTAAAATATTGATATTAAAAAAAAGTGTTTTAGCTAAAACAGCAGTAGCAGCAGGAGTTACAGAAAGTAAACATTTCAATCATGTATCTATCGTATATAAAACACATTAAAACTCATTGCTAAACCCATACATAAAACATACATATAGAACACCACTGCTGCTGAACAATGTCCCTATTAGTTGAACTTAGAAATGGGCTATTTCAGTTCCAGTTCAATGGAATATATTAGTTGTCAAATACAAATAAATATCTGTCTGTCAAATACTATATTTTATTCTTCTCTGGGTATGACCTACATTCAATAAAAATCACTATTTAAAGTTATTCTAGAGGTGACTTCATCATGGGTCTATATGAGCTAGGCTTATATGAAGCAAGAATCTGACTGACGCTCTGGCTTCAACTCATTGTGATGTAGCAGGTGTTGATTGGTGCATTATTTTGTCTCTAATATTTGTCTTTCTTCAGGTCAAGCTCCTGATCTGTGCGTACAAAGTCCAGCTGCAGTGATGCCCCCTACGGCCATGTCAATGGTCACACTGAGCAGCAGCTGAAATGCTCCAGGCTCACTGTTTTCTGAAGAGTTCGCTGGATCTTCGTCACCATGAAAGTGAAAATAAAAGCCGGCATCAGTGCAGTGTCTCAATGACTGCATTGCTTTGGCATCTGAATCCTGTCCGGCAGCACATCTGAGGACTTTTTGTGACGTCGATTAACAATCAGACCGTCCCTCTTCACCTGCAGTGTGTCAGCAGAAGAAGTGGATGGAACCATCTGATCTCTGTACCTGCAATGACTGAAACCCTCCTGGGTCGTGCCTTTCTCCAAGTTCTGTCAGCTTGAATACGATAGATGTCTTCACTATGTTAATAAATGCCTAGCTTGAGTGTTGACGTGTGTTAACGGGTTTTTTTGGGTGCATCTAAAGATTACGAGGAGAGGATCTTGCATCATTTTAATTTTTTTTTTTTTTTTTTTTTTTTTTTTGGACCAAGCTAATACGTTCTTTCATGTTTTGTTAATACATTTTTAATAGACTCATTTCAGGATTTTAGTCACAGTGGAATAGCCTCAACTCCTGCATTTGTGTGTTTGAATATGAAGTCTGGATGCTGCTCCTTTAATAACAAAGAAAACCTATATTTGCAAAGTTTTATGTCAAGTTAAACTAGATTTTTTTTCTTCTTTTTTTTTTGTTGCAACTCAGCATTCTTTGACTCTTTTCTGTCAGTGTTACCAACTCCACATCAGCTGCATCGCCTTGGTAAAAACACTGACTCACCAACACAGACATGTCAATACTGAGTTTGACACCCCTGTACCCACCCAGTTTACGACACCTGTTCATAGATAAATATACAAAATGAGGTGATGGTAACATAAGATGTTGAGTATTTTTAATGAATGAAGGAATGTTCTTTTTTGCCTTCCCTGCACAGAGTTGCTGTTTATATTTTCTGGTCTGTACATATTCACATACTATATATAAATATATGCATACATATATACTGGTATAAAGCATCATCTGATGACTATCGTGTTTTATTGCATTTCCCACTGTAGGGCTGGGTTAAGTTAATTAGTATGTACAGTTTAAGCTCTAATAGTACTTAAAGGGCTATGATGTTTGGCTTGCCCTGCTGTTAAACATTGAGTTTTTGATTTAATAGAAAATTTTTTGGCTCTGTTAACTTTTTGAAAACCCTGAGTACAACTTGTTATTTATGTGACCCAGGTCGTCTATGGTGGGTGTTCATCTGAGCACAAGGTTACACTGCAACTGAACTGTTGTATTAAACACTAACAAAAGCTACAGGGAGAATAAATCTGGTATTTTGACAAATTGTATTCCACTAAGGTCCTTTTTTCTTGCACCCAACTGAGACATTTGTAATCAGTGAACATAAGTGTAGAAAGAAAGGTTTGAGGATGTCCACAGGTCACTGCAGAAATGCTGAAACTACCAATCAGAATCCACTCATTATTCTCCTTGTTTTTAGGATTTTAAAAGCCCTGCTGCAGAGAAACATGCATATCAAATCCTAATGTTCTGAGAATTTTAATAGTAGAATAATCAATAGGAAGAACATGCCTATAAAGTGTGAGTGTTCTGCGATTTTGTCAATCCATAAGATTGGAAGAAATCAAGGTCTCCATTGCCTGCCTTAATATCTAATTTTGTCCTCAGTTGAAATACAAGTTGTACTTTCTATGACTGTTACAAATATACACTTAAGTGGGGAATTATTACTTTACATCTAAAAAAAAAAAAAAATCTTACAGATTAACAGTGGCATGTTCATTCTTAGTGCTTCAAACACTAGTTGAAGTTTGTTGATCCCAAGGTTAACATTTTCTTTTGCACACGTTCTGACATTTTTATTAGGTAGTCCATAAAGGTGGACTCCCAATCCCTCCCAACATGCATAGAATATAAAACCGTTGACTTTTTTGTCACACAGCCCAGTTTATAATTTCACCTCTGAGTTTCTAAATTAACTATAAGTAACGACAATCTATTAGTGCATTGGGTAAAAGTTTGAAAATTGGTGCACAGGAACTGTCCTAGTCTAGGGTTTTCTGAAGAACCAAAGACGAGCCCATATCAGAGGCTATGTTGAGGCATTACCTGTTTTAGTCTGTCTACAGTAAAACGTCCACACTTCACATCATCTACTGGTCTTTTATAATCCCAGATTTATGTATAATGTAAAAAAAAAAAATGCAGAGCCAAATCTTCAACTTAATGATTTTTGCACTAATTTAAAGGAGCCTTTGGCAAACATGAGCAGTAATATTAAACAGATGAAAATGTTCTTTGTTTTCTAATGTCCACCCCTCTTTTTTTCTGATTGACTAAACAGGGTGTAAGATTTTTCATGAACATCTCTACTCCAATGAACCTGACAAATATTTCGTAGTAGTCATACTATTTGTACTCCCTGTTTTTAGATGCTACAGCCAATATGTGCTCACCCTGAGGCTGTGTCTCTGCCCTAAATAAAAGGTGTGTCTATTTCCACACATGCTTCATTTGCTTTATTTAAGGAATTTAAAAATTAAATAAACAATGTCTGGTCTTAGGAAGGTTTGTCCAGTATGAGCCTCCAGAGCAGTTACTCTGCATTTTGGTTTTAAAGGTGGAGTGCAAGATGTTTTTTCTGGTGTAATTTGTATTATATTGCTTAACACCCTGATTACAACCAATTAATTAAATGCTCTAACACAAGAATAAAAAAAGTATAGTTACCTCCAATACTTTGAGAAAAAATAATTATGTTCAGAAAATATCAGGCATTCTGCAGCAAATGAGTGTAAAATAACCCTAAATACTTCACATTTCTGTCTGCAGAAACGTTTTTTTTTTCAGCATACATTTACGGTATATTCCCGTTTTCTTTCAGAGATGCTTATGTGTGACCATGCTGTGGTATAAATCCTAACAGTGGCCACACTTTTTGCACAGTACTGTATAGTGATCAAACAATATGGATTTTTGGAGGATTTTTGTACGTCAGCCTTAGCCAATATTTGAAGCTGCTGCAGATTTTTTTTTCTCTGTCAAATTATAACAAATGTCAAAAGATCTTCTTTGCTTACAATTAGAATATAGAAATTGTGACAGTTAACCTAATAAATATCACTACACCAAAAAAACATTTTCTTTCAGTGTGGACAGAAGTATCTTCAAGAACATGGAGGTGCTGTGAACTTGGCCTGTCAGTAACTCATTGCAGGGAAACAAGAGCATATCAGCCAATGCAACAGGAAGAAAAATTAAAAGTGGAATAAACAGCTATAGCATTAACTCAATATGAAGACCAGACTGATGCATGCTCCTAAAAATCTTGATATTTATCCATGCAACTCTAATAAACCTATATGTTCCTGTCCTTCTCAATCACAGGTCAACTACCTTTAACACCAAAGAGCCATTTGAACCTGGGTTCCATGGAAAACAAAACACTGGGAGCCACAAATACTTTTTGACATCTAAAATGACGAAAAAAAGAAAGCACATTTATTAAAAAGTAAGGAAAAAATATTTAAAACAACTTCCCTTTCATGCTTGAGGGTTCACCTCAGTCATACTTGTTAGTGCTTTGACCCGTTTGAAGATTGGCTGTGTGATCTAAAATGAAGAGAACACTGTATTGTTTTTTCTTACCTTTACACTGGTCCACTATAAAGCAAAGAGACTCCAGACCTAGTTAACCTTTGACCCTGTGGGACTTTGTCATATATGTTTTTTCCCCTTTTTTCCACATTGCTTGTGTGTTGTGCGTTCAGATCCAGGTTCGCTAACAATCCCTTGTGCGTTTGGGTCCAGGTCCGTCACCAGGTCTTCAGATATTTTTCTTTCCTTACATTTCTCCATACTTGCCCTTGCTGGGGTTGAAAATTGCAACAAATGGACGGTGATTTGGCGGGTATACAGTATGTCGTTTATAGTGACGAAAAACAATAAAATATATTTATTTTAATAGCGTATTTTAATATTTCAAGATCACAATGGTGTTCCAATTTAGGACTAAAATAATAATAAAAAAGAACTAACACAAATAAAATACACTTCAATTAAATACAAAAAAAATTTCTAGTAATTTATTTTCCCAAGCCACTCGGAGCCGCAGGATGAGGAGGAAAGAGCTGCATGTGGCTCCAGAGCCGCAGGTTGCCCACCTCTGTTCTAGATGGTTGCAACCATGAGGGTAATCTTTTACATCACAAAGACTGACATTGTGTTCCCTACAGGAAACTGAGACTAAGGGGAACCACATTTTCAGTACTTCCTTAACCTGCTGTTCTTCCTTCCTCTTCCCCTCAGCCTCTGTAGGAATTTATTTTACTCTTTGGGTGAAATGTCTAAGGACTCCCACTTTGGCTACGAGTTCGATACAGGTTTAGTTTTGAAATCATGTCAAAAAGATATTACGTAAAAATGGAAATGTTTCAGTAAAAAATCTGTGTCAGCATGGGGCGAAACGCTTGATGAAAATGATGATATTCACATGTCACACCACTATGCGCACTGTAATCCAATCCCACTGGGTACAAGAGGAGAATAGAAGAAGTAGTGAGCATGCGCCCACATCCCTTTTACTACCAGTGCTACACACGCCGGACATAAACAACAATAACACTGCAATGCATTCACCACTGCTACTCTGTTGTTCGCCATTGTTGCTGTCTTGTGACGAGAACGAATGCTACAGGTGCAAGGCTCCTGTTTTTTCCGGTCATGTGGTCATGACATGGGTGTGAACACACTCATCAAGATGGGTGAGGAAATGCCACTGTCTTCAGGTCTTCCCACTCTGGGACCAAAGATATCGTTTTGGGGTACTCATGACACCGATTTTGACGAAAGGTCAATCCATTAAGAAAGTATGTCAGTTTCATGCGGATTGGATCTTTGTGTTCCCATGGGTGTGGTGAGACTCAAAAAAGGAGATATTAGTCCGTGGGTTTCCTGTAAATGACTATAGTTAATCCTCTGTTCTTGGTAGTGTTGATGTTGCAGTGCAGTTGTTACCCTTCAAGGACAAACTACCTACGTAGAAGCCAAGTAACATGGTCTATAGTTATAAATGTATGGCCTTACACAAAGGATAAACTAAACAACACCTCCATAAACATATGGCTCAACAGAGGAGAGACTCTGCACTTGGACAACAAAGGACACTCCTTCCAGGCAGGGCCATATTACAGACCAGCCAGTGGGTCCAGCTCCCAGGGGCCCAAGGGTCCAGGCCCAAAGGGATGCAGATGCCAATGTTGATGCCAATTGTGATGTCAGAGAGCCTCTACTCTCTAGGATCTTATGACTACTCACAAAGCTATAGGGCAATATCTGAAGAGGACCGAGAAAGAAGGGTGATATGAATTGGGTGGGCGGGGCACAGCAATCAGAGTGCCCCTGGGCCATGGAGACGGCAATCAGAGGGCCCCTGAACTGGCCCTGTCCTCTCGTGAATACTCCTAAGGGAGCCCTAATGTTTACCAACTACCAAACAGTAGGAGGGAAGACTTTCAGAGGGCCCTATGATTATGAAAGCCCCTGCTAGGGGTTGTGGACTTATGGCTATGAGGGGGTCCTCAGGAGAGCCCTAATGGGAGCATATACTGTTAAGAGAGCTGTCTGATTACAAATGTTCTTACAAACGGCCTCTGATTTACTAAGGGCTTTGAATGAAAGCCCTTTCACTTACTTAATTTAAGTGCACAACTTACATACTTGCAGGAGAACGATCAGAGCACTATAAACGATACTGGTAGTATTCCCAAAAACAAATCACCAAAAGTAGAGGTCTGCATCAGACACAAATTCCAGTCCTGCTCCTGCAAAGAATTAGGAATTTCAGTCCCCCTCCCGCCCGCACCTGCTCCCACCATCAACTCCTACAGGATTCAGGTGCGAGTTGAAATGTGGCGTACGCAAGACTGCTTGCCCGGGGATGTGAGTCATAAACGAGACTCAGCTCAGCTCAGCTCGTGGGTGGCATGAGGCTGGTAATGCCCCCCATCGCGCCAGGGTCCGGTCTTCTTGGACCCCGGCTTGTTTGGGGACGCAGCAGCGGGTGGTAAACTAAGGCTAAATACTGACAGAAGACCGATAGTCAACATGTAGCCTATCTTAAGGGAGTCCGTCACAGTCCGTCCAGGGGATTTAACCTTGGCTGGTCACTCAGTGCTGGGAGGATCCCCTTGCGGGACCTCCCCCCATCTCACATATAGTCAAAATAAATCATTTGTAGCTTTTATTTTAAACATGTTTTTCTTTTTGCAGGACTGCAGCTTATCACCCGCCTGCTCCCGTAATGTGCTCTTCCTGCTCCAACCTGCAGGAGTACAGGTCTCTAACCAAAAGTCGCTACTGGCCCTGCTTCCAGTGCAACAATGTAAGGATATTGGCCAGAGAAGACAAATTATTTGAGAGAAGAGTCAAAGAAGCCATTTATGTGAAAGTGGAAAACCTTTTCCTGAACAGAGACGGTGGTCCAAGATACTACTTATCAATAACACTATTTAAAACAAATTCCTAATCCTCCACATCTGGATTCATCTAAACCCCCCCCCCCCACACACACACACACACACACACACACACAAACACTCCTGAAGGGTTTGGACAGTGACCCACCCCCTCTGGTTGCTGATCCTGAAACAATACCCACTAATGATCCTACCTTCCCCCAAGGACATACTCTCTCTACGACCCTCACACTTGACTTCATTAGCATATGATTTAACACCTCCACGGACCATGCTCCCTGAAGGTTTCAAAATCCTTATTCCCCTACCAGTTATACTGGTCTACAAGTAAAATGCTTCCAGAATAAAGCTAATAAAGTTTTACCACACATGTGTTACTGATCAAGAAAACTCAAGTCTTAAATGATGCTCAAGTTTCCAAAATAAGTCTGGGATCAAAATGTGAAAATCTTAGAATTAACAAGAGAATAGGTTTTAGTCCAAAGGCATATTGGTCTCAGATCTACCAGATCTACTTCAAAACACTGTCTGCACATTATGATCCATTCACTTTACAGGTTCTTTCTCGTGGAATATTCATAAATCCATTGTTTACATGTACATACACCATCATATATCTGGAATAACACACCGTCATATATATTAAAAACATGAAGTAACCAACACTTTTGTCATTTATTTTCTGATCTGTCTTATACAAGTATGTAAGATTTAGCACATTTAATGTCTGAAGCAGATACTTTCTACAAAAAAAATTGTAGACCAGTGTTAGAGCTGAAGAAGTATTTTGAATGAAAGACCAAATGTTTTCAAAAGAACTAAACTAGTCCAGTTGAGCTGCAAAGAGCTACTAAGAAGAGCAATGACCTGGGTAAATGAGAAACTACACAGATATATCTGACCATTATTCCAGTCAGCCAGACTCACTTCTTTTCAGTATACAATAGTTCCACTGAAAATACATATTTTTTCCCAGTCAGTAGCAGACAGGACTTTATCAGACTGAAGTGAAATATAACCTTTTTTCAGTAGTCAGACCTTCCTAAATTTTACCCACTGGATGTTTTGTGTTAAAAAGCCTGTTTGTAATATTTAACTATTTTTACTAAGAGGCTAAAAAGTCATTGTCAGTGTCCTATCTATCTATCTATCTATCTATCTATCTATCTATCTATCTATCTATCTATCTATCTATCTATCTATCTATCTATCTATCTATCTATCTATCTATCTATCTATCTATCTATCTATCTATCTATCTATCTTTCTATCTATCTATCTATCTATCTATCCATCCATCCATCCATCCATCCATCCATCCATCCACCCATCCACCCATCGATTACAACTCCAGTTTCCATTGCTGCTGGTTTATCATGTGACAAATACAGAATCAGGTCTGTGGAACATTCCCTCAGAAAGTTTGTTTAGCATCATTTTGGCTTTTTTCCCCCTCTAACTGAAAATAAGCATCCCTTCCTCTGATCCATGTTTTCTGTATAGGTACTAAACCTATCTACACACACTGAGTGAATGTTCCACATGCGTTCATGTTGTAAACAGTTTTGCAAGAGATTTTCAGTCAATGGTCAGAACTGTGAATGTAAGTTTTACTGGGATTTCTCCTCCTGGAAGTTTTGAATATCCAGTTGTTATAATCAACAATCAACATTATTCACCTGACTGTAGTTGCGAAAAAAGGTCTTTCAAACAGCAAACTGACATGAACCTTTTTCTTTTGTCTTTGTATATTTGAAGGACCTTGGTCTGACACCAACACCAGACCTTTCTGTGTGGAGTTTGCATGTTCTCCCTGTGTCTGAGTGGGTTTTCTCCAGGTACTCCAGTTTCCTCCCACCATCCAAAGACATGCACTGATAGGTTAATTGGTTAACCTAAATTGCCCATAGGTGTGAATGTGAGAGTGATTGTATGTCTCAATATCTCAGCCCTGTGTTGAACTGGCGACATGTCCGGGGTGTACTCCGCCTTCACCCATTGTAGCTATGATGTGACCCTAGTGAAGATAAAGCAGGTTCAGAAGATGGGATGAGATGTTTTTGTTCTCTTCTCTTTTGAACTTATTTTCACATTTTATGTACAGCACTTTGGTTTCCCCTGTGATCTTGTGTGCTTTGCAAATAAAGTTGATGGATGGATGGATGGATGAATGGATGGATGGATTCATTGACTGATTGACTCATTGACTGATTGACTCATTGACTGATTGATTCATTGACTGATTGATTCATTAGCTAAACACCTGCTGTTGAAGCAGCCATTTTGAAACATCATGAGTCAATGGTTCAATCCCATTTCACCACTTACCCCTTCGCCTCCATTTTGTGTGTCCACATGTAGGGGTAGGTATGTCTCAATTCAGGTTAAGGCAGAGGGATAAGGGGAAGGGCTTTATACCCCTACAAACAAAGATTTTCCAGAGGCAGACTCCGGTTGAATCTAATTTTGCCCCTTGGCCCTACCCCTACTCCTTAGCCCTTCTAACAAAGCTATATAAATATATGAATTGGGACACCCCCTCAACACTTACCTATATGATCAGTTTGCTCCACCAGTTGTTACGTAACCAAAAACGACAGCTTTAACCAGAAGTAAACAAACATTTCTGCTGCTGTAGTTATCTTATTCTCCAGGGATATGCTGACATTTTTTACTAATATCTGCGTCGAATCCGAGAAGTGCTATGCATCACCCGATTACTCCACATTTATATAAATAGCTATTTTTTTCATGTGCGTTTATGGAGAAAATTTGCATTACACATTGTGACAATGTCAAACTTTATACAATACAACAGTTATCACAACTTAAAAACAGTTCATTACGGCAAAAATACTACATTTGTGTTCTTCTTTTGTAAATGCCGCCATTTTAAGAAAAATTGCATCGTCTGGGAAATTCTTGTACCCCTCCATTGGGAGTCCTGCCCTTCCCCCTACCCCTCTCCCTTAACATGAATTGAAACACTCCTACATATGGACAAGCAAAATGGAGGGGAAGGGGGAAGTGGTGAAATGATATTCAGACTCCAAACAGAGGGGTACAAGAAATTTCCAAGAATACAATTCATTTTAAAAATGGCGTATCTATGAAGGAAGTACACAAGTTTAGTATTTTCACCGTAATTAACTGTTTTTAAGTTGTAATAACTGTTGTATAAAATGTATCGTTGTCACAATATGGAATGGTAATTTTCTCCATAAAACGCACATGAAAAACAATTGCTATTTACATAAACATGGAGTCGATGCATAGCACTGCTCCCATTCAATGCAGATATTAGTAAAAATATTGGCATATCCTAGGAGAACAAGACACCTACAGCAGCAGACATGTTTGTTTACTTTTGGGTACAGATGTCATTTTTGGTGACATAACAAATGGTGGAGTGAAGTGATGACGTAGGTGAGTGTCGAAGGGGTGTCCCAATTCATAGGGGTTGCTTTTCAAGCCCTAGCCCTTGTAGCTCTGTTTGAAGGGGTAAGGGATGAAATGAGATTCAGCCATTGTGGCCTTACTCATTCTGGAATTGGAATGCTTATTAAGTATTTGGCATATTACTCCACCAAAGAAGTAATAAGAAGAACTGGCTGTGCACAAGATCTGCGCACAGCCAATGGATAAATAAAACATCATCACATACAGCACAGTGTTCATGATAAATGTAGGTAGTACTGCCAGGGGGACAAATTCAATGTACTCATGTATCACCGACCAAACTGTCTAGTACGTTTTTATTAACACCAGCCAAAACAAATTTTAACCAGTATGTGGAGGGTTAGCGGGTGTTAATTTCAAACATTGTTAGAGAGATGTTACAGATGGGATTCTTACTTAAACCCATTAGGTTAGGGGTGGGGAACTCTAGTATCCTGAGATGTTTTCCTCTTCCAACACACCTGGAAAACATTATATCATTATCAGGCTTCAGCAGGGGTTAGTGAAAAACTGATCATTAATTGAACCAGGTGTGATGAAAAGGGAAATATCTAAAACATGCAGGGTACCAGCTCTAGAAGATCAGGTTTTAACACACCTGCTTTAGGTTTTGTGGACATAAAGCAGGGGTGTCTAACTCCAGTCCTCAAGGGCTGGTATCCTGCATATTTTAGATATTTCTCTCTTCATTACACCTGGAAGCCATTACATCCTTATGAGGCTTCGACTGAATATGATGATAAGCTCATCATTAATTGAACCAGGTGTTATGAAGAGAGAAGCATATAAAACAGGGGTATCAAACTCACTTTAGTTCAGTGCAATATGATCTCAAATGGGCTGGACCAGTAAAATAATCACAGTGAAAAGTGGGAAATGACATTATCCCTGTGTGCATAGTGGGCACTAGAGTGGACAGCTATTCTCTTGTATATTTGTGGATTTTGTCATTTTAGTTTCATATCAGCCATCACATTGGACACGTATGCTTCATCCAATACACTGAAACTTGTAACATTAATGTAACTTCGCTGTTTTTGATACACCTGATCTAACAAGTTTCAGTGTGTATCAATTGTAATTAAACAAAACATGTTTTCATAGTATTCCCATGATGGGAGTAATAACTAGTAACAAAGCATGTTAACATGTGAGGAAAATAGCAGATAGGCATTAAGATACTTTTATTTAAACTTTTCCAACTATTCTAGTAAATACATGCTTCAAAATTTAAACACATGGAGTCCAGTTTAGTGGATACTTTTGCAACTCCATAAAATATAGTTTTATTTTCAGTCTCATTGTTTTTAAATGCCAAAGGAGGAATAAAAACACTTAAGGAAAAAAAATATTAATTAACCCTCTCATAATTCATGTATGAAAGGGTTATAATGCTTATATCTACATTATTTCCTTCAAAATCTGAATAACATTACAACCTGAAATGCCTTAAGAAAAAGAAGTGCAATTTTCTCATTCTGTTTATTAATTTAGGCACAAAATAACCTTCTGTGGCCATTAGAAGGACATTCTACACAGAAGCAAAAAAGTTTTTTACAAAGTAAATTTCTAGAAATAACCTTAATCACAGAATCTTATCAGTGTGTAAAAGCTGCAAAGATGAAGCCCAATGTGGAGCTTGGAGGGGGAGGGGGGTTAAGAGGGTTGCCTGTTTTGCTATTTGACTACTTTCCCCTTGTCCTTCTACTAACATGTATTTATTTTTTGGGATTTTTCACTCCACATTTCTACCATTCATGCTCATACTCTTGGGCTCTGTGGTTCTCATTTGTGTCTGGAATACGTGAGGAAACCCAACAATATTACACCGACTGCGCTGCTGACAACGTGAACTCTGTCAACCCAGATCCCGGATTCTGATTGGACCCGAGCCGTGCGTACTTTAATGGAGTCTGTTTTTGCGCTTTAGACCCATGTCACCATTGACGTGCACACTTTTGAAACGGAACTGAGGTCTGTTTAGGTGGGGCGTCTTAATAATATCAATGAGATTAAATAAGACTAATGAACGCATTTAATTGCAAGCCATGCAGCCCATGATTGGTGCTACTGCGCATGCGCCGTGGGAAAAAAAAAAGAATGGGTTCTGACACAGAGAGTAAGAAAAATTACGAGGTATCACTCTGACACGACATTTGGTTACCGAATACATCAGCAAATGCAAGTAGAACTTCCGGTTTAAAGGACTGTTCCTCTGTACAGTGTCTGTGGTGGATGAAGAATCACGCGAAGAATCAATACAAGCAGTTACCACACTGGCAAAATATTGAATTGAAATTCAGCATTTGAAACCACACTAAAAGAATATTATTATCAGTAAAATTTTGGAGTTTATTCTATCATTCTCTGGAGTTAGAGCCATACACCAATCAAAACTTAGTTTCCTCTTTGGCAAATTTAACAATAAAAAGGTCAAAGACCAAATTAACTATTTATTACAGTTTCATTTCCTGTTCACAATAATACAGATATTTTGCCAAACAGGTATTTTCATTCAGTGGACTTGATTTATTCCACAGCAGCAAATATACAGCACACCAGTTACAGGTAGAAAGAGAAGAAAACTACAGTAAAAGTAAAAATATAAAGGAGTAATGTTTTTTTAAGTGTTTATATAATTAGTATAAATAAAGAAATAATTAAAACATTCTTGGAATTATACCACAAGTGTCATTTTACAACATATCTCTCAAATCACGAAGGTAGATTATTAAATTGAGTTATGAATGTATCGGTCCAGTTCAACTGCATTCTTGATGATTTTGCCACAACACTAGTGTGTGTGTCTGTTTCCTAAATGTCATCTGCTGCTTGTGTAACACTAACTTTAGAGCAACAGCGCCGATCAGCCATTCTAACTGCGGACAAACTGATATTAATGTTAATGATCTTATTCCAATGGGACCTGTCAGTGGTGAAGCAGTGAGGAAACATTTGGCGCTTGATGTTGATGTGTCGAAGAAAAATTATGATGGTCAAATCCATGGAATATTGTTCATTTCCTAAATTCTTCGTACCTACCAAAAGTATCGAAAGAATAAACAACCCAACATTAACGTAAAAAACATTGCTCAGTAATGTTTTCCACACCCTACTTTTACTAATCATATAATAATATCACAGCGCCATAATTATTTTAATAGCACTTTGTATGAATTACTTGTAAGAAGTACTTGCTAAAAAAAAAAACGAAAACCAAATCTGCGCATTCGGAAATCTTCGGCAATCATCGGCGGTTGACGTCTTCAAAGGGAGCTGCAGCCGACATTTTGTTTAGAAAAGTGTGGATAGAGTTTCATTTAATCGTTGTTAAAGCTAATTAAAGTTGCTAAATTCATTCATTTGTTTAAAATGCCTAACTATTGTGTGGTGGGAGGCTGCAGGAATGTAGCCAAGAAGGAGTTGGGTATTTCAACCTACTTTTTCCCCAAAACCGATGTGATAAGGCGGTCCTGGGTGATGTTCGTGAGGCAAACCAGGGCAGACTTTGAGGAACCAGGACCTGGAGCAGTTATTTGTTCGCGACACTTTCAGGACGACTGTTTTGATGTGCCATGTGTGTCTGTTCTTGAGTGTCGACATGAATCTATGTTTAATACAAGGTTGGTATACGTTAGTCCTTTCAATATTGTGTAATGCTAATCTCTCGTAGCATTGCATACGTTTCCAAAACCAGCGGGTCTCTCTCTCTGCTTGCTCGACTGTGTGTCTGGTAGCTGATCAGCTGGTTCAATGTTGGTCACCACTAGCACATTTTTATGCACGATAGGGTTATGTATTAGCCTACTACGTTTGGGTTGGGGGGGGACTCCATTCAGTTGTATGTAAACAGTCAATATCACGTGCACTGTCAGCAGAGAGAGAGATATTTTTTCCAGCATGTCTCGCGCTAATTTTAAAAACTACGTAAAAGTACTAATAAAAGCTATTCAATTACAATAATTGAGTAAATACAATTAATTACTTTACACCCCTATAACCAAGTCAATCTTTTTCAGCTATGCGAAAAGGAAGAAGGCTACTGCAGTGCCAACCATCTGCTTTCCTCATAGAGTGAAGGAGAAACATCCTCAACCGTCCCCTCGTGAGAGTGTGGTGAAAAAAAGAGGACGTAAACGGGTAAGTTTTCAATAGTTTCTGACTGGTTTACGGTATAGGCTACTTTTCAGACAGGCAAAGAGGATGCGTCCATTAAGTTGTTTGGCGACTTGATTACATTTGGGAACTAGATCACTCCGAGAGCACTGACCTCCGCGAAGCACAGCAAGTCTGCCAAGGTTTGGATCTGGATGTTCATAACTTATTTGTAAACTAGTCTTCTGTGTTCGCTAACGATTTATTTTATTGGTCATTAGCAGTCTCTTAGAGTGTTTTAAAAAATTCTAAGAAATCCTCGGTCCCGTTTTTGGGATATGACCATTTCAATATTCAACCACGTATGATGTCACTCTGACGTTTGCGACGTCGCACAACGACCACATTTCACATGTTAGATCTACTGTTAAATATGAAGCCCATTATATTGTCAGATTTAATAAAATATGTCAATAATCCTGCTTTAAGGTAAAGGTAAAAAATTTTGCAAATATACCATTCGCATGACGTCGAAACGTGACGTTATCAAGCCTATCGGTGTTATCTCATCTGAGATAACACTGAAGGTAAAATGAAGTAAATGCAAAAAACTGTGTGATATTATCTTGTCTGGATTCTGAGATATCACCACTTATGTGTTTTAGCTGTTGACCTTCACTGTGACCTTTAACCTTTATAACTCGAAATGTAAGGGTTTCTTCCGTGACACATTATCAATGATCTCCAAAAGTTTAATCAAAATCCGTCTATAACTTTTTGAGTTATCTTGCTGACAAACAAACAAACAGACAAACCAATGCACCGTAAAACATAACTTCCTTCAGGGAGGTAAATATAAAGTTGAAAGCAGGGGAAGCCCCGTTTCTTTACCGGTGTAACCAGAAAGAGATGGAAAAGAAATGAAAAGGAGCTGACAAGGAAGCGAAAAAGCCAATCACCAGTTTCCGGTCTTTTTTGGTTCCATTTTAGATCCTTTTCGGGGGGTTTTGGCCCTTTGTGGTGATCAGTAGCACCCACTTCTCATGATGTTTTGTGTGCAATATAATAGTATGCTTCACCCTAACTACAACTGCACAATATATTGTTTGAGCATCTGCATCACAATGTACATGTGCAATAGTCACATATGCAGGTCCAGATGAATGAGCTCAATATTTTTACTCCACCCCCAAAGGGGAGGTGCGGGTTTTTCTTTTTGGTTCAGTTTCTGCATTTGTCTGTCTTTTGGTTTGTTTGTTTGCAAGAAATTTTACGCAAAAAACGACTAGACTGATTTTCATGACATTTTCAGAAAAAGTGCAAGTCTACACACACACATTTTACCTGATTTTTCTTATCTCTTATCATTGTGAAAACACATTTTTAACGACTGTGACCTTTGGCTTACATCCACCAAAATGTAAGGGGATCTGTTCTGGACTATTTCGTACCTTTCTTGAAACGTTCATATAACTTGGTCCAGTAGTTTTTGGGTAAAGCTGCTGACAAGCAAACAAACAGGCCAACAAACACAGAAACTGCTCCTCTACCCTTCCGGGGGCGGGGTAAATAATGAGCACCGAATAAGAGAAAATCACTCAAAATGAAGAATTGGCGTCAGAAAGAAAAGCAACGTCAGTTATGTGGAATTATTTCGGTTACAAAAAGGATGATAGTGAAACATATGTTCTGTGTCGACCACTAATCTGTTTGACCATTTGTGTGAGCACCACACAGCTGTTATGTACTCCTGAGTATTTTTTCATATGCAATGTCAAGTTTTTTCTAACCCTTTAATGCATACTGGTCACTATAGTGGACACTTATTCTACAGTTGTTCTCTTGTATATTCATGTTTTTAGTTGTTTTAGTTCATACCATTACTGTAACTTGGTTGTTCTTAATACCTGATCTGTACTAACATGTTTACATTGTAAATCAATTGCTTGTTTTAATTAACAGTCTTCTTAAACAAAAACTGGATTAACTTTTTTTTTTTTAATTCATAGTGTTCTGATATTGTATTTTAAATACACATTTCTTTGCTTCAAAGCTTAAATGCATGTTGTCCAGCTGAGTGGAAATGTTTGTAACTCCATAAAAAATAATTTAATTAAAAAGATTTCAATCACATTGCTTTTTTCATTCCTAAACAGGAATAAAAACACCTTCTTGCCTAACATTCTCATAATTCATGCATCAATGGGCTATTGTTGTACAACCGTACAACTAACCGATCATCTATGGGAGCAGATGATTATCCTCTTGGGACCCAGCAAAGCAATGCATTTTGTCTTCTGCAGTGGACAAGAGTTTCACTGTTTTACTTTTAAAATTATCCACTGAAAACTGCATTATATTAAAAAAAAAAAAAATCTAAAAATGTATTTGAAAAAAAAACAACAACAAAAAACCGGGTTCCATTATGCTGTTTCCAATTAAGGGAATTATTATCCCACTCCCCGAAACGCGAGTGGGATAATAATGTTTGAGTTATTGGGCTAATGTGTTTGAGTCAGTTTATTTGTTAACTTCGTGAATCTGAGGTTTGCTAAGTTATGTTGGCTTAACTGTTTGTCTGTCTGCATGCATATTTCCTCTGTCCACATTCTAGCATCGCCATTTCTTGACAGATCATTCTGAAATTTGGTGTGTACAAGCAGACGGATACACGGATGAAACAGACCGAATTTCAGCCAAATTGACTCATTACTACCGGTCTGGTGCCATATTGAATTTTCATATCAGGGTCACAGCAGAGATTTGCCATTTTCAACATGTCTACATCTTGGAAACTGATAATGATATATGGCTGATTTAACATGGTAATGCGTGATAATGATGTACTTGTGATTGGACAAGGTTGCAGATTTAATATGATTCGTGAAGTTACCACACTCCTTGTGGCCTTCTAGTCTGTCTGTCTGATTGTTTGCAACAAGGTTTACGCAAAAACTACTGGACCAATTTCCATGAAATTTTCAGGAAAGTTGTGAGGTGGCCTAGAATAGATCCCATTCAATTTTGGTGACTAGGTCAAAGGTCACAGTCACCATAAATGTCTTTTCACAATGTGTGTACAACAGGGTGGGGTTTGTTGTGCCTGGCACCACTTGTTTAATGTAAAATGGTTGTGTGTTTACTTACTGGGTCTCAGGAGATTAACACACCTACCTAATACCGTGTAAGTTCCCCTTTTTCTGGTATAACAGCTCTGACCTGAGGTCCAGCCTCATCAGACCATTGAAGGTGTCCTGTGGGATCTGGACCAGGACATTAGCAACAGAACCCTGAAGTCCTGGAAATAGAGAGGTGGAGCTGCATATATCAGATTTATTTGTCCAGAACCTCTCACAGATGATCAAATGAGAATGGCATGTCCACCTTTAGTTCATTTTTGGTCAGTTCTAACCACTACAGACCAGGAACACCCAACAAGACCTGCAGTTATGGTGATGCGTTGACCCAGTCATAACGTTCATTATGACAGTCACAGTCACTCAGTTCATTATGTTTATCATTTTTCTGCTTTTAAAAATTTAGATTCAATAACTAAATCAGTGGTTCCCAACCTTTTTTGGCTCATGACCCTATTTTAACATCACAAATTTATGGTGACCCAAGACATTCAAAATGAAGCCTTTTTTGGGGGATAAAAATGTATTTGTTTTTGATTGTGTAATAATAGTGATCCAAAATTTGGAGGGTGATTTTCCAGTACTATGGTGGATTGCAGTGCAAAATTTCACACCATTACGACATACAACAATGATATTAAACTAATTTCATTGTTATTTCTAACTTTGCGGCTCTGAGCATGGGCGTGCACATTGCCCAAATCCTGCCCCGTGATTTGCCTAAAGGTGTGTTGTAGTGCATTACTAATGCCAAATAATTGCTCTTATGGACTTTCACAAGGTCTCTATGACAACATCACAACTGTGCTACACACCGCTAACAACTTCAGTCATTTGCACCATTTGTGTCATTGTTGAAGCTACAGCAAATCCGGTTGCGACCGAGGCTATTATTATGGCACATTCGCACGAGTTAACTAAGGTCCGTAATTTACTGAATTAACAGGCGGAACATCTGATTCACCTTCAACTTAAACATTGTGTCAATCTTAATGACTGTAGGGTACATTATTATCTCACTCATCCATCGTTCAGCTTTTCATTTTTGGTTTGTTTGTTGTTAGATGTAGTTTAGTAGGCTGGCGCACATTACCCAGTTCCCTGCTTTTCGTGCATTCAAGTCTGAAAGTAGACAGTGACATTTGAGCGACTGGTGGCTCACTTCACGGCCGTAATATATTTTGCCAGGTGTTGATTGGTGTTGCCTGCGTTAGCATGACACAAACTACTACAGTGGTAGGCTGTCTGCCTGACCTGAGACTTTGTTTTTACTAATTCCACTTCTAACAACTTACACCATTAGCATTATCATACTCACAGATTCCAGTACACACTTCCAAAACAGCCCCAACAAATTATTCTAGTCTTTCTTTCTGCTCCTTTCAACTCTTTTCACTCGCTTCCACAACACATTAGTAGCAAATGTCACATTTTGACATTGCTCTGCACTAGTAATATATTATTTAAGGATGGAGGCAGAAAAGCCAGGTGTAGATTACTGCACAAAGTGAGAATTTTATTTTCCTTGGTCAGGATATGTATACAGTCAGTCCATCTTGTATTTACAAAACTGACAATTAACACTGAACAATGACTCAAATTATGAATAATGAAAGAACTCTAGCATCTAAAACTGACCACAATGAACATTTAACAGATAAACAGTACCACAGTGCTTCAGTTTCAGCTTCAGAGTTTGTCATGTCTTGTTTATCTCTCAACATATATATTTTTTATTTGCAAGTTTTTCTTTTTTATACTTTACTAGTAATTTCAGGCAACCCCATTTGAATTCCAGATGTTCCCATGTGAGGTCCAGACCCCAAGGTTGAAAAACACTGAACTAAATATTCACTTGCTGCCTAATATATTCAACACAGTGAAAGTTACCATTGTAATGAAATAATCAATATTATTTCAGTGGTCATAATGTTGTGGTTGATCAGTGTACATTGCGGTGTAAAAGTGTGTTACAAACATTTGGTTTTTATACTACATTACAATGACCTCACAGTGTTCACTTTACAAACCCTTCTTGAGAAATACCTAGTGACATCTAGTGGAGATGCAGATTATTCCCAAATTAAAATATTTTCTACACACTCATTCACCTACAGCAGCCACAAAAAACATTTCTCAGAAGAGTCACTTTTTATTCTACCTTTTTGGTAAGAGGATATTAACTCAGTTCCACATAGACAGATATAGTAAGTGACAGTAATGCACTGAACACTGAAAAAATATTAAAACACACGCACACACTATTTTGACGAATCTAAAATATTAAACTTGTTTTGAGTTATGTCACAGTTTTTCAAACTACATAATTCCACGTGTTCATTCATAGTTTTGATGCCATCAGTGACAATCTACAATGTAAATAGTCATGAAAATAAAGAAGAAAAAAAAGGTAAGTCCAAACTTTTGACTTGTAGTGTATATATAGTAATACTTGATATAATTGTAATCTGACATTATAGTTCTTTGCTTGCTTGGCCTTTTTCTTGAGTTTGAGATCCATATAACAACAAAAATTAGAGTTAAAACAAAGGAATCTTGTTTTTTTTTTTATTATGCTCTTCATGTGCCTTCTCTTAATCATCTTTCAGATTAATTTTACTTTTCTCATTTACAAATAGGGAAAGTTTTTTCAAAGTCAAGTGACATTGATTTTCAGTGATATTGCCCTTTTCTAAAAACACTGTAATTTCTTTACAACAATCAGCTTAACATAAAATATGACCTGAATAAATCTTTTCTACTTTGATTGTTGATGCATAGATGTAAAATGTGATACTAGTTTGAATTAATACTTAAAATACAAGTTCATGGTAGCTTAAATAATATGTTTACATCATTTGTTGAAAGGCTTTTAACCACTTATGGTGGAAGAAGTAACTAAATATTGAATGTACTTTAATCACGAAAGAACAAAGGACTTAATTTTCCTTTAAATTAAAATTTATATCTAATTTATGTGGAGTAAAGTTTAATGATTTGTTGATTATGAGGTTGTTGCATCGTGTTCATCTATTATGAACTAATATTCTTGTAAATCTTGTCAAAAATTAGATATATTGATGAGTACATTGGAAATAAACTGCAAAAACTAAAAGTGATACAAAACAGGAGCATAGAGCAAAGATTTAACCCTTAAACTGGTGGTTCAAACTGAGAAAAGAGGAATACATGGTTAAGAAAAAACTATTTTAAATAATATTGTACCTGTAGATGAAGAGCAAGCTGCTGGTTTAGAGATTCAGCTTGTGTTAGGATTTATTTCAAATGTATTTTAATTTAATGAATTACATATACATGATACATATGAATGCAGAATTGGAATATAATATTCATAATTAGTGATGCTTTAACAGTTTCTATCCAATAACAACAAACAATGACAGCTAAACACAGTTAGAGCTGCAGCACATGCCTATGGTTGAATAATAAAAATTTATCATTTTTTCATTTATATCAACCATCTTAATTAGTCAGGACATCATTTTTGTTGTACATCTGTTCCATGTATGAACCTTCCCTGCTTCATTCCTTTTACTTGTACTCTTTAAACACAGTTCCCCTTCAGATAAAGTCAATTATATACAGCAGTTTATCAGATCAAACCATGTTATTAACCTCTAAAAGTCTAATTCTTAACACCAAATTTCCCTAGTTTATATGTATATTTTTAAAAATGTATTTTTTGTGTCTTGTCTGTGTCCAATGTGGTGTTCTCTGGCCGTATTTAATTGCCCCTCATGGAATAAATATAGCAGTAATAAGATGAATGGAATTAATGTCTATTATATTCTATGGGCGTTTGACAACGTCTACTATGGGTAAAAGTTGAGACTTTTCAGGGATCGTGTAAAAAATGGTTGGAATTTTAGAAATAGCTCCTCGACTGTCACTACTATCAAATAACCTTCCTGAAACTGCTCGTTGTTGACGACACCTCCAGGAGTGATGCATCAGGTCAATAGACAATCTCTGGACGCAAAGTGGAAAGTTCTACGCAGTGCGCACGCGCTCCCCGGGATTAATGTCAAGGCACAAAAGTGGCGCTACACCGTTCCGAGCTCTACTCCGGTAAGCGAATTTCACAGACGTTTTTTTACCTCCCAGTTTTACGCTTAATGGCTCAAAGTTTGGGGAACTTATGCGGGGCGTCAGGCGACTGTCCGGGTACGCGCCCAGGTGTCACACCAGGACAGGCAGACACGTTTGGGGCTCAATAAACAGTTAATTTGAAGAGATTTCCCCCAGTGCTGTGTGTGCTGTGGCTGCTGCCGCCTCTAGTCTCCAGTATTGTTCAGTTGGTTCCCTAATGGCGGACGGCAGGCAGTGCTGTTTTCCGCTGGGGGAGGAGGAGGGGGCAAATCCTATCCGCTTTTTTAAAACTATTGAGTTTGTACACTAACTCCCTGTCCCCTCATGCTAACATGCGTGGGGAATTTTCTTTTAAGAGTCGTTGTTTACCACCGCATGACACAAATGAAGGCAGTTCATGTGATACGTAACGCGAGGGCGCCCCTAGCGATGACCAGGTATATTTGCCACTGATTGCACCAGGGGTGGACTCGTACAGGGTAACTTTCCAATTAAAACCCCAGCGTCTCAGGTATCATAAAAATCGGGCTTTTTATTCCGATCCCCTGCCTGCTCTGGGGGAACCGACATGTGTCCGTCCAGAAAATAAACCTAACCCTTTATAGATGAGGCTCTGGTAATGGAAGCACGCGCTGCAACCGGTACAGGATTGTGTTTTTGACTGTGTATCCTGTGCATTATTTGCCCCAGTTTCTGCCAATCACACAAGTTGTGATCATTTTAGTGCAATCCTAACAATGGCGCAGTCTATGTCTGATCTCCTCCCCTCGATCCGCCGCTAATCCAATGGCTGTTTGCGCCAGGAAGAGCAGGGGTGGGAACGGAACGGAACACCCTGAACCACGTTTTTTCTGGATCCCAACTTGGGAGCCAACCTACCTACCCCCCTCGTTTACCCGGGTTATTTATGGAAGAGCTGCACAGCCCAGGTAGAGCCGGTTCTGTTCTTGATTAAAGTTTTGGACCTGCTCTCCAGGAACAAGTTTGTTGAATTTTTCCTGCTGGTGAAAAAGGGAAGGGGAGGTCGGATAATGTCGGGTGATAGTCACCGCGGTACCCGGGTGCCTGGACCAAATCTGGTGCTGTGGTGGTCCTCGTCATGGATCTGAGCTTCTAGCCGGTGTTAATAATCAAGGGCACATCCAGGGGGACTTCAGCGGCCCATAGAAGCTTGGTACAGGGTGTCCTACTGGGTTTCAGAGGAGAGCTGTTTAGACACCGGAGGATAGTCAGCTTTAGTTCTGCATCCAGCAGCCAGGTAACTGGAATAAACCGTATTTTAGACCAGCAGCTGATTTGGGGGATGTTTTGGCTGCGCATTACGCATCACCTATCAGTGACATAAGCCTTATATAATAATTTTCAGCGTTTTATTTGGCATCTTATAATCTGTGGCGCACAATTCTGCACGCCCCCACCTTGTGACCTGCTGTAAGTATGATGCCAATTTGCCTGAATGTGCAGAGGTAGAGGAGCACCTATGTAAGGTGATGATGTGGCTTGGGTTGGTCTGGCGCAGCCGCTGTTTTTAACTGTTTAGATGCACGCAGTCGGCCTCAGCCCAGCACCAGCCTACCTCTGCATGTCCACCTGGTGTTGACGTTGGGAGTAGGGAGGTTGCATGTCAGAGCTCATTAATGCTGGACCCTCGTTTCCCTCTCATCCACGTGAATGCAGGCTGGCTTTTAGTTCTGCATTGCAGTCTGAACTGAGTCTAGACCCGGCTATTTTTCCCCACAGAGTACCACTGGGCTGCTTTGCACATGGATTCCTTCTGTTGGTGTGATTTCAGGACTGAAAGCTGTGGTGCATTTTCTGTGCAGTTTAGATCTGGGGTTCCTTTAACCCCACAGTTCAGCTGGGATTAGCCTATACAGTCACCTCAGCACATGTGCTTTCTCTGCATATGCAGGGTACATACATTCAACTCAGAATTGTATTACAGTGGTGGAATCGCATCCTGTTTCTGTACAGTCAAGAACAGGTTATTGATCTTGAATGTCATGGTGTTTTGGCTTGTTCTTCCTGTCACATGGCCAATGTGCACAACTCTTCCTCCTCCTCCAGCGTCAGTATTTCACAGTCAGTCCATTTTAACACTACATACACATAGAATGTATCTCTGCCACACTAGCCATTCTGAGATGCATTGGAAGTTGATGAGATTTAATTGATACTAATTTCATTATCAATTTTGCTTAGTATCCAGGATCTTTATTGATCCTCTTATTGATTCCTGATCAATTTTCTGTGTGGAAAAAGTAAGTCTACACATGGTTTCACTGTCCATGGAAACGTTTCAATATTCCACTATATGAACAGAGATAATAAATCGAAAATTGAAAAAAGGTAGACACGTGACTGCTCCTTCTTGTAAGTTTCTAGTAATGTCTAAGAAAACAAAATGTGAATGCTTACAGGCATATTATGATGCTTCTGACTGCTTTTGGAAACAGTTGTTAGATGTTTAGTGCTGTTTTTCAACTTGGATGAACTTTGACCCACGCAGTTAACATTAACTTTGTTCACAAAGACTTATGATCAAACGTGGACATGTCATGCTACATTTCCTCTGATCCGTTAGCTGTTTCATTAGAATATAAACATAGCTGAAATCAAAACATTTCAGTTTTATTGTAGAATTTTTACAGAAATAGTTGATGCTGTATTCTAATTAAAAAATGTGGGGGATAAAAGAATTATCCTGCAACTCAATGGTTCAACACCTTTAAATGTTTTACTAAAAGGACATTAAATTAGATGTACTTTCTCATTTAAGGAGTAAATAATTCACCACTGAAATGATTGATCCCAGATATGTTTTTCATTTGACCAATACGTTGATTATTGATTTTGGGAAATATGAATGTCAGTGCTATATTTGACATAATTTAGTGATAGTTTGAGCAAAAATCTCCAGTGTATCTGTAGGTCCATGAAATTGTAGTTGGCCATGAGCATTAAGTTTATTGTAAGTGTTTCTTGAGAGTAAGAGTATCTTTAAAGCAACACCAGTATCTCAAATGTTGGAAATGCTGGTGAATGGAGATAATTATTGTGTTTAGTTGAAGCAATTGTGATGATATGATTGTGTAATTGTTGTGATAAGCCTCGCGGTCGGGTCTGGTTAAATGTTTTTGCCATTTCAGTTTTGTATAGATGTTAAGATCAGTTTAAGTGGTGCACTACAACTGAAATGTATGATAATGTAATGCAGTAAATGCTTCAGAAAAGAGTGTGTTACTAAATACTGGTTGTGTGTGGCTGTGAGAGAAGGTTGAGATGTGTTTTTATAATCCTTGATGGTTGTTTTTTTGACACTAGCTCAGGGCTGTTGACAGAAAAATCAGCATCTATGGAAATATACCAAATTAATTTAGTTAAGTTCTTTGGATCCTGATAAATACCTTGACTGCAAAAATAAGTCTTTAGCTTTGGAGACATTTTTTGGCCAACAGATCCTTCAAATTCGATCTTCACTTGGTTTTTATTGCATTTCCATAGTTGTAACATTGGGTTTTACTAGAGGTAACTACATTTTCATGTGCTACTGTACACTTAATGTTTTACTGTAAATGGTAAAAAAAAATGCTTCCAATTCTGAATTGCCAAATAATACTGAAAAACCTGGTAGTTATACATGAACATTTATATGTTACAAACCTTTTTCATAGGGTAGGGTATTAAAGTACTTTTTAATCATTTATTAAAGTTAATGACTCATATGTGTTGCAGGTTAATGTATAGTTAAAAGCAGTATTAACCTGTTTATTGCATTCAATATTAAATATTTTATTGCACTCTCTGGCTGGTTACACTTGGTATTGTATTTACCCAGCAGCAGTAAAATGTGGAATTTTCCTATAAGGGATCAATAAACTATCAGTCATCAATCAATTTATTCAATACTCTTTATTTATAATTCCTCCAGTCCAACAAATTATACTTTGAGTATTTGATTTGATGGGCATTTTGAAAAATGTTGAAGGTTTTTTTTTTAAATTTACATTAAACATTTACTCATGTCATTTATGACACAAATGTAAGCCTATGACATGGGTGGCTCACAAAAGTACATCCTGTGATTGAATCCAGTGTGGGCTGGCTGGAGGCTTTTTGTGTGGAGTTTACATGTTGTCTCAACTTAGTAGGTTTATTGATCAGGCTTAATTGCCTGTCTATGTGAATGTAAAAGTAAATGAACTGATGATACATCCAGGGTGTACCCCGCCTCCACCTAGTGCCAGCTGGGATGAGCTCTAGCCCCTTTGTGCCATATGTACCCGGGTTCCAAACACTGACCTCCTTAATTATGTGTAATGGGTCCGAGCTTTAAAAGAACATATGGGTTAACCAGTAATCCTGGTTTTAATTTATTCATAACCTCCAGTTTAGAGCTATAGCAATATATTCATTAAATATCATATATCACATTAATAAACACCTATTGTTAGAGATGATTGTTTGAGGAACAATGTCATCTCACTTTCATATTTTAAATGTTATTGCTTCCTTTATGACATTTAACAGAATATCATTGAGTGTTGGATCACTGACATTTTAGGCAAATCTCCTGTGCTATGAAAAAGCAATAGCTTATATAAAAACGTTTTTATTTCAAATGTTATACAAATAACTGATCTAAATTAATATTATATTCCATTTATGGAAATGATTTGTCCACTCTGTAACAGGATGTTTGCTCCATAATGAGGTCAGGGTCATTTTTATTGAGTGCAACTCTCCATTAGAACAAAGGGATGTTTGGAGAAAAAAAAGACTAAAAATGAACAGATGTAAATGATTGAAACCATCACAAGTGCTTATGAGCTGCCTCAGATTATGCTGTAATTCTGTGATTTTTTTTTTTTTCACTTAACCCCCCACCACCACCACTAGGGCCAAAATGGCCGCCACTGTGATGTCAAGGCAGTGACCTGGCTATCTGTAGTAATGACTATGCTGTGTGGCAGCACTGAAGGCTGCATCCAGCTTTTTTCTGTTCAGTGAGGGTGTCTGATCATTGTTTCCATAGGAGTTGGTGTTTTTTTGTGCATCTCTTTGCTGCATCTGACAGCAGTGATGTGATGTGTGGCTCTCAGCCACCCTCATTGCTGTGTAACATGAAAAGGACATTTTGACAGAAACAGATCAACAGAGGGTGCAATTGTCCCCAAATCCAAACTCTAACATGCCTGTAAATCAATCTAGATCATATTTTCAAATGATTTCTCTTCTTTTGGACTTGCCACGATGCTTTAGAGTCCCTCCGATCAGAGCACTTGAATGTCAGTTGGGCATTCTCATGTATTTTTACATTTCTGGATTTCTTTGTGGTGATATGTAAGCCATTTAAATTTAGCGTTGGCCAAGTCAACAGCACCCAGATGTAGAGCACAGAGAATGAGTCCCTGTGGTGGTGGGCCTTACCATCACCATGGCAACCAAGGTGTAGCTTCACTGGTTGCCAAGGGCAACTAGAGGAGGCTGTGTTAAGCAACATGCAGGGGTAGGAGGGAGTGTTGTGACGTGACAGACGGCAGGTGAGAGGAGGAGGGGGTATAGAGAACAGGAAGGAGGAGGAGGAAGATGAGGCTCAAAAGAGGAGGAGCCTGTTGCTGGGCAGGCACTGCATCTTCTTTTAACTGCCGATCATTAATGAGATTTTCTTGTTAAAAATGTAATAAGAATGTAATTCAGCTTCATTTCATAATTATTCCAGCAGTAAATGGGCCTGTTCTGACCATGAAATTCCTGTTGATTAACTGTCAAACAGAAAAATTGTAACTGACTGTTTTGTCTTTGTCTTTGTTCATCCTGTAGTCTAATAATAATTTAATAAGATACATTGACATCTTGTGAGGAAGAACCACTTATTTGTATCAAACAACTGAACATACTAATTTCTAGCTGTTTACATGAGGTGATGTTCATCAAAATTACTTGGTCAAATATTAGGCGTTAACCCTTGTGCGGTCCTTCGTAAAAGGCACACTGGCTGTGTCCTACAATCGGGTCTTAAAAACCCAGATTCCAAAGTTCAGTTCCATAGACTCATCACCCCACCCCCCAAGGATATATTACTGTTTTCAGTAGTAACCAATGGCATCCTACAGTACGTATAAAAAGGTACATTTGTGAGCCACCGGGTCTCTTTGACCCGAAGGACTGCACAAGGGTTAAACATGTGGACCTTCCCCCCTTACTCGACATAGGTGCCATTAAGCCTGAATTGCAGGGGGAAAAACTGTAAATGACTGAAAACAATGTGGGAATTTTAGTTTTTGAAAAAAAGTTGTTATATAAAAGCTGATATTTTATATAATGATAGTTCCTAATGGCATAAATAGTTGAATTAAGCTAATTTGGCATTCACGTTACTGGGTTAATAAAGTTGCTTATGTTGCTTCTGCACGGAGCACCTCCAGTTGATTTGATTTAAGCTATGGTTGTCTTGTCTAGTGCTGCCACTATAAAGTCATGATGTAGAGGTGATTTTAGACAATGAGCACAGATTGTGTTCTGTTGTAGTATGCCTGGATCGTTACATGTGTCGCAGAAGCCACAGTTTATGTATCAACAAGTTGTGGACAGCTGTGGAACTGTTCTATGTAACTGTGGCACTATTCCAAAAGTTTACATTTTGAGCACTGCTAAAAAAAATGCACTGTGCACTTAAGGATGCTCAGCTGTAAATACGAAAAAAAATTTGAAAATCAACACTGGATGTGCACAAATAGTTGTATGTTGACAGGGGTCTTTATCAATGTTTCTCTAATGGTGTTAATAGTGATTAGAGCCATCTTGATATCATACTGTTATTTGATTAATTCTCTTTGCACTAAATTTTTTTATGAATGACTAAACTTATGGAGTCTTTCAGGTATCCAAATATAGCTATATATGATTTTGCTTTTAGCTTAAAATCTTTGTTAAAACTGTAGTAAAATGACACATTGTTTTATTAAGCATCCACACATTTGGGGGAAATTAATGTTCATAATTATTAAGTCTTAAAACTCTTGATTAAAAATAACTCATTTGGCTTTTGAACCATTTCATTGACCTAATTTTCCGTCATTGACAAAATTACACTAATGTTAACCATAAATCTCCATCAATTCATATTTACCATTTAGCTTAGATTGTATAAAACATACACAAAGTATTTAAAATAGTTTGATTTCACCTATTGGACAGGACTCTTACTACCTCAAAGCAGAGGCAAGGGGTATTATTTTGGTTCAGTTTGTTTAACACTCTAGCTGCAAAGCTATTGGTTGAATTTGATTTATAGATTGCCTGTGATATAGAATAAATGTACTTTGGGAGGTTGCATGCATGTGTGTGACTTTTGGACAGTAATTGCACGCATCTGCCAGTTTCCATCCTACAATGGGGGTACGGGGCAGTATGGTCTGTGCCCCCCACAGAAATTAAAGTGAAACATGCTCATTTATATTTTTCCTATCTACTGGAAGCTTCACACATTTTAATTTGATGGGGCAGAGCGTTTGTCCTGGTCCATTATGTACTATACATTTGTAAAAGTATGCAACAGTGTTTTTGTATGAAATGTAGGGTGTGGTGGCAACGGTTTTGGTGTGGTGCTGTGCCACGCCCATGGCACAACCTGACCAGCAGAAATACTGTGACATCAGCTAGATCAATGCCAAAATAAGCTACAATATGTGTGACGGGTGGGTTTTGTTGTTCCTGCCACCACTTTTTTATTTTATTGTTTGTTTAATAAATTGCATAGTGTTTACTCTTGGCCGCAGGGTATTGTCATCAGTCCGTTGTCCATCTGTCTGTGTCGGCCTTCTCCTCCATACTGTATGTGCAAAAAGTTTGGCACGCACTGATTATTCAGGTCACTGGGTGGCAGTAGTGCAACTGATAAAGTCAGGCCGAGAGTTTTGAAGTGCATACAATGAGAAGGCGGCTGAGCTTAACCATGTCAATATCATAAAATTCATGAAACCTGAATTGAATGAAGTTGGACAGAAAAATATTTCTAGCACTATTTGATGTTTGTCACACTCAAAATTAAGTGACTATTGTGCATTAGAGTTTCCAGTGGTTCCAGAGGACCGTTTCGTCTACCTTAGAATGTAATATACATATCAGAGACTGACAAATGTCTGGTAGCTCAGGCAAGTGGGACCAAATCTGTTTTTGTGAAAATCTATTTTTAAAATTTAATTTTGGTGAACCAGCCATAGAATATATCCCACCATTTTTGTTGACATATAGAGGAAAGGTGGCAGGTGTCCTCACTTGTCATGAAGGTGAGGGGTTCCCTCTGGGGACACCTGAACCACCTGTACATCTGTCAGACATCATAAAACCAGTCACTGCTGCTGCTTCGCCTAATTGTCTCGACCTTCTGTTTGTGGTGGCAGGTGGTTGCCTTAGCGATGGATGGGGAGTCAGAACCAAACCCTGCCGTAGCAGAAGAGGCAGGGGAGCGGGTGGAGCCCATGGATGCCACTCCCTCCCCCCAGCGACAGAACACGCCCCCCTCTGAGGAGGCTGGGGAGGCAGTTTCCATGGTAACAGAAGATGGGGCCACAAAGGAGGATGGCGCAGAGGACAATGATGATGATGTGGTTCTGGTAGAGGAGGAGGCCCCCCAGCCTTCAGACGTGCCCGGCAGCGCCTGCACAGAGTCGGCTGCAGACGTGTCCACAGCAGCTATGCCTTCCAAGACCCCAAGTCCTCCTCTGTCTTCCAGTGCTTCCACTGTGGCAGTGCCCACTAAGCCTCCAACCACAGCTGCAGAGCCCATCATCATTGACGATGAGGAGGACTCTGAACTGAAAGACACTTCCTCCTCCATACCAGTGCCCCCTGGAGGCTCGCCTTCATCAAACTCGGCAGGTGCACTCAGCAGCACTGAGCCGGATTCAGAAATCAGGATTGCCAGCGTCACCACACTGGGGTCAAGTAGCCAGAAAGGAGGCTCACCAGTTTCCACAGTAAATAGTCCACCACATACAGAGGACATCCAGGCAGACATGAACCTGATGATAACCTCAGTCACCTCTCTGCAGGGAGAGGCTGCATGTGACACAGAGGTGAGATTCAACTCATTTTGTAATCTCATTAACTTATGTTTTTGTTTTGAAATGGATCACAACATCTGTTTTGTACGTGTCTTTTAGAGAGATTTTAAAAAAGTGTTGTGGGTCATTCAATGCCAACACACCAAGACCTCAGTCCATGTCAAAAGTTTTCTTCTAAGCATAATTTAATGAACTAGTTAATCAGATGTGGTATTGTAAGCTTCACCATTGCTCATTTATCACCTGACGGAGTTGAAAGTTTCTAGTGATCATCAAAGAAACTATAGAATAATGTCTTTTAATTGTTTTTGCATAATGAATAAGTAAATGGATGAAACTTAAGTTGTATTTTTACTGAAATGAAAAATGTCTCCAGTAATTTTCCCTTTTTTGGAACATAACTTTGATTCAGTGTGGTATTGTTGTAGCATTGTCTTTTAAAAAGTACTAATTCAACCAAAAAGTAAAAGTGAAGCAGCACATCATATTCAACACAGGTGCAATAGTTTGTGATAATATATCATTTTTTCAAGTTATGCTTTACAAAATGGGAAAGAAACTTTTGGCAATGTTGCATTGACTCTTTGTACATTGAGCTGAATGTTATTGATCTAAAACATTCTTCAGTTAATGACCTATTGATACTTGTTTTTCTGTCTTTGGCTCCATGTCACCTTATTTTCAGTGTTGTTTCCCTAAAGATAAAAATGTAGCTGAGCTCCTTGTGTGTACAGGCAGGTGAAGGCCACACAGAGGAAAATGGTCTGCAGATCAGCAGCACGTTCAGCTTGAATCCTGACACCCCATCTGGTCGACCAACAGCCTCCTTCAACCCTGGGCGGGGCTCGGGGCCCATGGGCCAGCTGGTACAGAACGGAGACACAGGGACACACAACAGAGCAGGTAATTAATATATTCTCAGAAATACAGACAACTAAAGAAACGTATGAATGTGGAACACCTGGTGCATTTTGGTTGGACAGTTGGACAGTTATGAGCCTTATTGATACGAGTCAATAACATGAGGATCTAAGAACACTTTATGCTTCTCTTTAGCTCCACAGGGATTCAAGACAGGGCTGCTGATTGTAAGAGACATGTCTGAATCATAATTTCACATTTACAATAATGATATTTGCATTTAGTACCATTCTGACATCTTGTTCTCCCACCAATTAAAAAAAAAAAGATTACATTTGAGAAACCAGTGTGTGGTGACCCGGATCAGTGACAATAGAACCTGTGGTTTTTGTCCTCCCATGGTCAGTTTTACTCACAGTCACATATTTACAGAGGTAAGTAAAAGACCAAAATACTTCACTGAAATAGTACCAATGTGGTGGTATTTGTAAGAAAAACATTGCTTGTTTGAATGTCCACTCAAATAAATATAAAAAAGTACATATTTCAAACATACAGTGAGAAAAATGTAAGCTTTATTTTGTCTTATAACAATGTCAATTTCCAACATTTATGGTTTGCAGTAAATCTTTTTCTCAATCTTAATTTTTTGGACAAATCCAACTTACTGTGAAAATGAAGCTGTTGCATTTCTTGGATGTGAAATTGAATCAGACTTGTGTCTTGAGTGCCCTTTAAAAAAATGTCCTTTTTACTTCTGTGGCATTTCATCATGACTGCATGGCATGGATTGAAAAAAAATATCTTGCTGTTTTGGAAGAGGAGATCACATATAATGTTTGAAAACATTCATAAATATAAGATATTCAGATGAGGTCCAGCCATTCCACACTGTCTCTACACTCTCAGTTTTGTCTTCTTGATGACAAAATCATGCTACCTGGTATAATAAATGTAGTGTTTCAAAGTTGGTCTGGTCACAGCTGCAAGACTGATTCTACTCATTTGAAAAAAGCCAACGTCCCCCTCTGTGAAAGAATGGACTGATGAACTGATTAAGATTTCACCATAAAATACATGCTGGGTAGCACTGTAAAAGCAAAGCAAATGAGACATGGGTTCAGTTTTGGTTGCATTTAAATTTAAATTAGAATGGAAAGAATTGACTGACATTTATTTTTCTTATTTTCATGTTCATTGTTTTCTTATTTTAGTGTGGGTAGTGTGTTATTTTAGTGTCGATGGCTGTCTACAATTCTTTGTAAAAGTTGTGTGCTATTTTTGTTCTATGCATGCTGCTCTGTTTGAAAAATGAATGAAAATTTGAATTATAAAGATAAGATCCATCCATTTGTCAGTCAGTCTCCAGTGCCTTTAAAATGTTTCAAAATCCCAGGAACAGTTTGACAGGATGTTTTCAAGTTTGGTTGAAGTTCTAGTTGACATAAAACATGATTTGAAGTACACAAAATAATTGTGAATGATTAGTGTGATCTGAAAAGATCTACACTTTTGGAGGTAAGGAGGATATCATAACCAGATACCATATTTTATTTTAAAAAATTCTAAAGAGTAAATGGGTAATAATAATCAGACCATTTTCTATGTGATGAGACAAAGTACAGGTTTTTATGTGTTGTGTAAAGAATGTCAACAATCGGAATCGAGACTCAAATTTTAATTTAATCAGCATCGTTCATTTTCTTTGTCCTTGTAAAACCACACTGTCTCGAGCCTCGGTGGAGCTACACAGTCATTTTTTGTTTTATTTACAGCTAGTACAATGGGTTAAACAAATTCGGACAAAGACCCAGATTAGTTTTGCTTTTAGATAATTGACTTTTTATACTGAAACCAAAAACAAGATCCCAAGAAATATAAAAATGAAATGCTTTGTTGGAACTATCTGTGATTCTAGACTCATGGATCTCCCAGTCGGCTTCAGTCCCACGCAACCAAAAACACACAGGAGTGGACTCCCCATCACCTGCCACCTCTCTGCCCAAACCTCCAGGCCTGTCTTCCTCTTCCTCTTCTTCCTCAGGCTCCCAGCCACAGCCCAGGACAGTCAAGGTAATGCACTCTTTTTCTTAAAGGTGTCATTCCATGGTTATTTCATTATCACTGTGTTCTCCATTGTTACATTGTGTGTTGGTTCTATTTAAAAAAACATCCAGATTGCTTTGTTTCCAGCTGTTTTTGCACGGTACAAAAAATTACTTGAGATCGAGCAACAGAGTTTACTGCTACTTCCTCATACATGTCCATGACGTGGTGATGAGGCCCAGTTGATTGGCTCAGAATGCGTGAAGGAACACTCCCAACCTCCCCTCTCGCTGTGTGTGCGTGTTTTACATTTACCCAAGTAGCATCCAGCTAGGTTTTGTGCAGAAAAAAAATAAGGCTTTATTTCCACAGAGAGCACATGAACCAGTTTGATCCGCCATTTTTTTCCAGTTTGTGCAGCAGCTACTGTGGCGTGATCTTCTATGCAGATGCTAATGCTACTTCAGAGTCACTGCCGGGGACGGGTTTAACCCCATGTGGGTAACGTTGAAGTCCATCTGACGTCAGATAGACCAGGTTTTTCTGGGTTCCTCGTTCCTATCATTGTTTTCTGTGAATGTGGTATGCAGCCAGTGGAGGTGACAAACCACTTTCAAACGCAGCATGTGTCAGTAACTCGGGGTGACCCATCGGATTTCAAAAGGAGCGTGGAAAAGTGATTTTCAGCAGAATGACACCTTTATGTGTCTTGTGTGGGTGTTACTGCCAAAGAGTTGACTACTATTGGAATGAAACTGTGCTCTGTGTGAATCTAATGCCAAAAAGCTATGTTCAAAATGTATGTTTGTGGAAGAGTTTGTACAGGAGAAAGTCTGCTCATCAGGCATGAGCAGTCAAGTATCTTACCAGAACCACATAAGCAATTTCCCAATTGTGGGATCAATAAAGTACTTCTATTCTAATAATAATAATAATAAATAAATAAATTCAACGATCAAAAATATTCTTCCCACTGGGAATGCATGCTTTAATAATTCGCACTGATGGACAAGTATCGTTAGTTTCAGGCTACATTTAGATGGTAACGATCTAAACTAAAAACACAAAAGTGATGTGGCATTCTCATTTTTAATTCTGCATTTAGATGTGTTTCATGGAAAGAATCTGGATGCAGATGGATATGCAAAAGTGTGACATTTCCTATTATAATATAATTATTTATGCCATGTGCTGTCTGTCTCCATGAACAGTTCACAGCTTTACTGAGGCTGATTACAAAGAACAGAAAATGCATATTTAAGACAGGACATTAGAAGGGTATATGCCATTTCTCAAAATATGAACTACTCATAAATGAAAATTATTAACCACCTATAAATGAGCGTGTCCACTGTAACATCAAATTGAGTCACTAATCACTGTTTGCAGGAATACAGTATCTCAAATCTGCTTCAAGAGGCTTTACAGCTGGTATAGCAGGTATAAAACATTTGTTTTGTTTGTTCATCCAGGTGACCTGTGCTAACTGTAAAAAACCTCTGAAAAAGGGCCAGACGGCGTACCAGCGTAAAGGCTCTACACACCTGTTTTGCTCCACCACTTGTCTCTCTGCCTTCTCACATAAACCCGCCCCCAAGAAGAGCTGCACCATGTGTAAAAAGTAAGTCAGAGCCTCATCCATCAGGGGACATTTGATAGGGTTCCCACAGGGTCTTAAAAAGTCTTGAATTTACAAATCTGCATTTTAATACCTTAAAAAAGTCTTGAAAACATAAAATTTGATATGGTAGGTTTTAAGTGTTGTCATAAACTTGCTTACTATATGGTGTTTAAATGTGTCCATTAGATTCCAAGCCCCAAACAACAGTACTACTCAGCTGTACCCATTCTGATCCAAACAAGTGTTCAGAGAATGCCTAATCTCGCCCCTATTTTGTGCCAATCTCAAACTTCTATGACAACCTGTTCTTGAATTAGAGCCAATAATGTCATTTTGACCTTTCTGCTAAATGTGACTTTGACCTTTTGCAATATTGATAATTTCGTTATATGTATATATGAATCAGTGCGTGTAATATTATGATAATATATCTAGTATTGATTAAGTTATAGTGTGATATGTCTATGCTTGAAACACAGTGTTACTGAAGTTAATTTTGCGACATGTCACCTTTGACCTTCAGAGATCTCAAAAACTATTGATCATAAGTGCACCCCTGTACCCTGCCCTCACATGCAGGCAGCAGAAAAGGCCACATGAACTACGCCATCAGAGAAAATTTGATTTTAAATGTTTTACTGATTTGAGCCTCATTTATATTGTTCATGAGGGTCATGACATCCAACGTAAGCTTTTTTTTTTCTCTCTTTAATATTTATGAGACTAGTTTGTGATTCGTGCTCTTGTGACCATGTGCATATCATGCAGAGGTGACTGTAGAAAAATGATTTGAGGTCGAACAACAGAGTTTACCAGTACTTCTGCATACATGTCCATGACGCGGTGATGAGGCGTTTCTGATTGACTCAGAATGGGTGAAGGAACATTCCCCCCCTCCCCTCTGGCTCTGTGTGTGTTTATCGTCCCAGAGAAGCATCCAGTTGGGTTTTGTGCTGTCGCTTGTTTTGAAAACTTGCAGGAAAAAAACTAGGCTTTATTTCCACAGAGAGGACATGAACCAGTTTGCTCCACCATTTTTTTCAATGTTGTGCATCAGCTACTGTGGCGCTGTCTTCACTTGTATATGCTAATGCTACTTCAGATTCGATGCAATGGAGGACGGGTTTAACCCCACGTGGGTGACACCAATGTCCCCTTGACGTGTAGTGGGCAGGGTTTTCTGAGTGGCTTGTTTCTCTGTTGTTTTTTTATGAATGGGAAATACAGCCAGTGGAGGTGACACGTCAGGGTAACCCATCAGATTCCAGAAGGAGCATGGAAAAGTGGTTTTCGGTGGAATGACACCTTTAAGATGTTGTGAAAAATGTTTTACTGTGTAAAAGGAATTCATCATTTTTACTTTCAACATTTGTTTAATCATTTAAGAATACATCATTCAACTTACTAATACCAAGCAGCACTTTGAATTATTTACGGTTTCCATTTTTATATTAAATTTTTTTTGGTTTAATTAACACCGTTCTGCAGAAGAAAATAGTTTGTCATTTAACTTACTGGTACCAAGCAGCACTTGGAATTTATTTTCAATATACAAATAGAAATACCATTTGTATATTGAAATTTTTTTTGGTTTGTTAAATACCGTGCTGAGGAAGAAAATAGTTTGGCATTTTGTTTCCATACTGTACCGAAAATTAACCAAACCATGACTTCAAAACCGAGGTGCGTACTGAACCATTATTTTTGTGTACCGTTATACCCCTACTGTGCACATTCCTCTGAAACTTGGTCGAAGTATGAGGCATAAGCCAAAGACAAACCTCTTACATTTTGGAGCAGAATCTGGAAGTGTACTTTGTAGAACCTTCACTTTGATATTGAACACATATGTAGCCTTTTCACAAAGCAGATGTTCCACCAAGTTGACCTTTTTACCAGTAACACCTGCAGCGCACATAGTGTCAGCTTGATTTACAGGCAAAACAAGACAGTAGTTGTATGATTGTGTCATGTCTTCTGTGCTTAAAAAGTTATTGTGCACAGAGTGATCAAGAGTAGAAGAAATTAACTTAAAATAAGCTCTGATTGCTCATGTTTTATTCTTAATTACTTTTCATTATCTGGTTATTCAGTGTCCAGTTTGTCTGTGGTCTGGTTACGTTTGACAGAAAACAATACCTGGGCTTAAGTCTCAAAGCCAAATGGTCAATAACCTAATTATTTCCTGTATTAGACAGTAATTTCATTCATGTCCTATCTCTTTAAAATGTGTAAATCTTGTGTTAATAATCTAATAACTGTCTGCATTGACTAAATGCAACAAATGCAACTAAATGACCATTTCAGTAGTCAATATTTGTCAGTTACTGTAAAGACTGATCAGATTTCGAACTGGAAAAAACAATGGCTCATTTATATTCATTGCAGGGCTGTAGTCAAGACCACCTTTGTCGAGTCCAAGACCAGGACTGGTTGAAGTCCAAGACAAAGTCCGAAAGACTCGAATCCGAGTCAAGACCGAGTCCAGGACACACAAAAAAACAAGTTGTATGCTTGACAGTATAAAGTCAATTACTTTGGGTTATTATTTGTTGATCTAAAAGTAAAAACAGTGTCACAACACCCAGTATTTCTAAGTAGAACCATTCCCCTTGATATCACACAATCTAATCTAAAAAAACCAGAATGATATAAGGTGATGCCTATAGTTACAAGTACAACTGATACAAACACCAATCCACTACCATTACCACTGATGGGTACTAGTACTGAATTACAATATAGCTTCACTCCAGACATAGACCAGAATGACTAGTATTACCAGTTTACTCCTATGGTTGGTTTATGCCTTCACTGGAAAAAGAATATTGTATCATTTTGGTATTTAGATGTCTGTTAATGAGAAACGCATCTATTTTCAGAAAACATTAAAGTGTGGTTAAATAAAAATAAACGGTTTAAAAGATTTTCTTTTTATTTCTGAACAAAGTGCAGAAGTTTTTTGCGGAGGAGAACGTATGCGCACATATGTTTACTTTACCCAAAAGTGAAAGTTAACATAAACACTTGAGCGTTTGTGTAGCTGCTAGCCTTTGTAACACAAGTACAGTATCGCATAAACAAAAGTTTACATAGGACATACGTACACACCCGCACCCACACACACGTTTAGCCTACAGTGAACGTTACAAATGTAATTCATGACAACCAATTGTTTAATTTTTTATATATATGTATATCTTGTGAAACCAGACGTACAGTAAGTGATGATAACCATGTCCAAAAACACATTACCTTGGCTTGTCTTCCGCTATGTTAGCAAATGTTAACGTTAACATAACACATAGCCTAGCTTTTGAGGATAAACACTGTCTAGCTCTGCAGTT
The DNA here is from genome assembly GCA_020466265.1 of Siphamia tubifer. Classification (NCBI taxonomy): domain Eukaryota; kingdom Metazoa; phylum Chordata; class Actinopteri; order Kurtiformes; family Apogonidae; genus Siphamia; species Siphamia tubifer. Next base: position 22,199,314 of record CM035803.1, on the reverse strand, counting down.
AACTTATCCAGATGAATTATGCATTTTTCCTGGAATATTGTATCAAAATAAAGACGCCTGGACTCGGTCGAGACCGAGACAAGTCCAAGTCAAATACCAGCCAGTCCGAGACAAGTCCAAGACTATAAAAAAATCCTGACTCGAGTCCAAGCCCGGACTCAAGTACTACAGCCCTGATTCATTGCAAGAGTAAAATGCATTTTCTTTCCTTTTAATAAGAACATTTGGTGCACAATGGTTCAGTATTCCACACATTGCAATCGGCAATAAAATAAATTCTTAAACAAAAGTGCATTTTGTACATAATCACAATGTATAACATTACATCTAATAATTTTAGATTACAACATTTATTATAGTGGACCCATATGAAATGACAGTATCCAGTCTAGATAGATGACTAGCATAGCAAACGTGAGATCAGTGACGGTGAAAAAGAAAAATGAATCACAAGCTCAATGTTACAGTTGATCCTTCATTCCTACTACTACAAAACTGCCTTTCCCTCTGTGAATGTGACTTTGTAACTGTGTTGTGGACTTGAACATTTGTGTTTCTTCTCTTAGGGACATAACAAACATGAAAGGTACCATCGTGGCCCAGGTTGACTCCAGTGAGGCTTTCCAGGAGTTCTGCAGCACCGGCTGTCTGGGTGCATATGAGAACAAGCAAAACCCACCCAAATCAGGCCTCAAAACCAAATGCACTGTCTGCGGCAAGCTCACAGAGGTCAGTCTGTCCACAAACACACACCACTCTGTACATTTAGCTGTCAAGTGAGACCCAGAGGACCAAGTGTGACAATGAAACCTAATAGTTCCACTAAACTAAAGGTTTACATGTACACTAATATTCCAGTTTTAATTGTTAATCTAATGTTCCACTTTGGAGACTCCAGGGATCTGATGCTAATGTCTGTGTCCAGATACCACAGCACACCTGCAGAGGTCTGGTGGAGTCTAGGCCTCAGGTCAGGGCTGTTTTATCAGAAAAGCAGGAACCTCTGCAATATTAAGCAGTTGGTAATAATGTTATGCTGGCTTAGATGATTGACTGGATCATTAATATCATACTTTAAAAAAATGGTTTGTTATCTCATAAATGTATTGAAGTCAGCTCTATAAAGTGTTATCTCATTGACTTTTAAATGCATCATATTTAAGAACCGAGGAAATATTTCTAGCATTACAGGTGACATTTATTACAAATATTGGCTTTTTATTCAGTGGTTTACTTATTTCTAAAATGTTCAATAAAGTGCATGATGAAGTCTGAAGTGTTTGCATGGTCAGACTATTGTCACCAGTCAACAGTATTGTCATTTGATCTGCAATTGTTTCACTTTTCCATGTTGAAAATATGAAAAGGGAAAATATATATATATATATATATATATATATATATATATATATATATATATATATATATATATATATATATTGTGTGTGTGTATGAAAATAAAATATACAGAGCTAATTTAAAGTAAGAGCTAAATGTGAATGTAGTCATTGGGATTATTATATTATTCTTGATAATTAGGCACAGGGGCACAAATGGTCTTGATCAAGCATGAGTAAACTATTCCCAAAAGACCAGCGTGGCTGCAGCTTTTTGTTCCAACCAAGCAGCAGCACACCAGACTTGATTCAATTAATCAACTGATCTCAGTCTTCAGAGAGTTGATTGGTCAAACTGTGTACTCTTGGTTGGTTGGAACAAAAACTTGCAGCCGTACTGGCCCTTTGTAGAATAGCTTGCCCATGTCTGGTCTAGATGTTTTACTCTGCCATACTACTTTAACTTAACCTTGCTTTATCCTTTGTTCATTGACTATTGGTATCAGTTTAGTCTGTAAACTGTTTTTCAAGAATCTCCTTCTTTTGAACTTCTTTGGGGTAAGGTTTACCAAATTTGTTCAAATAATTAACAAATTTAACAAATTAATGATTTTTTTATTTTAAAAATCCTCTTTGGGGCCATTTTCGAAGTGTTATAATGTGAAAATAGTTGAAGATTTGGATATAATTACTATTGGCAATAAATAGGAAGTCACATAAGTGCTTTCATTTGGTCCCATGACATTTGACCTTGAGTAACCTGGAAAATTCAAACAGATGTCAATTAATATATTTCAAAATGCTTTGTACTACAGGACCTTTGGTTGTATTTTTTAAATTAGTTGTTCATACTCTACTTCTTTTGCTCTGTGTATATTTCCTGTCTTTCTCCCACTGCCATGTCACTGCCTCTGCTTCTTATCTTCTTTCTTGCCCTTATTGTCTTCCTCTTCAGGTCACTTTCATTCAATATTTATTCATCTCGTTCCATGCTAGCCCTCACTGTTCTCATTCACTCTCTCCTATTACTTTCTGCTTTTTCTCCATTGCACCCTCTCAGAATGGTGTATATATGGCTCTTTTTCTTCAGGCTTACTGCTCAGTCTCCATGGCCACCACATGGAAAGAACATTTGTCTCATAATCAGACGATGGTTCTTCCCACTTCACAAAGAAACATTTAGAAATTTGCAGAATGCATCATTACTCATCATGCTTGTTTCACCTCATAGCGCCACTCAATTACTTTAGGAAAACTCAAATGAAAAAAAACAACAAATAAAGCACATCTGAAGGCTAATTGAATGTTTGAACCTCAGAGCATTTAATGCTAATTCAGGTCATATTGTGGTGATATTTTTCCGTGCAACGAGTACTTTTGAGGCTGATGCATGACCCCAGTTTTATCATAGTCAAGACTTAAAGGGATAGTTCACTATTTTTCACATGAATTTGTATAGAATCAGCATCTTTACTCTGGTGCACCCACAATGACTTACCCCAACCGTGTCCCGTTAGTTGAGTTCTGGTCCCTTTTTGGTCAAAGCGAAAGGACTCCCGTCTTCTCAAAACAATATGTGTTTCAATGAGTGATTTGTTGGCACAAACAAAACCATCACAGAACAAAAAACCCAAACCTAGTAATTGCTTGGAGCTACTTTCTCTCACTAGCGATCAATGCACGTTGTCATTGCTAACAGCTGTGCACCTGCACGTAGCAGCTGCAAACACTGCCAAACAACTGATGAAAGTAGTTTGCACAATGCCATCTAGAACCCTTCCAGAACCAATAAATTTTTAAAGGAGGAGCCGTATCTAAAATCCTTGCATGTAATTAAATGAAGAATCTGTCTGTCATCTTGACTGACACCCTGCTTCAGCCACTCACGTTGAACTCAAGCCGTGACTCGGAGCGACAGGAAGAAGACCCATACTGCAAGCAGACCACCATCAAAACAAATGTGACAATATGGCTGCACCTAAATGGACTGCTGTAAATGACCATTGTTGTATGTGCAGGAATGAGGATAAAAGGCAACATCGGCAACAGCCAGCGGATATTCCTTGAACTTAACTATGGAAAACCGGTAGACCACCGGCTTGCAGAACTTGGTTGTAACGTGTCAGATGTTCCAGAAAAATCCTCTGGTGTCTCCCACCAAGTGAAGGCATTTCAGACATATGTCAGAGTACTCTGACCACTATAAGGGAACGGAAAAAAGCTGAAGAGGAACCAAGTGCTGAACAGACCATGAAGACATCAGCCGTGGTACAGACAGCCATAATGCTGCCCAGTCATGGGAAGTCCCGACACTGATTGGCTCCTTCCTTTTTCAGAAAGTCTGAACTGCACGATCCTGCACCATGACATGAGTCAGATTAATGTATTCCTACACGAGGAGAACAAATGGGTGGCCACTGGCCCTCTTCCACAACCGGATTGACACTTCTCTGTGCATGCCTCTGTCCTGTGGACATCATTGGGGTCATCATGGAAGAAGGAGTAACTGTACAGGATGAGGCTCTGCATTGAAGAGGTAGTAGAAATACTGGTGGCTCCACATACAGAACCAACACACCTTCCTTGCTCATAAGCTGCTGCAGGATCAGTGACAGATCTGCAGAGGGCTGTTGCAGGACCCTGTCAGTGTCCCCATTGCATGCACAGAAAAAGAGCAACTGGAAGGGCCTGCTGCAAATGTGGGAAGTTTATATGTAAAGGTTGAGTCCATCTGCAGACAGTGCTGACACACATGGTCTTCCTCACTCTGTCTCTGTTTAACTTTCAATGTTTATTTTCACTGTTCATCTTTTGGTTCAAACTGATTTAGATTTTGTTTTTCTTCAATATTTTATAGGACAAATTTGGGTAGGGGACATTTTTTGCCACTACAAGTGTGAGTTTTGTTTTAAATCTGACACTGCAAAAAAATGTAGCAATGTATCAAACTCAATGTTGCTGTCAATCACTAGCCCATTTCAAGACCTAATAATAACAAATAGTCCTTGAAATATGTTTTATGGAAATTATTTTTTAAAAAAATTTGTAAAAAAAAGTGACATGATTTAGACATATCGGCATTTAAAGGGTTAAAATCACAAAAATATGTTTTATATGTATGTTTCAAGATTAAATAGTTCTAAAGGATTAAGTCATTTAAAGTGGAGAAAAATATTAATGTGTATTTTTATAGCAGATTTTGAGTAGGTGGCAGTTTTTGTCCCTAGTGAAAAAATAAGTTTGTTTTTTAAAGGATCTCTTAAGGGTTAATTCACTGTGTAGCTCAATGACTACAGACAGCTTTTATAGCAGAATGCTTTTTTGCATGTCACTCGCTGTATGAGGTGACAATGTTAATTATTCAATACACTCTCAAATGTTGACTATGACAGCCTTGATCAGTATGTAAACTACATATATTTCCTTGCAGAGACATAAGCGTTATAGGATCATTGTCATCATGCTTCTGCAGCACTATATATGTTTGGAACACATATATCATATCTTTACAAATTCCCCAGGACACATTTGTGTTCACACTGCTGAAACAACATTGACACCACCTTTCTATGTGGCCTGAGTGCATTTTAATGTCCTCGGTGCATCCCGAATGCCTCGCACCTTGCATTAGAGCCGTACCCATATGATGCATCAGTCAGTATGAATGAGAATTCCAGGTCTGAGAAATTATTGGTCTCTGAGGTACAAGTTGAAATCTGCAACAAAGTCACTACATTGGTTGAAAAAAATTGGGACCTTGAGAGATTACGTGATATAAAACATACCATGCCAAGCCATTTACTACATAAATTTCCCACCTTTTTCCTCTTGCAGTAATCCCAGAAAATGTGTTGTGAAAAAAATTGCCTGCTAGGCATTTATTAAAGACTAACAAGAAAAGTGAGAAAATCACCAAGGTGGTAACATTGTCATAGATATTATTGTTGAATTATGTAAAAGATATAGGCTTCTCCAAAATGCAAACAGTATAAAACATACATATAGTTACAGAGCAGAATGGCTGCTCAAAATGAATAAATTAAAATGTATGCACATTGGAGAATCTCTGCAGGTTTTTATGTGCTCACACATATAACATTATAGCTGTAAGATTGACCTTGTTACCAACATCAGTGTACCATAGCTTACCACTGTCACCTAGCAACCGCAACCATCAGCATTTATCTTGTGATATGTGGATTATTAACATCTCTTTGATTTAACTTCTGTACAAGTGGTGCCTGGCACAACAAACCCCGCCCCCCCCTTGCACACATTTTACGTAATTTGCCCAATCTCGTATTATTGCAAAAACACATTTTTGGTGCATGTGACCTTTGACCTACATTCACCCACATCTAATGGGATTTATTCTGGAACATCTTGCACCTTTCCTGAAAATTTTATAGAAATTGGCCCAGTAGTTTTTGTGTAAAGCTGCTGAGACAAACAAAGAACAATACCCCTGTCCCCTTCAGTGGCCGGGGTAATAAAAGCAACAGGAACTCCCCTAAACAATGCTTCATTACTTACATACATACCCACACACACACACACACACAAAATTATTTAACATTTCCATGATGATCCTTAATTTTTGGCCGATCTATTTCACAATATCTGATGTAATGTAGTATCTTGCGTGATGAATTGAAATAACATTGGTGTAGTTCATATTGTATCGTAATGTTGACATTGATGATCTGGAAGCATGATTTAGTCTCTTAAGTCTTCCTCAAAAGTATCCATTGATTGTTATAGGTACAACTTATTGAATCTTGTATTTACATTTTTTTTGAGTAGTTGATTCATTTTGGATTTAGAAAAATGTGTTCACCCCCAGTAGCAGATTTTATTTTGTTAATGTAGGACACTTTCATTGTATTTAAGAATATTTGGCTTCTTTCTCAAAGGGCTGTTTTTGCAGTATGTCGCTACATGTATATAATATTTGAAAACGGATGCCTACATTTTTTACAATGAGATGGATTTCAGCAGAAAGATTTCCACTAAATTAAATTAATAAAATATTGTCAATACTTTCAGTCTGGAAATAATGAATAAAGTTTAGCTCATTAAAAATTAATCCGCTTTGCATTTTTACATCTACAGATCCGCCATGAGGTTAGCTTTAAAACTGTGACCCATAAGATCTGCAGTGACGCCTGTTTCAACGTTTACCGGAGGGCCAACGGGTTGATCATGAACTGCTGCGAGCAGTGTGGGGACTACCTACCCAGCCGAGCGTCTGCCAACCACTTCCTGCTGGTCGATGGCCAACAAAAACGCTTCTGCTGCCAGAATTGCATCAAGGAGTACAAGCAGGTACTGTGCATCCAACCACAGGCCTACAGGTCAAACTTGTCACAATGGAACCCCTAAAATGTGATTGATTTATTTTATTTGAGCATTTTATAATTACAGCTCAGCTTTGGAAAAAAAACAAACAAACATAAATGTCAGTTTATTATTAATTTAACTGTCATCATGACCTCATCACATCCATAATGTTGACGGTTATCCCTTCTGGTATATAAGACAACTACAAATTCTCAGTTTCATTTTATTTTCAGTTTTCATCAGTTGCATAAAGACTGGAAACAGACTGAGTTGATTTCTTTGGGCACTTTGAGGTTAACTTTTTCTTGCTCCGATTCAAAATGGGAATTCAAAATTTAGTTTTTTGAATTCTTGTGCAAAAACAGGAAGTGATATTGTTATGATGTGAACATAGATAATCTTTGGGCAAAGCTGAACTTGATCTGTATAGATGGAATAATTTTTTTGGTTGATTTGTTGGAAATGGTAACGACTTAAAAATTACAATTCATTTTGGATGGACAGTTTTGACTGGTTTTTCACAATTTGAGCAAAATCTGTGCATTGGATTGTCAATAAAAAATAATGGCACTTCTTTTAGGATCAGGCTGCTCATTTCTACAATATGTTCTGGTCCATTTGTAATCTTTTTTTTTTTCTTTTGTTTTTTTTTTCAAAGTTTTTGTATAAGTATAAATATGATGAACAATAATTCCCTGTGCCTTGTATTACATGTAAGCACACACAAAATAAATGAAAACATTAAATGGACATACAATTAATACTAAAATCAATACTAAGAACCAAAATTCAGTATATGTTTAAAACTAGAGGCGAAACAAGCTACATTTGTCATGAATAGAAATCACAACCTTTTTCTTGGATACTTTAATTTGATTTCTTAAATAGATTTTCCATTTTTATCATAATCTAAGGTGAATGCAGTAGTCTACTTACCAATGATTAACCCATTCTCTGTATTAACCTTCAATAATCATGTTACAACTAAATTGTGTTGCTAGGCATCAGAAATCTGAGCCTTGGATTGTATCTGTTGCCTGGCAACATCATCTCATTGGGCAGTTGAACACTTAAGGACCACAGCTTATTTCACTGATATGAAATTGAAATGCTCATCTCTTTGTATTTGTCAGACATAACACTGTTGCCCAGAGAACCACTTTGTGAGGTCTGAGGTTTTGGATGTACATTTTTAAAAGCAAAAATTCCCATGACAGTGCTCATTTACTGCTGCTTAGATCCAGTAGGTTTGTTTATTTGTTTAATGGCAGAAGCAGCCTCATTAGGTAGTTATGAGGTTTGACTCAATCTGATAAATATCCATCTATACATTTATTTAGAATTCAACACAGTACTGCATGTATAAGAAGTCATTTTACCCTTAGTGTTTAGGTGAGGATTTAGAGTTCTTCTTTTTCTTTCTTGTATTATTGGATCTGTTTCGCTGGATAACATTGACAACATTGTTGGTTTCAGAGACAAAGCAAATCTAGCATTTATTGTCACTGATGTGATAAAAGGACAAAAGATAGGATAAACAAATTAAAACATATTTGCTTATGTATTTGTCAGTGCCCAGGAGATGTGTACAGTTCTATTTTAATGTTTGTCAAGGCTCCCTCAGTAAGATTCATAAAGTGCTTTCAACCAAATAAAACAATATAAATCACCTCTCAGTCTACAGAACCAAATGCATGTTCTTTTTGAATGCTTGAATATTTTGTGATTATTCTTTTGTCATTTGGCCTCTGGTGTAATTTATATAAGTATCTACTGTAAGTGCTAACTTCTGGTTCCAACCTAATCTTTTCTATCTCTACTCTAGGTCCACAGTAAACTTGCAAGCTGCCTGACTTGCAAAACGCTTATCAAAACAGGTGAGGTCCTCCACAGCCTCGGAGCAGGCGGCACAATGGGCTCCTACTGCTCTGTCAACTGTTTGAACAAGGGCAAGCTGGCGTCAACCTCCTTCCACAGTGAGTGCCCAAAATGGTTAATAGCACAGTATTTTATTTTTCCATCCACTGCATTAATAACAAATGAATACTTAATAAGGGTTGTATTTGTGGTTTTGAGTACATATTTATTGTAAGTTATTTTTCTATATAGATGTGCAGATCACATTTATTGGCTATGCTCATTGAAGCAAAAACACATTGAGTGCAAAGAGAGAATGAATGCACTTGTGCATGAATGTGATGTCTAACATCTGTATGTGTGCAGATGCAGAGCCCACATGTCACTTCTGTAAAAGGAATGCATTGCCGCAGTACCAAGCCACACTGCCAGAGGGAAACATCCTCAACTTCTGCAGCTCACAGTGTGTTACAAAGTTCCAGGTGGGGCTTGATTTTAATGAAAGTAACTTTGCTTCCATGGTGTCTGTGGTTGTTATAACAGCTCACATGTGTGGAAAACTTTGTTTTGTGTTTTGTAAAATTACTTTTACTTACATTTTTGTGTTACTTTTTCAGGTATATTGAGAAAGGCTATAATTTAAACTGAGAAACATTGAGTAAAAAATATCCTCGAATATTATCTACAAAATATTACTTGAACCATACGTTGGGGCAAAAAAACAAAGGTGCTCTCATTTAAATTGTTTTTAGTTTTAGTTTGTGTTGTACTTTATTGGTTTAAAAATGTCATTTAATTTCATGTTTTCCCAACTCCTTTCAGTTTTTCTTCGTAGTTATTAAAATTCCATGTGAAGTAGTTGTCAGGATTTTATTTATCTATTTTCATTTCTATTTTCATGGGTTGATTTTCATTAATTTGATTGAATTGTATTATTGTTTGACCCTTCTGTGGAGTATGAAGTACGAATGAAGTTGTCACCACCCACAGGTCAGATTGATGGTTTTTAGGCATATGAGCATAAAAGAAAATTGACATATGTTTTGGTTATTGTATATAATAACTTTTATGGGTATGAGGAAAGACCAAGCTGGTGATTAGCAACCAGATGATACAAGAGGTTATTTAGAAAGATTAATACTTAGGAAAAAAAATCACATCCTATATAACATGTCTTGAGGAAATGTCTCTCATGAGGAAAATGTACATTACCTCATTATCCCCACTGTCCTCTACTGTATCTAAAAAAGCCATTACACTCTTGAAAAATTGTGAGATGCATTTACCAGTACCTCTGAAACTAGATTTGCAGATGGGTTGAGTTTCTAGCATCCTCATTACTGAAGCTGCAATAGCTATTAGAAATAAAACCCAGGTTAACTTTCTTTACATGTTTCCGTTTTTGTCTACCAACCCTCATTGAAACAGTAGCTCAAACACAACATAAAACAGCAAAGACTTCCCCTGTGGAGCTCATGACCTGATTAGTATTTTAGCTCTATGTTGCATGCATTTGCATATTAAAGAGAAAACAGATTTTCATGAAACTACTAACAATCAGTCTCTCATTTTAGACTACACAGATAATATTGATATACCCCACATATTATAACAAATAAGTAATATAAAGTGAGTGCAAGTGAGTCTAAACATGTTTTTACAGATGTGCACATTTTTAATATTTCCAGATGCTTGTGATATGGATTGAAGTATTGAAAGGTTTTTCATTTTCTGTGTGATTTATTTATTTTTTTCCCTTTACAGAATGCTACTCTTCAAACAGCCACCAACGGACAGACACCTCTGTCCACCACAGATGACACTGTCCAGCTGAAATGTAACTACTGTCGAGGAGCGTTCAGCCTGAAGCCTGAAACGCTGGAGTGGGAGGTGAGACTGTACTGTGTGACTTCATTGTGCTTGAAAGACCAGAGACTTTTCACTATGAGGAAGTATTAAAACTGGTCTTTTTTAAATTACAAATGGCACATCTGTGCGGGCAATGTCTAAGAAAACTGGAGCAAAGGGCACCGATTAAAGGCCATTTAGATGTTTGGTACCTAGATACCTGACTAAATTGATAATAATCAGGAATAATAATGTGAAGAACTGATATTAAAAAAAATGAATTACTCTGAAAAAATATCAGTTTTGGGGTACTTGAAGCAAGTATACCCATTATAGTAGCATCCAACAAAATGGGAAACAGGTTAGCATAATAATTTCTATAATATATGTGTAATATAATGTATAATAATGGATGGATAGCATTCTACACACAGACATATATATAAAAAAAAAAAAAAAAAAAAAAGTTCCTCTCGCCCCACGTGGGCGGTGTCTCCTTCAGACTCGGGTCCTCTACCAGAGGCCTGGGAGCCTGAGGGTTCTGCGCAGGATCTTAGCTGTTCCTAGCAATGCGCTCTTTTGTACAGAGATCTCTGATGTTGTTCCTGGTATCTGCTGGAGCCATTCTCCCAGCTTGGGGGTCACTGCCCCTAATGCTCCGATCACTACTGGTACCACTGTTGCCTTCACACTCCACATTTTCTCTAACTCCTCTTTCAGCCCTTGGTATTTCTCAAGCTTCTCATGTTCTTTCTTTCTGATGTTGCTATCACTGGGGACTGCTACATCTATCACCACCACTGTCTTCTCATGTTTATCCACCACCACTATGTCAGGCTGATTGGCCATCACCATATATATATATATATATATATATATATATATATATATATATGTGCAGTAGTACAGACTGTCTTGATAACATGCATACAAGTATAATGTCATATGTGTCTGTATCTTTAGGAAAAGATGTACCAGTTCTGTAGTAAAACCTGCTGTGAGGACTACAAGAAGCTCCACTGCATTGTTACGTTTTGTGAATACTGTCAAGAGGAAAAGACGTTACATGAAACGGTCAAGTTCTCAGGCGTTAAGAGGCCTTTCTGCAGTGAAGGTACTAATCTTATTTCATCTCTTAGAAACTTGATGAATTGCACTATTCTTTCTTTTTAACCATTTTTAAATACTATGGGAGAGTCTCTAACTGAAACCGGGGGTGAGGTGTTCATATTTTTTTTGTTCAAGATTGATTCTTGAGCAAATTTTTGACTTCATTTTTTTTGGAGGGGTGTTTTTGTTTTCAGATTAGGCTGCACTTAGATTTATCATCTGTGTTTCTAGGATTTTGTTTTTCTTTCTCTTAATTTTTCCCTTTTTGTTGTCCATTGCCAGGCTGTAAGCTGTTATTTAAGCAGGACTTCATCAAACGTTTGGGTCTGAAGTGTGTAACCTGCAACCACTGCAGTCAGCTCTGTAAGCGAGGTGTGACTCGGCAGCTGGGTGGCATGACACGGGACTTCTGCGGCGACGCATGTGCTAAAAAATTCCATGACTGGTACTACAAGGTTTGCACAAACTGATCAATTCGTAATGCATGCAACAACATTAGTTAGACAATATGTTCTTCTGTTTGTAAATGTCTTGAGACTGTGCATCTGTGGCCACTAGGCGGCGCGATGTGACTGCTGTAAGGTACAGGGGAACCTAACAGAGTCTGTGATGTGGAGAGCGGAGATGAAGCATTTCTGTGACCAGCAGTGTCTGTTGAAGTTCTACTGCCAGCAGAACGAGCCCATCATGGTCACACAGAAAGGCCCAGAGAACAGCAGCATTGGTATGAACTGATTATGTGTATATGGAAAAGGAATACTCATAGAAAACTCATATACTCGTATAGAAAAATGACTTGTTTTTACAAAATAGCATGTAAGGAATATAGGTCACCTTAATGCAGTTTTTTTGTTTTTAAGGGCAAAATTTGTTTGAGGTTAGGGTTTAAGTCTACTCTCTAGCTTGATGGAAGACCCTGTTCAGCCATGTTGTCAGTGTGTATCATGGATGATCTGATCACACCAGGCTTTATAATATATCTCTTCTCTGCTCTATATCCAGTTAAACATAGTTATGTTCAGTGGCAGCAATGTACTATGTCCATCAGTGCACTTGGATGTTAAAGGCACATATGCAAGAAAATCCTACTAAGTTGATAGATTAGTGTTTCCTCTGCAAACCAAATAAAAATAATAGAAAAACTAAGTGATTTTAGGAGGGTGATCACTGTGTGCTTCCAGAATATACTCTGAAATTGATTTTACAATGTCAGGATGATATTGGGATGTAAACCTAACCTGACTGTTCCCAGATGGTATCTCACAATACCATCTAGGACCCTTCTGCCACCGATCTGTTTTCAAAGGAGGGGCCTTATCTAAAATTCTTCCATGTAATTAGATGACAAATCTGTCCGTCATCTTGACTGACACGCCACTTCAGCCACTTGCATTGAAGTGAAGCCGCTCAATCAGTGAAAATAGTTTGCATCAGGTATATACACATCAACAGAAGGGGTTTAAACTTACCATTTATATGTGACATGAACCTTGTCTACTATGATGCCCACCAAGTTCTTCAGGTAAACGTCGGAGGAAAGTATGGTTCGCCATTTATCCTTCAGCCATAACTTGGGGCTACCGAACACTAGCTGGCAACATCTGTTGCAGATGTGGTTGTCATTTCTTCCACCCAGTTCCATTACTGTCAGCCCAAGTTTACCAGCCTCTTTGACTTGGTCCTCTACCAACACAACCAGGGGGGTACCACAATAATCATAGGCTTCTGCAATGGTACTATTTCTTTATCCACCAGTGGATCCATCTGATAGATCAAACCCGATCGGAAGAAGAGTGCAAACATAATTTCCATTAATAAGCGCTTCCAAAGCCGTCCTCTGTTCATCTTTTAAGGAATGAACATGCGGTAGAGTAGACAAAACAGTGGTGATAGCCGAGTCTATATGGATCCTGGGATACCTAACACACGCTGCCATTGTTGTGTATCTGAAAAAAACTACACTACCGTCGCTTCTGCTTTATGTCACACCAGCCACAACGCCGCCGGGTAGTCCCACCTGCCACACTGATTGGCTCCTTTGTTTTGAAGTCAACCTGAATCTCACGGTACTCAGATGGTTATGTGAGCATAGCGAAACGCAGCCAGATGACGTGAGTCAGGTTACTGTAAACCACCATTCTGTTCATTTAAAAAAAAAAAAAAAAAAAGCCTTCTTGGGTGTTTTCATTGTGGCTGTGGAGGTGGCTCTCCCCCATGGGAGTACAAAATCATCAAACCATTCATTAGATGCGTTTCCACAGTATCAGTCAAGTTTTGAGTAAACTTTTAAAAAGTTACTTAATAAGCAAATTGTGATTTATTTACCTTTCTCAAAACTGGTTTGAGGTGAATAATCTAAGTTCTGTTGTGTCATCAGTAGGTAGCAATGGAGATAATTACAAATGGCTTGAATAAATAGCAGACATTCTGTTGTAATTAAATACAAGTTCACCTAAAGTACTGAATAAAACGAGTGTAGGTATGTTTCTTTTGACCTTATTCTTACAAAAACAAAGGAAATCTGACAGATAATAATTATACTAGTAGCACAATGGTCAGAGAATGAACACTGGAACAGGTCTACTAGCAGATGTTACTTTGTGGAACACTAATTTTCTCACATGGTATTAACGGTTTTATTTTCCTTCTACAGGGATGGAAATACAAGGCACTAAACTTGGGGTAAGTTCTTTTTTATTAGTAAGGTGTCATACAGAGCTAGAATAACGACTGCTGCTGTTCAGTTACTTTATTATTTTGACATGCATTTTCTTGTGTTAAAAGTTAAATAATCACAGTATACTGTACACTGTAACTGAATTTATATATAGACCATTATATGACTTTTTCCCCTTTTAACTGCAATGCTGTAGATGGTGAACCAAAGTACCGTACCATATTCTGGTGGAGGTTTGGTGAGAGATGTCAAGAACAAGGCAGTGCTCTGTAAACCACTGACTCTAACCAAGGCTACCTACTGCAAGCCACACATGCAAAGCAAACCATTACAGACAGGTAAGAACAGCATTCAATCTAAACAGCCTCTGAATAATGTTAACCTTTCTTTGGTTTTTCAGGTTTTTTTTTATCTCACTGGCCAATGAGCCAGAGGCTATTGTGAAAGCACTGTATCCAGCGTCGTCTGAGCAATTTTTTTCAAACATCTTCTCTGGTCAAACTACTGCAAAAATGTTTGCCTGTACTTATAATGGGCCATACTGTGATGGAAATGGTAATAAATGTTAATATAGTTACTATTGAGCACAGATAAGAAGTCATATATGGACTTTAATTTAATAAGTTCACTTCTCTAGTGAAAGTATCCCCCACTTCTATGGGGAGATTGGTCTCCTGCATCAAGACCACAGGACTCTAGCAAAGCATTAACCTTGCAAATTCAATTTGTTATTGATTCTTGATAGAATATTCTGGTGAGATACAGAGCCATTGCTCCTATTTTTGTACACTTTTGGATGCTTTACTTGCAGAAACTAGTTATAAATGCTTGGAGTTTGCGACCATAACCAGTACATGTTTCCTCAGATGCAGACGATGGTGTAAAGAGGGAGTTCATTCCTGTTCCTATACCTGTGCCCGTCTTCATTCCCATGCCCATGAACATGTATTCCCAAGTCACTCCTACACCAGTATCACTTCCTGTACCGGTAAGACTTTACCTGCAATTGATAAACATACAGAGGTGATCCTTTTCCAATGTCAAGAACTTGTATTGAAAAGGGTGTTCAGTGGACAAACAAAACAACTGTGTCAGCCAAGTTAGACCCTGATTAATTTTGGCAATTGATTACTGACTAAATGTCACATCTCATCCCTTCCAGGTTCCTGTGCCTGTGTTTTTACCCACCACCCTGCAGGGAGCAGACCAGATCATCCAGACCATTAATGAGCTAAAAAATAAGGTGACCACAGACCCCCTGGAGTCTGAGCTGCTTTCCATGTCTGAGATAATCACAGAGGACCAGAAACCAGGTGAATATCGTGGTATTTATTTATGTGGGGTATAACAGAATAACATTGAAGTACAAGACAAAATCCTACCAATATGGTCCTGAATGAAATAAAGAAATAGATTGATTTTCTCTTTCAAAGGTTTTCACAGCAGTTCAGAAGTTGTCATGTAACATAAATATAATCAGTCTGCAGTTTGTGAATATCTGGATGCATGTTAGAACAGGCATGGGCAAACTATTCCACAAAGGGCTGGTGTGGCTGCAGGTTTTTGTTGCAACCAAGCACCAGCACACCAGACTGGACTATAGTTAATCAACTGATCAGTCTTCAGAGAGCTGATTGATCAAACAGTGTACTCTTGGTTGGTTGGAACAAAAACCTGCAGCTAGACCAGCCCTTTGTGGAATAGTTCACCCATGCCTGTTAGAGAATGACCACAAGTAAAATACTTTTTTTTTCAATGTTTCTACCAGACCATGAATGTCGAAATAACTTCTATTTGTAAGTTTAAAAAAATCAGGAGATCTCTTTACTAAAGGCGAAATATTTTCCATTCAAAATGTGGGTGAACTATTAAAAAAATATTGGAGCTTTCGCTGCATACAGTGACAGCCTACATTATGTGTTTCAGATGTAAAGGCAGTGAAAATAAAAAGGGAGTGTGGCCAGGACAAGTCCAGCAGCAGCTCTGCAGAAGATGAAGAGGAAGCTGAAGATGAGGAAGAAAAGTACGAGCCTGACCTGGATCTGGAAGTAGACTTCCCACAAGGTAAAAACAGAGGAGCTAGTGTCAGTGAGGAATAATTTCTGCATAGGCTTAAAACCATATGTTGAAGTAATAGAATGAATTTTTGATCATTACAGTATTAACAGTTATATTAAAATATGACATTATACCACGTGCCTTATATTATAATGGAGTGTTTCTTTCACATCTTATTTTGCTAAACATAGTGGTATGTAATGAAGTGATCATACTGCAAGACAAATTGGGTGTCTGTCTCTCTGCATATTTTAGTTGTATGGATGCCGTTTTATTTTTCTTCTGTTGAATATTGTGTCACTAGATCCAATATGTACAGTTATATGATCCCAAATGTATTTACTAATGGACTGTAGGGTTGCTCAAATTAATTAACTTTATAAAGCAGTGGTCCCCAAACTACGGCCTGCCTCCACATTTGGTCCGGCCCCCTGAACAATACCAGAGACCATTTAGACTTTTTTTTTATATGTGTGTATTTGTATTTGATAACAAAGTTGGACTTTTGCAATAAAATGTTCCTTAGTTATGAACTATTTTCATAATTAATGAAGCGGGGAGTGTGGGGTTGTCTCCAGGATTTGGTTCAGAGTGGCAAGGTGTGGGTTGTGGTTCTGATTAAAGAACATGGATACAGATGCCCTCATTGAAGGTTTATTCACTGCGGCCTGTAATAATACAGAGTAACACTCAGTATAACAATATATACACACAATAATAAATTAACTAAGATCGACTATATGAGTCACTCAGATGTATTACATGGGTCATGGAACACACAAATCACCTCACAGAAATCACAGATGACAGCTAGCATATTATCGTATTGGCTTCAACAGCACACCGGCGCTAAACAGCATTAGCTTATACAGTACACCATGCTAACATCTACCCGAACTGTACTGTGTTATTTATCTCACCTTGTGGCATTTACACTAAGTAATAAACCAGGAATAGATGGATAAAAAAGAGAAAAAGAAGCCGAGATGGCGAATTTGGCACAGTTACCTACAACACAGCGGTTAATAAAACACGGACTACGTTCATAACCGTCGTAACATCAGTGGTGAGTTCAACAGCGTGGGACATTTGAAAACTTGCAGAAAAGGAGTTATTCCTGAACAAATATAACCAAACAATCAAATAAACAATTAAACTGTGTGCGCTTTCCAACAATTAACTATGATTAACTAGTTTGACACAATAATTTTGAGAGACTGCTCATATGAGTCATTTAAGTCAGAGATTCTGCTCTGACAACTAAGATGAACTTGGACCTGTTAAGATGAAGAAGTTTATGTTCCATGGACCTTTTTTCTGTGAAGAACCCACAGTGGCTTACTTATTTCATAAACAGGTATTATTATTATTATTATTTTTCTGACTTTTGTTCTGTGAAGAATCCAGAAAGGGTTGTGGCTTTCTGCAAAACAATATTTTTTTTACATTTAGGCACTCCTGCCTTCGTCACACTTTTTCTGTTACAAATTGACCCCGGCCCCTCATCTGAGAAGGGAAAAGTTATGTGGCCCTCACTGGAAATAGTTTGGGGACCACTATTATAAAGGAAAATATATATTTATTGTCAGGAAATACTGACAAATGGCACTATAAATTTACATGTCACTGGGAATCACCCTGCCTAAACTAAAAAGGTTCAAGGAACTATGCAGTTCCTATACTGTGGGAAAGGGTGAGAAACGGTTCCAGGAAGTAAAAAGTTATAGGAACTACAAATGGTTCCTACAGGGAGAAAGTGCCTAATATATTAGCTTTGAGTTCCTGTGAATATAATTTGTACATGGACATTTCCCTTAGTTTCATATATAATACTATTACATACAATTAATAGCTACGTTCAGTTCAAGTTATCACAACTAGACCATCTTTGACACAAAAGTGACTTGAATGCCTTTCAGACATCTGATTCATACAAAGGGGTCTGCAGGGGGCTTATGACAGTGTCTGTCACACCGTCTTTCAGTCTGACTCTGACAGGCTTTCATTCATTCTGTTTAGTGAAGTGGCTCTTATGTAACACTGGCACTGCATGGGGGGCTTTTAATGGATCAGTATGGTAATTGAGATTAAAATTCCTCCCTCTGGTTATTTCTGGGTCTGCTTTCATCACCCCTATCAGGACAGAGAGCTTTAGGTTTGACATCCCAAGGGGCCAGAGTAAGCCATCGAAAACAAAAGAAAAGGGCAAAGTAGAACTTTTTCAATGTCGGTTTCAATCGTTCTGATTATATGTCATTTACTTAAACCCTGAAATGTATGGCTATAGTTAGATGGAAATTTTTTTTTACCTATTTGAAGTCACTCTTAACTGTTTATATGGATTTTTTGTAAATGATCGATTAAAATTTGTCTTTACATACCTTAAGGAAACAAGTAATTTTGAGATGTGCAACATGTTTGAAGTGTTGCAGACTTACCTAATGTTATCCCAACGTGCAGATAGAAAATATGTATTCCAAGAGAGACAGTTGGATTAAGCCATTACATGTTTATTATGTGTTAATTTTTCCGTACTGAATGGATTATCAAAGCTTGACACCATCCTGTCGTCCTGATTGTAAATTCCTTCTAATTAGATCTGTCTCTTCTATTGAGGTGGTTACATGAGGCATTGTCATTCTAATTCAACTATTATTGTCATTATTATTAGAACATTGTGGACCGTGTAAATGCAGTTATTTCCATCTATGGTTATAAACAGAACTTTTCCTTTTTTTTTCTCTTTTTTTTTTTTAAACTAATGTGGTTTTGTAGCGTACTCTACTCTTATTTTGGACACTACTTTTTTGATGTACAAGCAGGATATATTTCATAAGTTGTTAATTTGTCTTAACTTTGATGTTTTCACCATGTTCCACATGACCGGGATCTTTGATGTTTCTTGTTTTAGCCTCAGAGGAAGTTCCAGTCCTGGAGGGATTGGATGAGGACATGGCCTTTTCTCTACCTCCAGTTCTGGCTGAAGAGAAGAAGGAGTCAGAGCCTCGACCACAGCCACGGAAACAAGTATGCAAACACGCAAGTCGGAAGTCTGTCTAGTAGGGGTGTGAATCTTTCACTCACACAATGATCCGATTCGAATCTCGATTCAGGGTGATTAATAACAATTAGTAAATGATTCGATACAATTCCGTACGATTTGATACAGTTCGGTATGATTCGAACCGATTCAGTTCAATTTGATTCAATACAAATTGACAATTTAACCGCAAGGACTTATTTTATTTTATATTACTGACAACAAAACGAAACACAAATATAATTTCAAAACCATATCCTTTTGTTTATTTAGTGTCACAAAGACAATGGAGCAGTAACTACTGAACTTAAATTCACACAACATAAATGTAAGTCTTTACAATATAGGTCCTACCTGTACATAACTGATATTAGTGAAATGTAAATCTGGTGTGACTAATTTAGCAAGTTTGTAAAACTCTGCTCATATTTAATTAAAATACAAAACTTACTTCCCCTCAAGAAAGACCAAATAAAAGATAAAAATGTCAAAGTTTAATTATTCCTGCAAATATGAGAATACACTGAGGTTAGACATAAGATACATTTTTTAGTTCTTTTTGAGGAAAA
Organism: Siphamia tubifer; assembly: GCA_020466265.1. NCBI lineage: Eukaryota > Metazoa > Chordata > Actinopteri > Kurtiformes > Apogonidae > Siphamia > Siphamia tubifer. The sequence continues at coordinate 22,179,478 of CM035803.1, read as the reverse complement.
TCAACTGATAAACATAATCTTGTGTAAGAACATTATTGTCACTGAAACTATATTCACTGATTTAATAAAAACTCTTTCTGATGTTACGCTGGTGTCTGGTTTACAGAGGTATTTTTAAAGACATGACAGCAGTGGGACACTCACCAGGGATCCAGTACAGGTGGACTGACGGAGTCATGTGACTGAAGTACCGGTCTACTGACGGGACTGACTGAGTCCTGCACGGGTCCAATTTACAAACCCGTACATTAGACCTGTAATCCAACCCATGATTAAACTGAAAATAAAGCTGAACAGTGAGCTCCTGGATAGAGAATGTTTAAACACACACCACATCAGTGTTACTCTGTGGCATTTTGCTAGTATGTGTTCGCACTTAAGGGACTGGTTAAGTATCGTCCTGTATTTACGAAATCTGTGGACAGATATAAAGCTCCCTTCAAAATAAAACTATTCGGCTGTGTGGATCAACCACAGATGCTCTGTTTCATCCATGAATATGCTTTTATTTCGATTCACTCAGATCTTATAGGACACTGACTGATAACCAATTCGAATAGGTTTATCTTCACACCCCTACTGTCCAGTACATGCAGTGCTAATGGAGGTGTTTGTGTTGCAGGGGAACAAACGGCGGGCAGTAGAGGAGAGCTCACATCTGGCCTCATCGTCTTCTTCACATCCAGAGGGTAAACTCTCCGAGGGACGTTCGCTTCCTCTTAGAACACGCTACGGCATCAACGCTTGGAAACGCTGGGCTCTGTCCCCCACTGACCAGTTAGATGACACCAAAGTAAAGAACGGATCCAAACTAGGCAAGTAGTTCAATCCAATGGACGCTCAATTAACTAGAAAAGCACTCGGAGACCCCCCCAAGGTAGACCACCCCCCACCCCCATCACCCCCAAAATGAAATCAGTTCTTCCTGTTCATATTTCCAACATATTCTGAAAATCTAATCAAAATCGGTCCATAGGTTTTCGAGTTATCTTGAACACAGACAAACAGATAAACAGCGGCAAAAACATAGCCTCCTTGGCGGAGGTAATAAAAATGTAGATGTCATAATAGGGTGCGTTCACTAATGGCACTTGGTTTCTTTTCTCAGCTCCTGCTTCCAGGTCCAAGAGCAACCTGTTGTCGTTGTCTTCAGAGGAATTGAATGCAGACCTGTCCCGGTTTGTCAGGGAAGTGTGCAGGCCCAGTGGGGAGCGCTACTCCCCAGACAGCATTCTCTACCTCTGTCTAGGGATTCAGCAGGTTGGTAGACGCATAGTACTGTAGTGGTAGGATTTGGCCTGACATTGGTGTTTATATTTTTCTAATAGCTGATCAGATTTATACAGACTCTATTCTGTGGCTCAACACACAAGTTTGGAAATGTGGCTTTATGTTGGCCACAACAGTATAGAAACAGTCATCAAACTGCATCTGGTCTTCTTTATTCATATGTAGATATTGTCTTTTGACTCAGGTGGAAAGGAGGGAGTGGCAGACAGATGTGTATTGTACCACTGGCATTAAAGTTTTTGCCCCTGATTTTGGTTCCTTATAAAATAGTATTCAGCATGGTCAGATTTGATATCCAGCACATAGTTTTTTCACTAAAGGTGTAACTTTAAATGTTGTTTAAAACTAAAATAAATTAGGATAATTTTACAACAACATAAAGGATAGCTTCTCACTTCTAAATAAACAAGAATTCAGGTTATACTGTGATTAGAACTGTTGGAATTATTTGTTTTTATCCCCAAACAAGTGTCTAAAGTTAAATTTGTGAACAAAATTTATTTTCAGCTCTGATTAACTGGGAAGTGTTTCTCAACCCAGTTGGTTCAAAGGAAGTAAATTAACTGAAATACATTTTTTGTTTTCAAGAGTTAAGGGAGTGATAAGTCTAAGATGCATTTTTCTTCGATTGCACTAAATAACTATAAAATAACTTTCTTCCTAAATCACACACACACACACACACACACACACACACACACACACACACACACACACACACACACACACACACACACACACACACACACACACACTAACATTCCCTGTACTTCCTGTTTGAAACTTCCTCTGACCATACAAAGGTAGGAACTGAAGTTGTGGTGTGTGTTTCTACTAAGACGGATATTAGTGAAGCACAGTCCCACATGCTCCTACATGTGAGCAGTACTTCAGCGGCATGGCTACAGAGTGGAACACAGGAGTCACCAGAGCCCTCTGGAATAACAGTTTTCTGACAGAAGATTGTAAGGATTTGTTTGTTTTGAACAGGATTTTAGGTTTAAACTATTAACTTCATGTTATCCTTTATCTGAAACATCCAACAGTGTCTAGAGGCTTTGTGCTGCCCTAGGCCTTGTGCATTTTACAGCTACACGTGTTTAGCCTATTGTTGCAGAATTTTCAAATTTTATGTTTTGTATTTTGTTGTTCCCCATTAGCAAACAATTGCTAATTTAGATCATTTAGATTTGTAAATTAGTGTCCAGTGATTATAATCTTTTGCTGTTCACATCCTGAAAAACAGTGCTGATCATTTGAATATGAGGACACTAACTTTTAACATTTTGTTACCGGACACTGTTATTTTTCCCGTTTTTAAGTATTACTTTGTGGGGTTTTTTTAAGCATCTCCATGCCAAAGGGAGAAAGGATGACCTCTTCAGTGACCCCTGCTATCAGCAGTTTGGAGAAGAGCTGAATAAAGTTCTGAAGGACTGGCAGCCCAGCGTGCTTCCTGATGGTAAGTACACTCTGAGCTATTGACCAGTTATTTAACGTTTTATTGGATGCAGTTCAGTAACTTATCACTAAGGAAAAGATAAAACAAATGAGCAACATGCTGGTGACCTGTATGGTCAGCAGTGTCCAATGATTATAACTCTTCTGCTGTTCACATCCTGACATGTAGTGATTGCACTGTAATGAAATATGAGGACACTGCACCAGCTGCCTTCTGCTCTCCTGTTTTGATAGTTACTATATTAGCTTTAAAGCAATGCTAATTTTTTATTTTATTTTAATTTAACTCTACATATACTAGCGCAGAGCCCGTAGAAAATGTGACGTTGTTTGATAGTAATATGTTCTGGAAGTTGGTGAAATGAGTTGAAAGGAGCAGAAAGACTATAATTATTAAACCCCCCCCCCCATTAAGCTATTATCATCATCATTATTAACCTATTATTAAGCTAGCACCACATCTCATGTCACCAGTTGAGGAATTCCCACGTGGTCATGGTCTAGTATCTGCACAGTAACTGGTCTGAAGATTTAGCTCTTGGGCCTGTCATTTCCAAGTGTGCTATTAACACAGTTCTAGGCTAGTGCAGGAGTTGCCAACTCTGGTCCTGGAGGGCCCCTATCCCGCATGTTTTAGGTATTTTCCTCTTCCAACCACTTGTCTGTCATTATCAGTCTTCTTCAGAGCTTCATGATAGGCTCATTATTTAAATCAGGTGTGTTGGAAAAGGGATACATCTAAAACATACAGGACGGGCCCTCCAGGACCAGGGTTGGTGACTTCTGGGCTAGTGCTATTAGCATAGTGCTAGGCCAGTGCTATTAGCATAGTGCTAGGCCAGTGCTATTAGCATAGTGCTAGGCCAGTGCTATTAGCATAGTGCTAGGCTAGTGCTATTAGCATAGTGCTAGGCTAGTGCCATTAGCATAGTGCTAGGCTACTTCGCAAAGGCTTGAGTAAATACTGTCACCAAGTGCTTCAATAAATCGGTTGTATTCCAGCCTTTACATGTAAATGTATTTAACACTTGTAGCATATGGAAGAATCTGAAACTTCATGTGAACTGTAGCCGCACGTTTAATCTTCGCCTTAGACATGTTGTCTGCATGGCTGCTTGTGCTAACTGCCGCGTGTGTGCTCTTCCGTTTAACAGCGGAGAGAAGGAGCAATTAAACAGCTACACGTGTGATGCTGAAATTCGCGTTAGATTTTGGTCTGGTTACTACCGTTAATGTTTGCCCCCGTTCCATACGTATACCGACTTTCAGTACCCAACTATCTTGCTCGCTTTCTGTGTGTGAGTGAGAATGACAGAATCGCTTTGAGGGGAAAAAAGTCACACATTACTCTGGGAAACACGGCGCAGCTATAGGCGACAGCCAAATCTGGGGGAAAACTTGGCAATGCTGAGAGCTGCAAAGATACAAAGAGCAATGAAATTAGTTTAATATCTTTGTTGATGTATTTAGTAATGGTGGGAAACTTTGCACTGCAATCCGTCATAGTACTGGAAAGTCACCCTCCAAATTTCAGATCATTTGGTGGAGTTCTGCAGGTGTTAAGCGGTCCACAGACAGGTTTTGAAATAGTTTAACTGCGTGTTTTTCACCAGCAGATGGCACCATTCACACATTGGTGAGTTGAGACTGACACCATGGCAAGAGGCCAGGACAATCGTAGATTTAAAGTAAAAAGTTGATTTTATACATGGAGATGAATAAATACATGTACGTTTGTGAAAGACCAAAATTTGCAATCAATTTGATCAGCTTGTACAAGAATGGCAACCTCACTTGCCAGATGCAAATCAGATGCAGATGGAAATCTTTGAAGTGCAAGTTTTTTTTTCATCAAGGACACAAATGACTAAAAGCAACATTGAAAGTATTATAATGATAAACTATGAACTTGGTCTAACAACTGATTAAAACAAGTGAAAATGTATAATTACTTTTGATTGTAATATATTCACACAAATCATTGTGGTAAATGGGAAGTCATATAAGTGCTTTTTAGGAGGCGTTTTAAACCAAAATGGATAAATTGAGGTACATGAAGCCTTTAATGGACAAATGATGCGATACTTGAAGACAAATGCGTACTCTCAGCCTTTTCAGGTTTTTAATGGTAGTGCTGCTGTGTGTCCCACAACACATGTTAATACTTTTGTTGGCCTCCTCAGGCTCTTTGTGGGGTCGGGTGGAGGAGCAGTGTCTGTGGAGCAGCCAGCAGCTTGGGGAGCAGAGTCCTGCTGCTCTGCTGCGCTCGTTGGTCTACCTGAATACCAAATACTTTGGTCTACGCACCGTGGAGCAGCACCTCAGGCTCTCCTTCGCCAACGTCTTTGGCCCGGACACTGTCCATCCGGTCACCAAGGAGACGACCGTCTGCATCCGTGTGCCTTCCATCTCTCAGGATCATCACGGTGAGGCATCGTCCTGTTCAGACTGGAATATTTTGGCCATTTACTCATGCAAGTCTGATGTTTTTGAACCCACGTTTTTTTGTGACTGGTGAAAAAGTGCACAGGTTGTAGCCTTTTAGATATGTACAGTTTATGTATTATTACCCCAAATGTGGATGTGAGCAGTACACTCATTAAAACCCAATGTGAAATCTAATGCGTTTGAATAAGTAGTAAAGCCCTGAAAACAAATGCCATGTATTAGTTTTAACATATGAGCTTGACTCTTGAGCCTTAAGTTTTACTCATGCTGTTATATTTCCACTTTGATGTGCATTAGTGAAAACAGAGTCCAGGAAAAGGAAGAGAAAGTTGGAGGATGGCAATCAGGACTATGAACAAGACAGCTCAGGAGGTTCAACTGTATGCTGCCCAGTCAAGAAGCACGAGTGCCACTTGTACGAGCTCTACAGATCAAAGTGGTGGGTTTGATTAGATGTACTGTCCAAATTACCCTTTATTTGTGACACTCACTTTGTCTAATGTGTCACCTTTACAGGAGGAGGTGGCATTCTTCTCATTTTCACATGAAAGTGGTAGTTATATTGACCTGATGATTGAAGTCAAGATGTTTAATTGGCATGCTGCAATCTTGTTTTTGTTTTATAGAAAGTCATTGTTTTAATTAACGTTTTTGATTTAAATTTACCCAAAAAAAATATTTCAAAGGATTTTTAGAGCAGAGCAACTGAGTATAATGTTGCTAAAACAAACTGCAACAATTTAATGTTACATGATCAATGACTGAAATGTATTCGACTCAAATGAAAATGAAACAACTGCTTCAACTTACACTCAATAAAGTATTAATAGGCAGAAACATGTCCTTGTGTTTGAATGCCACTAATCAATCCAAATCAAAAAGTATATTTACATAGAGGCTGTAAAATGGTGATTTAAAATAAATCACTTGTCAAAGCTTTTTTCCCTAAATGACTATTGGAGCATCTGGTTTAATTTGTAGTGTAGAGGTAGATACTTCCAGTTGCTGTTTGTTTCTTATTTTTCCTGCCCTGTTGAGTCCTGTGATTAGAACTCATTGCTGTTCACATCCTGAACTACAGTGTTGATGATTTAAAGATGAGGACTTCAGCTTAATCTCTAAATTATCTAAGAAAAAAGGCCTAAATACTGCTCTCTAACTCTGGCATCTTCTCCTTCTTCCCCCTTATCCTTTCCCCATCACTTGTCTCTCTTCCTTTTATGTCTCTACTCCTTCTTTGTCGACCTCCATCCCACATCACCTCCTTGTAGCCCAGCGTCCTTGCAGGAGCGTCTGGACGTCTTCTACATTCAGCCGGATCCGACCTGCAGCCCCGACAGCCCACTGTGGTTCAGCTCAGCGCCGCTGGAAAAGCAAATCCTCGAGAGCCTCCTCATCAGAGTCCTCCTGGTCAGGGACATACATACAGACACCAAACACCTGGAGGAAGATGAGGAGGAAGAGGACAAAGGGGAACAAGTGGAAGGAAAGTAGCGAATACCTGGACCTCAGTAGGTAGAACCTGAACAGTCAAAAATGGAAGAAGAGGAGGATGGCGGCTACTAGTGTGTACACTCTTCCCCTTAATAGTTTCACTGAACTTCCTGCCTCTCTTCGCTTCAACGCTGCATCCTCCTGGTGAGGGACGTCCACGACACAAACCTGAGGAGTATGACAATTAAGGTGGAGAGCAACCACATCATTTATTTAGATAAATCCTCAAAGTGGAAGGAGTATGAAGGAACGGCAACGAGCAAATCAAGAAAGGCAGATGAGTTGAGGGAAAAGTGAATCGGAAGCAGCAAATTGGCAGTTTGATGTTTGGGCGTGTTTTCCTACGTTATGAACAGTTCTTAAAGCGTCTATATTGTTTGTAGTGTTCAAATATCAGGTTAAAAATATGAGAACTTAAAAGAAAATCCGAATAATGCTTGAACAGACATTATCTGAAGCCTCAAGTGGAGCTTCGGTGATGGTACAGACCACACACAGGTGAAGAGAATGTCACAGGTATTTTGTCTCTGTGCTCTTTTACTGTCACGGTTTGGGAGAAGATTTTTTTTTTTTCCTTTTATCGACACCAACATGAGCACCACATTGGTCCTGTCCACATCTGGTAGTAAACCAGTTTGGGTGATCCGGTCAGGGTCGATTGAGGTGGTCTGGGTTGCATATCACATTTTTTAGCAGTGTGAATGTGTCTAAGATTATATTAACAAGGGAATAGATCATACTACTTTGTCCTGCAGCAGACTCTTGCCAAATATCAGTAATTGTATGTGGACATAGTGTGTGTTTAAAAGGCACTAAGCCAAGACTATGTATTTTTATATATGTGGTTTCATTTCTGTTGTCGGATTCTGTGAAATCGACACCTCAGTGCAACCCTTTGCCTTTTTTTTCCCCTTGTTATGGAAACATTAAGGTTTATTAAGTTGATGATTATCACGTACGGCACCAAGTATCAAAGAATTTTTTGTGAGTTACACAGATTCCCAACTGACAACCCCTATATAAACAGAAGTACAGACTACACACCAGCTGTGCCAGATTAAAATGATAGAAAGCAGAACCGGCTTCATGCCCCGACAGCCATATTAGTGTATGAAACATCTCTGATCATTTGTCTACAGCAGTCTTGATTTCTTTCATTATCAGGCAGACGAGGCACTGAACGCGTATCGCTGCATCCTACTGTTACAATGGCAGCATTGACGGAGCTTGAGACACTCCAGTGACGTATGCAGTGGCCCTGATGTGTAAAGCACATAGAAAATCGAACAAGAAAAACTAAATACAAACACATGCACAAGAAAAGACAAATCACACAGAGGGGGGAAAAAAAACCCACAAGAAAAACGCCGGAAAAAGAAGTTCACACAAACAAAAACACTAAGAAAAAGAAAACCACACTTGTAAGTATGACCTGTATCAAAACATTCTTTCCACCTTTCCCTTTTTGTGTGATTTATTTTTTTTTTTCTTGCGTGCATTATTTGTAGTGGTTTACCCTTGAGGGCCACTGTAGGTCTATGTGCATATAGAACAGGGAAATGACGTCTGATCGTGTGCAGCCACTCACTCAGTTAAAGCCAGGTGTGAACAGGACCTCAGACCAAATGTATTTTGTATAGTTACATGATGTTCTTCAGGCTCTGCACATGAAGTCGGACTCGCATGTTAATTTTTTACGTCAGCATAGAAGGAAATGTATGGAACTGTGGCCTGTGAATCTGTAGAGGCTCAACAGTTCTACAGACACATGTAAGAATTTCCAATAGAATAATGCACAAAACTATGAAATCTGGGGTAACAGATTTTTATTGGAGTTTTATAAGAGACTCCTATCCTACAGATTTCTTCTTGATTCCCATCTTTCCCTTTTACAGTCACGTCATTTACTCTTCATCAATGACTTTGGCTGGAAACGCACTCATCTTTCTATGTTGATGTAAAGCCATTTAAATTAAAGTGGTGCTGTAATGCAATATGGATTATTTTAAAAATAATGGACTGAAAAACAACCTAAGGACATCCATGGTACTGTTGTAATACTTGAGGTCCGGTGTGTCAAGACGACGGCGAGATACTTTCTGCTAAGTCAGTTTTTCATGCTTGTAGATCCTATTGAAAGCCCGTATGTGGCTGTTTTGGACCAACACTTGTATCAGATTTATCAGTGATGGAAAATATTAACTAGTGTCAATGTAATATGAAATTCATATTTGTAAACCCTAGAAAACGTGGCCAGAACGAACTATAATATGATTTATTTTTTGACTAAATAGGCAACATTAAAGTAAAATGGCATCTTTAGGTATAAAATAAGTGACTATTAAAACTTCTCTATTTAAGACTCTTGAAGATGGCAGTCTTCACCAGTGTCTGAGCAGCCTCCTCCTCGTCTGTTTGATGACCCACTTTAAAGTTAAATCAGCTGCTTTTATTTCTTCCCATCTTGTCTGCACTGCTCTCAGGCAAAAACCCACAGCATCACAGAGGACTCAAGCTCAGAACGGAGCCGGGACGGTCTAAAACAGGACACAACTGTCTTACATAGACTCGTCACACTGTGGCACAAGGGGAAAGACGAGCCACCGACAACGCTGCGTTTCTTTCTGTGACATGAGAGGAACCTTCATTCAAGCGATGTAGCATTATTGTGCATACTAAACCCAGATGGGGTTGCTTTGAAGTGTAAATATCTGAAACGAGGTGATTGTTGGAGAGAGGGGGGAGCCCGTGCGGTTCAGAGTCGAGGAAACGCCCACCTCTGCCTTTTAAAAAGACTGATTATTTATTTCTCTTTTTATTAGTTTTGAGTGTATCTGCTCTGTTGATTTGGGATTGTTATGGGTGCCATTTCCTTCTTTATCGACAACCTGCTGCAGTCCTGCGCCTTCGCCTCTTTCTTGTCCCAATACAGGAACTTGTAACATGAAGGACCTTTGACACTTTTTGACTTTTCTGCTTCCGTCTGTGCTTTTCCCAGTGTTTCTGAGTTAGCCTGTAATTGTTGATTTAGTAAGAGAGTTGAGCATTTACGAACAAGTGCTCTTTTCTTTTTCTCGAATGGTTGAGCTTCTGTTGTAAATCTGTCCACTCATCACATAATTTTGCTCCGAAGTTTACACCATCAGCTGTTAAATCCTCAGCTGTGTTTGTCATTAAAGTCATCCATTGTTTTGTTTTGTTTTTTTTTACATCAGTATTGCATTAATTTTGTTGAATTTGTTTTCTTTTTTTATTTTTAATAAAGTACAGAAAATTTGTACCCTGCTAAAACAATGTGGAAGGTGTTTGAGGACTCCACGCCCCCCTTACTTTAATCCCCTCATCCGGACTTAAATGTTTGCAGAATTTGCGTATAGGATAAATCTCGGGTGATCAAATCCCAACAAAGCATGTCATATTCCCAACACTGAAAAGCACCAGTACATTATCTGGAATTTTCTTTTCCTCCTGCTGCTACTGAAAACAAAACCACATATTTTTTTTTTAAATGTAATGTCTCGAAAACCGACAAAGTAAACATTCAATGAAACCGACACATTTCAAAATGAGTTTTCTTTTTGTTATGATGTGGGACAGTCCCATCACCCTAGATTAATCTGACTGCTCAAAACATAAGGAATACAGCTGATTTGATCTCAAACCTGCCGTCTATAAACATCCATTTGTGGTGTTTTTCGTCTCCTGACTGAAGTACATGTTAAACTCAGTCCAATGTGACACTTTAGGGTTTATATGACCCATGGAGCAGGTGTGTCCGTCTAATTTCACTAACATTACAAAAGTGAAGTTCCTCAGCTGTGGAACAGGTTAAAGTTACCCAGATGAACCCAAACCAGACCCTGTCTGACTTTTCCTGCTGGACTCTGAGGCAGCGGCTTCAGTCGACGCTGTGGCTGGCTTCAACGCCTAAAGTGAATGTGCCTATCTGTATATACTGAAAGTGAGTGACTGTGACTTGAGTCTGATGCTATGTGTGTGGGCTGTTCTGCTGATACGGTCATATTAAATAAATGATTTCATTTTGTAACCAGACTCCCTTTATGACTTGTTTTAGGGTGAGGCTCTGGGGTTTATCGAGTGGGTGAACAATCGAAGCAGAAATAGTTTATTTACAAATTTCAAGTGGTGTTTTGTTTATTCAGAGGAATCATTTCTGAAAAGTGAAACAAATTCCCTTTTACCTCCTGAAATAAGTGCAACTCAACGTGACCTTAGACCTTGAGTCCCCTTAAAAGGTCACATGATTTTAAACAGTCATAACTCCAAAAATAACAGTGATAAGTACTTTGTTGCTATTGTTGACAGATAGGAAAGTACATGTAGACCATAAATTTAGCCCTGGGTGTTTATGGGTTAAACATTTGTTGCCTCTCACACACAAATAATACATTCATATAAAAAAAATCAAAATAATGAAGTGTATCTTGATAACACATTTTTGTATTTTAATCTACTGTTATAATCAATTTTCTTTATCAGAATTTATAATAAAACTCAGTTTATACATTTATTGAGAGCTTTATTATTGATGAGGAGTGGATATGTTGCTTTACTGGGAACTAGTTAAGGTGTTGCAGGATGGGTATAACACATTCCTTTGAATAACTTAAACTTTAACTTAAATAACTTCTGTGGACTTTTTCCCCCTCCCTGGGTGTGTATAATTACCAAACACACACACACACACCTCTGATATTACAACCCCTGTAGCTGATTTGATCAGGCAGAACAAACACCTAACATGTTACTGTAACAATAATTACTTTATTTCACACAATCCAGATTTTCTTGTATTTTTTGAGATACAGAGCCAGTGTCACAGTTTGCTCTGGTGTTCCCACCAGCCCCTCCCTCTCCATGCATCCTGACATCAGACTCACCTGTTGTGCACCACACGGCTGCGATCAGACCTATTTAAGGCTTAGTCCTGGAACCACTTCACCTCTCCATAACATGAACTTTCATCCTGTACACTACAGACTGACTGTTACTCAGATCTATATTGGCAGAGGTCTACGCTCTCTGAGTGCTTTTGTAGTTACATTTTAGGAAAAACAGGTCATAGTTAATTTTTTTTATGAATTTTTAAATATTGTTTTCCCCATTTATTTACAATGGCTAAGATTTGTCTATGCTGACTTCAGCACACACTCACATATATAATGACATCAGCTGGATCAATCCCAAAATAAACTACAATACATGTAAGGGGTGGGTTGTGCCTGGTACCACTTGTTTTTTTAGAACATTACTTGAAAATTTAAAATAACTTGATGAATATAAATAAGTCGATCTCATGAGTGTCAGATGTGTATCCATACTTAAGGCAAACTGTGATGCTCACAGTGTCACCCTGATTGAAAAATTATAATTCACTACTATTTTATTTTTGTGGTAGTTACCAAATACATTTTTCTTTCTATTCAACATTTCTTAAAAGAAATGATCACCAATTGTTAGCATATTATTCTTTAAATTTTGAATTTTTTCAGTGGAAATATTTTTTTTCTTCTTAATTGACTCATAACATTTGTAAAACCTCCCCATATATTCAATAGTAATTGTATAAAATCAGAACAAAAGAAGAAATAGTGACTTTTTTAGTAAAATATATAATTAACTGAACATTGCTCCAACTCCATGGGTTTTACTGGTAAATCAATGTAGAAGACGCTGTTTCCATGGTAACTACAGAGTCATATCTGATGACCATAAAAAGATGACAAACTACATTTTACACCAATTATTTACATGGATTGATTAAATTAGTTGATCCCCAGTTTAAATCGGTAGATACTTTTGGTTGCCAGTGGATGTTTGGGTCATTATTAACATGGTCTGTGTCAGACTTATGGAGTAAGACAGATGTCGATATATGTCTGTCCACAGATTGGATAACCATGCATATTTGTCTGTAGTTGTGCATAACATAAATATTTGTCAATTCACAAATGAGTCCAGTTGAATG